>JAMJFZ010000524.1:0-45000 GCA_026225945.1 Cricetomys ansorgei | reverse complement strand
TGTACACTGTGGAGACCAGGTGAGTGGAAACTCTCAACAGTGGCTTGCCGCCTTCCACCCACTTAATTTCTGGACCGTAATGCTGAAAAAGACACGGGAAAAGATCCAGACAGATTAGCCATCTCAGCTTGCACACGACCATCAATGGGGGCGCTGATGAGGACTGGGGGAGCAGAGAGCCCTGGTGGCGCAGCTGCGTCTGGCCCGGCCGCAGCTGTGTTTGCATTTCTATTAGCCCAGTTTCTCCCTGTCATGGCACTGCCAGACCAGGCTTATGAAATGACATTGCACGGAGTGTTAGCTGAAGAAGCTTCTCACTGCCTACATTTACCTCAAGATGAATAAAGAAAGCCAAGCCACTGGGACTGATAAAGATCCTGTGTGCTATTTTTGCTGTGTGCTATTGCTGTTTCTTAGCCGTTCTCTAGTGTCTTCTGAAGGAACTGGGTTAAACCAAACCGATCTTAAACTCCTGTACCCTGCCCACGCTGAGCTCCTGGTAGCCAAGGTAGCCAGACGGAAGACTGGCTGCGACGGGGACGTTCTGCTCGCTTGTCACCACCCTGCCGTCTTTCAGGAGGGGAAGCCAGGAGTAGCCAACTGTTGAGAACAAAGAACAAGGAGGCCCCTTGTGAGTTCATGACTTCCTCCAGGCTGGGCAACACCTGCCACCACCAATCAGAGTAAGGGACACAAAGGCGCTGCGCAGTCAGTCTCCTTGGACTAGGCCTCTAGTTTTCATACGCAATTCAGGCGTGCTACCATCGCGCCACCCAGAACCACCAAAGCGACCCTTTTGCAAAAGGATGAAGATTAAGAATAAAATATAATTAAAAACTCCGGTGCGCAAATGATTAAAAGTCCAACAGCGAGAGCCACCAGGAAGGAGCGGGAATCCCCACCTTGCGTCTCTATGGCATCCTTCTTCTTGGCGCTCCCTTTCGTCGAGTTGTCGCAGCTGACGTGGTAGAATGTGAACAGTAAATGGTGCTTTTCGTGCAGCTGGGCGGGCAATTCTATCTTGATCTGCAAAGGCAGAAGACCAGTCTTTCTAACGTCCTACGGCGGCAAATGTTCCCTGCGAGAGCGGGTACTCGCCACCGGACACACCTGAGCCGTCAGAGACGCCAGGTAGAGATAAACTGGCTGGCTATGAACAGGACAAGGGCAGATGCCGGTTCCAGACACCACGATGTGACTGCAGCACAGTCATATGCACGAAAACCTGGGACTGAACAGCTCTTTACGCACCACAGCTGCAGCTGACCTAAGGCACAGGGCTGCCAGCTACACACATCCACACGCATGGGGACTTTGGTTTACTTCTGGTTTGGGGTGCTGAGAATGAAATCTGGCTCCTCGTACATGCTAAGCACACACTCTCACACTGGCCCACATCACGGTACTATGCAGAATTTTCTTCCCCTCCCAGGAGGGAAATCTGCAACCATCTGAAAAAAACAAAAAACTCATACACAAACCGTATTACCTACAATGTCAAAAAAATTGAGAGAAAAGGTATTCACGAGTACATGAAATATACGTAGGTAAAAGCGACGTTGTGGTGGGCTCTCTGTGTGATGGTGGTACACGTGGGCACACGTGCACACCCCACATGCAAGGGAGCAGGAGTGGTTAGTGTTCTCCCCCCATTCCCTTGATAGGTATCTCATCAAGCCCGGAGGCAGGCTGTCAGTCAACAGGCCAGGGCCCTCTCGTTCCACCCACCCCACGCTCTCGGGTGCAGAGCCACGCTTGCCGTGATCTAAATTCATGTGCGACTTGATTCCTACAGAACTTACCTACGTAACAGTCCGCTATTGACCAGAAAAGCCTAACACAGCAGTCAGTTAACACAACCTGCATGGTACGTATTCTACATATGGTGGAAAGGATGTTGAGACCCGAGAGAGATCACTGTATTGCCATGTTCGGGTTGCTGGAGGAG
Organism: Cricetomys ansorgei; assembly: GCA_026225945.1. Classification (NCBI taxonomy): domain Eukaryota; kingdom Metazoa; phylum Chordata; class Mammalia; order Rodentia; family Nesomyidae; genus Cricetomys; species Cricetomys ansorgei. Next base: position 43,052 of record JAMJFZ010000524.1, on the reverse strand, counting down.
AAACGCTCACATTTTAGACAGATTCATGCGGCACTGAGCTCGCTGAGGTAGCGGCAGCAGGGGCTTTTAAATCCCCTACAGTACGCTCTACAGTTGCTTGATGCTCAAGATGCCCCCTTGACAGCAGCTCAAGCGTCACCCATTCCATACGGGAAACCCTCCGGTACACAGGACGGGCCTTAGGGTCAGGAGGAACTATGCTCAAGGGTACATTTGAAAGGGGCTTTGCTAGAATATTAACTATGGTACAAAGGTGCAATTAAGAATTTTCTTTTATTTATTTGCAATGTTTGTTTTTATTTTTAAAAAAACGTGTAAAACAAACACTTCGTTCTATTGCTGTGATTTCGGCACGGAACTCAGTTTTTCTTGCTGTCCACTGTCACAAGCAAGTAACTCAAGCTTCCCTTGAGACTGGTCAAATTCGGTTATTCCTTGAAAACATCATTACCTCATCATAGAATTCTGGGTTTTGTTGATGGTGCAGGACCGCAGCAAGGGCGCTTCGCGTGAACACTGGGCTGCCAGGTCTGCCGTAAATGCACTAAAAGGAGAATCAGCAAAAGCAAGCGCTGGGGTTCAGCGGGTGGACCGAGAAACTGGTCAGATGCTTGTACCGAAAGCGGCTCCTCCATAGAAACTTGACCACCTCAGAGGGCACCTGCCGGTGGGAACCCAGGTCCACACGCCCCTTAACTCTGGGGTGAACCAGAGAGCTCCCCCGGCCTGTGGCCCACCCTCCCCGCTCGGACACCTTGCTCTCTACTCTTTGCACAGCCACCCACAGCCTTGCTCATGCAATCCCTCTGTCCTTTGCTCACGAGTCTCCTCTAAGAGACGGCTGGCCCTTTCTGTCCTTGCAGCAACTTTCCACGCAAACATTCATACTTGTCCAGATTAAACACATTCAAAGGAAAAACTAATTCCATGCCTTCCATTTCAGGTTAGCCTCCTCTCCACGACAAACTTTGTCACTAAACTGCAAATGTTCTTTCTTCCTCTTTGGCTCACTCTCTCTGTTGTCTCTCTTGTTCCCTTTCCTTTGAGGCAGGATCTCACACAGCCCACACTGGCCTGGAACGCCCTCTGTGGCCAGAGTCCCCCTGCCTCTGCTGAAGAGGTGCCTGTGTCTATGAGGTGCTGGTCTGGACCCCAGAGCCCCGGGTGTGCTAGGCAGGCACCCCACCATCCCCAGAGGTGCTGGTGCTGGACCCCAGAGCCCCGAGTGTGCTAGGCGGGCACCCCACCATCCCCAGAGGTGCTGGTGCTGGACCCCAGAGCCCCGAATGTGCTAGGCGGGCACCCCACCATCCCCAGAGGTGCTGGGGCTGGACCCCAGAGCCCCGGGTGTGCTAGGCGGGCACCCCACCATCCCCAGAGGTGCTGGTACTGGACCCCAGAGTCCCGGGTGTGCTAGGCGGGCACCCCACCATCCCCAGAGGTGCTGGGGCTGGACCCCAGAGCCCCGAGTGTGCTAGGCAGGCACCCCACCATCCCCAGAGGTGCTGGGGCTGGACCCCAGAGCCCCGGGTGTGCTAGGCAGGCACCCCATCATCCCAGAGGTGCTGGGGCTGGACCCCAGAGCCCCGAGTGTGCTAGGCGGGCACCCCACCATCCCCAGAGGTGCTGGGGCTGGACCCCAGAGCCCCGGGTGTGCTAGGCAGGCACCCCACCATCTCAGAGGTGCTGGGGCTGGACCCCAGAGCCCCGAGTGTGCTAGGCGGGCACCCCACCATCCCCAGAGGTGCTGGTGCTGGACCCCAGAGCCCCGAGTGTGCTAGGCAGGCACCCCACCATCCCCAGAGGTGCTGGGGCTGGACCCCAGAGCCCAGGGTGTGCTAGGCAGGCACCCCACCATCCCCAGAGGTGCTGGGGCTGGACCCCAGAGCCCCGGGTGTGCTAGGCAGGCACCCTACCATCTCAGAGGTGCTGGTGCTGGACCCCAGAGCCCCGAGTGTGCTAGGCGGGCACCCCACCCTCCCCAGAGGTGTTGGGGCTGGACCCCAGAGCCCCAAGTGTGCTAGGCAGGCACCCTACCATCTCAGAGGTGCTGGTGCTGGACCCCAGAGCCCTGGGTGTGCTAGGCAGGCACCCTACCATCCCCAACTTATGTTTTAAATATCCTGAGCGACTACTATTTGTTTTTGCACATCTGCCTCCTGCTTTTCAGGGAAAGTCATTTTGACATAGTAAAAAATGTGGGCTCTGGTGCTGGACTGCCTGGATTTAAAACTCAGTTCTACTAAAGTATGCAGTGCCTAACAGTTTAAAGCCATGCATTAATCTTCTTGCTAAAAACTAAGGACCTTATTGACACCTATTTCAGAAGTCCGTGCTGGTATTAAAAGAGTTAAGCACGCAGCACGATGCCGGGAAGAGTCGGCAATGTATGTGACGCAGGCTAGCGCTACTGCTGCTCTGTAAGGCCTACTTAATTAGTTCACGCTTACCAAATTACACATAGATAAGAGATCCCATCTCTAACAAGAACAGAAAACACACACTTAGGACTAAGAACTCAACTTACACATGCTATGACATTTGGCAGAGCATTATGTAGTATAGCACCATACAGTTTGGGCTTATGTTAATTAAAATTAAAATATATCAATTCTTTAAATATATACATACATGAACATACATGTATGTGTGCGTGTATATATCCATATCTGAAAATATACATGTATTAAAAAACAAACCTTCAGGGGTTGAGAGTCTTCTTCATCGGAGTCTTTGAACTCAACACAGATGGCAATGTTTCTGGCCTACAGCGGTATGTAAAAGAAAAAAGATAAAAGGGGAAAATGCAGCCAAGCCAGCGAGCATGCACATCCATCTGTAGACAGCCTAACAGCTAAATGGTAAAGGGCGAGACCCCGGTCTGTGCACTCACCTTGGCGAAGGACTTCTGACTGTCGTATTTCAAGTACTTTGGGTAAACGTAGAGGTGATTGCTGTAGACCGTGTACGGCTGGGTGTGCTTGGGTATGCAGGGCACAAACTCCTCCACTTCAAACGTGACCGGAGATTTGCTGCAGGTTTCGAACTGCCTCATGGGGATGTAGGATGAATTCAGATAATCTGAAAAGAAATTCCAGAGAATACGGACCAGAGAAAAGCCAACTAAACAGAAGCGTGGGCTGCCTGTGACACAGGACTGAACACTTACTGGGGAAGTCAGAGCAGACATTATCGATCGTAATGTCTAGGTTGCCTAAGATCACCGGGAGTTTGGCCATCTTCTCGGGTCTACAAACAAAGAGAACCAAATATCATGAGGGGCTAACGGTGAAGTCTCAATTCTCACGTGGCATTCCCTGGAAAAGGACATAACACCAACCACAAAAATCACATTTTGGCTTTGTAACAACCACATAAAAATATTAAAAACAAGTGAAGACAACATCTCACTTAGCCCAACATTTGCACAATATTATCCCTCTGGTACGTCATCAATATGTGTTAAGTCTTCAAAGCCAGCTGAGCATTTTAAGGTGCAAGGCTGGGCTCAGACTTTTCAGTATCTGAAGTGCTCCACAGCCCAGTAGGGACAGTATCTGCAGAGATCAAGATACAGAACATCACCAAAATAATCACAATGAAGCAACATCACAAAACAGTTACAGTGAAAGCATGCCTTCCCTTCAGTCTCACCACAGAGATGCACAGCTTGTCTGGAACCATCTGCGCTCAGAAGCAGAAGCCATGCCCATCCTGGGCATGGGGTGGACGATCGACGTGTCTGTCATTTGTCTGACTCTAATACAGAATCTCCCCACTGTTTCTGGTAAGAGCTGCTACTGTCGTCAAAGAAACCAACTGGGCCATTCTGACTGCAGGCCCCGACTCAGAGATGGTAAAATTCCCTTTTCCTAAGTATTTGCTCAGCAAGGGACTGCTCCTCCTTCAACCACCTACAGCCACCACACGTCCTTTCTTTTTAAATTTGGTTTAGTTTTAATCGCGCGCATGTGTGTGTGTGTGTGTGTGTGTGTTTATGTGTGTGTGCATGTGTGTATATGTGTGTGCATGTGTGTATGTGTGTGTATGTATGTGTGTTTGTGTGTATATGTGTGCGTGCATGTGTACATGTGTAGGGGGTTAAACACACGTGAATGCAGGTGCTCCTGGAGGCTAGAGGCATCAGACCCCCTGGAACAGGAGCCCCGGGTGCTGTGGGTTGCCTGATGTAGATGCTGGGGACCAAACTCAGATCCTCAGGAAAACAGTACGCACTTCACACTTTGGGACTTCAGAATAGGACTTTTTTTTTTCTGATAAAATTTCATCATTTTATGTTGGAGCTATTTATAGTTGACCCAAATCCTCCCGAATCCAGGTTCTAACATCTTGTACCTTTGATTCCTAAGAGCTTCGTGTCGTGAAGACGTTTAAGCAGCACCATTGATCACAGCATTATATTGCACAGAATACAAGAACAGGTTCTTAAATTCTCCACATCCACATGGGCAGTGGCCATCCGCCACCCTTCCTGGCCACTGTTCCTCCAACAACAGCACAGCTGCCCGCTCACAGGCACCAGGCATTCGGTCTCGGGACGCCGCTGTAGCCACATGGCAAATGCATCCTGCCGAGGGCTTTGCATTCCTCTGTGACATCAGTTTAGCAAACCAATCTGACAGAGATGTCAAAGCGACAGTTCAGTGTGACCTGGCCTATTCCTGGAAAGCAGGACGTTTATGAAGAACGTGGCTCATCTCCCGCCACCTGTCTGTTTAATCATGTCTCTCTCGGCTTGGCCAAGGAACGTCAAAGCCCAGTGGCTATCCTAGTTAGTTTTGTCAACTTGACACAAGCTGGGCCGACTGGGAAGAGGGAACTCAGGTAAGAAAATCCTCCATCACACTGGCATGTGGGCATGTCTGTGGGCATTTTCCTGATGAATGATTTCTGCGGAAGGGCCACGCTCTGTGGACAGTGCCACGCCCAGGCAGAAGGTCCTGGGTTACACAGAAAGCACACTGGTCAAGTCGTGAGGAGCAAGCCAGTGAATAGAACTCATCCATGGCCTTTGCTTCAGTTTCTGCCTTGGTTTCCCACAATGCACTGTGATACAAAAGTAAGTGCATCAACCCTTTCCTCTCCAGGCTGCTTTTGGTCTTGGTCTTTAGCACAGCAACAGAGAGCAAACAAATCCAGGAGCCAGCATCTGGTTGTGTCCCCAATTTCAAAGCGGTCCAGCCTCCAGCCCTACGAGTCCCTGGCACCACTGTTACCTAGCACGCAAACCCTTCAGCTCCCTTAGAAAAGTCGCTCATCTGAATTAGGACTTCATTCCAACGCGAAATCCTCCCTCCATTATGATCAAAGACGATGTGTAATGTATTCATCTCGGCTTGGCGTTTCCTCGGCACAAAATCACATGATCACGGTGGCCCGGAACTCTCATTTCTACTTTGTTTGTACTTTGGTATAACTAGCGACTCACTGACATCCCCAGAGGTCAAATGGTCAGGAAGGCATTGTTCCCACACTTGGCTTCCAGCTGAAAACCTGAACCAGGAGAACTCCAGCTAAGCTCAGGCAAGCCCTGTACTCTGTGTCCACTATGTGAGATATTTCAGTGCCTGGCAACAGGGCTGGTAACTCTTCCATGATCCTCACCACTGGGCACTCCCTCAGAGACACCCCTGCAAACCCTCAGGGAAAAATCAATCATCAGGTATGTGAACTTCGTGTAAATATAAATTCTCTTGGCATGCAGGGCCTTCCTCTAACTCTTCACGCGAACAACTTAACACTACAACATCCCACACAAAAATGAGTAAAACCTTAGCCAACAATTGGAAATATTGTGTATTACAAATAATACTTTCAAATGTAGGTGCCAAGAGTCGTGTGTTTCACCTCTTCCTAGAATCACCATCCATGAACGAATGGCATCTTAACCCTTTTAAAAATAACCCTAACCTCATCCGCAGATTTCATTCAGGGACGGTTTCAAGTGAACAAGTTTAAGTTCAACAATCTTCACGGGAAATCTCAGTATCCTGCACCATGTACTTCTGCCCCAACTGTATGTGGGAATGGCTTCTGGGAAACGCCATTTGAGGCTCCCTATACAGACTTTTCACATCTTGTAGCCATGATAAAACCGTGCTTCGAGATCACATAACAGTGTACTTGTTCTGCTCACACTGTAGACTCAGCCTATTTGAAACTAACTGACCTTCGTTTTAAAGAAGAACAAACCCATCAGTCTCACTATGCTCTGGACTCTCCATGAACTGACTGCTTACGAGGTAAGCTGAGTCACAGCCTTGATCACCTACGTATGTTCACTCTTCCTCCTCCATGACCCCTAGCAGTGTATGTGTGAGATGCGGTAAACAGACTCAAGGCCACTCCTTCACAGCAGCAAGGCACTGAAAGCCACGCTCCCATCCCCAGGCGAAAATGAAAGCCAGCACGTGGGCTTGTGACTCTGTGCTGCTCTGGGGCTCCTGTGAAGATGCCCACAGCCGACCCGCGTCCACTCGTCAGGAGCTCGCGTGATGCTCCCGTCCCGCCCCCCACACACTCGCGGGTGTGGGACAAGCCACGCCGTAACTCACTTCCGGAAGTCCGCGAGCAGCTTGAGCACGTCGTCGTTCGAAAGCTTGCTGCTGTCCTGCCGGTAGACGGCAGAAAATCTCGCGCTTTTGTCCAGGTTTCCAGACGTATCTTTAAACAATGTCCTGAAACAGCGAAAAGACACTTCAAGACTCGTTTTTCCAAAGACTCTGGTCTCTGCGCACAGACTAATTGTGACTCCGCTGGCTGTGGCCAAGGGAATCTCATTATCCCCAAATACAGCGAGTACTAATGGGACGAGCACAGCTAACTGCACAGGACACAGCTAACTGCACAGGACACAGCTAACTGCACAGGACACAGCTAACTGCACAGGACACAGCTAACTGGACAGGACACAGCTAACTGCACAGGACACAGCTAACTGCACAGGACACAGCTAACTGCACAGGACGCAGCTAACTGGACAGGACACAGCTAACTGCACAGGACACAGCTAACTGCACAAGACACAGCTAACTGCACAGGACACAGCTAACTGCACAGGACACAGCTAACTGCACAGGACACAGCTAACTGCACAGGACACAGCTAACTGCACAGGACACGGCTAACTGTACAGGACACAGCTAACTGCACAGGACACAGCTAACTGGACAGGACACAGCTAACTGGACAGGACACAGCTAACTGCACAGGACACAGCTAACTGCACAGGACACAGCTAACTGCACAGGACACAGCTAACTGTACAGGACACAGGCTAACTGCACAGGACACAGCTAACTGCACAGGACACGGCTAACTGCACAGGACACGGCTAACTGCACAGGACACAGCTAACTGCACAGGACACAGCTAACTGCACAGGACACAGCTAACTGCACAGGACACAGCTAACTGCACAAGACACAGCTAACTGCACAGGACACAGCTAACTGCACAGGACACAGCTAACTGCACAGGACACAGCTAACTGCACAGGACACAGCTAACTGCACAGGACACAGCTAACTGCACAGGACACAGCACAGTTCCAGCCCAAAGTTGTACCGAGGGAACAACACACACATTCACATGGGAAAGAAGGCAGGACACAGAGAGAGGCCGCTGTGGGACTCGCCAGCTGCCCCGCCCCAGCTGGAGGCACACGGCCAGCCTGAGTCTCTTGGGACATCCCCCTGCCCACTGCTGGGGCCCAGCACCCTTCCTCTCTGTGTCTGGCTGAGTGAATTTTCAGACCCGGTGGTTATTTACTCTCCACTTCAGCCATCTGAATCCTCTTTGACTTAGGGTAATAAACTCAATGGCAGGCTCACTGTCTGCCTGTCAGTCCACCAGGCCGTCCCCATTATAAAAGGCACTCTCCTTACCTTGCTGCCCAAGCGAACGGCATCCGGTACTGTCCTAGTCTCTGGCATGCCTGCTTGGCATTCTTCAGCACCTTCTGGGCAGCCTGGAACACACCAGAACACACTCAGCCGCATGACAGTAAACAAGCTCTCCCCGTAGGATGCACGCAGAGGGACTTCCTACGCAGTGTGATGGCAGGACTTGCCCCCAGCACAGACCTCTATTAACACAGCCCCTGGCAGTGACTCTCAAAAATATAGAGTACTGTCTCCAAGAAGCAGATACATCCTCTGTCTCTGCAAGCAACAAGCAGCCAGCTCTGGCTAGCACCTGTCCTCTCACAGACTTTATTTCTTTTTGACTAAGGGCTAATTGTAAGCCGCTGACTATATTAAAATTTGGTATTTATATCTATTTACTAGAATCTAAAGGAAAGCACTAACAAACATCCTAAGCTTTCCCAACTCCTAATGCACACCAACTTGTGCAGATTCCCACATCTGGGAAACATAGTTAAGACACGCTCAGGTACTGGCTTAAGTTGGATACCGGCCTTCGACTGTCGTGGTTTTGCTTTATAAACGTGATCACTAAATCACTTCCTCATCATCAATTTTGGCTTGTTCGAGGTTGACGGAGAACATTAAACATGGTGGCTTGTGGCCAACACCATGTATGTGCAACGGGTCTAATCCCCACATTTCCTAGTCCCACGACAGCGCCGTTATCAAAGAGCGACCTGGATAGTCAAGAGGGGACCTGAATGTCCTTTGTGTGTAGGGAGGAGCCTGAAGGTGATTTATGTTACTTGAGCACATCAAAGCCAAACCAGTTTTAGAAAAACTGCTTAGACCTGAGAGCCAGTGTCTTCTTCCGAGCTGAAGAGCCCGGGTCACTGCTACAGAAGCAGAGCCATGGAGCCTGCCCTAACCATTCCAAGTCAGGATCTGACCCTGACAGGCCCTCCAGAGGTCTACGTACAGCAGCAAGCTTGAGAATCACTCATTAGGAGACACAGGACTAGAGCAGCAGAGATGCCCATCTGAAAGCCCACCAAAGCAGCTGTGTGACTCCGCAGACCAATCAACCTCTACGGCCCCGCCTTCCTCATCTGACAGTTGGACGGTGTGGGGACAAAATTCACCATATCTCGCCATGGTGAAGCTCTGTGATCGCCCACAGTACTGCTGTGGGAATCACTGTCTTCAGCAGTGAACCAGAAAACACATCTCAGTTCAAACACGCGTAGGCGGACTGTCTATTCCAGCCCTTTATCTTAGTGGGGTGTGTATACCCCTCCCTGAGTGATTTAGCAGGATCTGGGGGGATTGTTTTGAACAAAGACACTCCATTGCTCCTCCCCAAGGGCTTAATTTAAGTATGTTCACATTCAAGATTTTCAGTTAGGCGTCATGGTGCACACCTAAATCCTGGCACTCGTAGACACAGGTAGAAGGGTCTCAGGTCGAAGGCCAGTCCTGGCTACATAGTAAGATCTTGTCTGGAACAAATCAAGGGCTGGGAATATCGGTAAGTGAAAGAATCCTTGCCTAGCACACCTAAGGCCTTGGATCTTATCCTCAAGCACCACAGAGACTCCTTAAATAGATCCGAGCAGCGATGAGTAAGTGCATTAACGTAAAGTTAAAGCTACACGCAAGACTTTAGTAGCTTTAAGTCTTCCCTACTGAAATGAGGCCCAAACAAGCGCACGCGCAGGATAAGCATGTGTAAACCAGAGTTCATGCTTGCTTCTCCTTTGGAGCCCTCTCCCCCACGCTACAAAATGAAAATTTCTTCTGAACAACGTTCTAGAGGAATTGTGTACATTTTGGAAAAAAGGAAGACACAACTTTGATAGGCAGAACAAAATATTATCACCGTGCCAAGTCTGTCAAAACTTCTCTCAGGAACAAGATGGCTAAGCCTTGATCCCTGCTTTAATGTGATGCTGTGAGGCGGTGAGGGTACAAACCCAGGGGATGCTGGAAAGCGGGCAGAGGACAGGTTAGCCCACGGTGAAGTGTGTGCTTTGCACCAATGTGGGCTGCCAACTTTCAACTCCTGTGTGAGGCAGGCAGAGGCAGCCATGTTGACGTATGTGAGTCTTTATGTTTTCTCAGCACAGCTTATCTGAGGTCACCACCGACTAGTCACCAAAATAAAAGACAGAAAAGCACTTCTTATCCAAGATTTTGCAGGCTTGGCTTGAGAGGCTAAGGCGGCTTCTCTCAGGGAAACAAACTTGACTTTAAATAGCCAAAAAAGCTTAGCATTTGAAGATGCCTGGTAAAAGTGGTTTTTACTTGAAGGGAGCTGAACTCAGGAATGTGTCACGTGCTGCTGTCTGTGATGTGTGTGCTCTCAGCACGGTCTGCTCCACGCCTGTTTCATCCTTACCCTGGGCCCGTGAGGAAGGCAGACCTAGTAACACCGCACTGCACCCGCATGTGGGCACCGGGGCCTACAGAGGCGAGATGCACCAGAGGCACCCCGGCTACTCTAGCTGTCTGCATCCATGAACGTGTCCCTTAACAACTATCCTATACATCCTTGCTGCTGTGCCTAGGGTGTACCGGTGGGCACTGGGAAGGAGTTCTGGCATCTCTGAGTCAACCTGGTAAACTTCTTTGAGCTCTGGCACGTCCAACACCCTGGTTCTGCTGAGCAGTCCCTCTTAATGACCCGAGACTCTCTCTCAAATGACCACTCAAGATATCAGACAAAAACCATACAAAGACCCCTGAACACAGTTAGAACCGGCGAGGACAGCAGCAGGAGGTAGCTTCCTCTAACCCAAAGGATCAGTGTGTGAGAAAGCCACAGCCAACCGTCCTTGGCCACTCTAGCCATGGGACAAAAGGAAAACAGGATTTATAAGTCTCCGCTTTCTGAGTTTTTAGACTCAGTAACTTCTGATGCTTAGTAATTCCGTAATATGGATCGCAGCATGACCCCAGAACCCGAAGGAACATCAACAGACACCATAAACAACGGCTGGCTACAGCACATGCGCTTCTAAATGACACAGAATCTAGTAGTGAGCACATAACCTCTTTGAGACCCACTTTAAGTGTCAGAATAGACTAGCAAAATGATGCCTTTTATTTACACGTGAGAATACTGTCATTAAAAATTGGACGCATAGGAGCTGGCATGTACAAACTGACAGAACACGCACTTGGCGTGCGCGGAGCCCTCGGTTCAATTTGCTGAGTGGATGAAAGAAACCAGGTACATAGAATTAAATGGAGAATAAACACCTGCTCTCCAGGCTTTATGCGCTCGCTCTCTATGTGTAGAGAGAGCTCTCTGGACTCTCTTTACTTTTTATGTGTGATATGCATCGTGTCTGTATGCATATCTGCACGTGTGTAGAGACCGTGTACATGGCATGTGCGTGCATGTTTGTGGAGGGCTGAAGCTGACGTCAGGTCTCTTCACTGACTGCTCGACACTTTACTGAAGAGCTACCGCTCATCTGAGCCCGGAGCCCGCTGATGCCGGACTCCGTCTCTGCTTCACGAGAGCTGGGACTGCGGACGGACACTTGTGTGGGTGCCGGGCACCAGAACTCCAGTCCTCGCACTTGCACGGCAGCGTCTTATTGGCAGAGCCGTCTCCCCAGCCCCCGATGCGCTGTAGACTGAACAAGAGGGTTACCTCTGACCTAACCTCTGACCTCCGGTGTGCTTGCGTTTTGGTGCAGAAGTCGTTCCCTGGGTTTTTGCTCTTTGATAACCATGACGCAGGAGCCACTCGTACCTTAGAGGAGTCTGAGCTTTTCATGTAGGGCTCAGCACAGTGAGCGATGCTCCCTTGGAGGACCTTCTCAATTCTGGCCACAAGGAATATCTCTGGATGAGGACACGTGACTGAAAATATTCCCTGGGGAGACAAATGGTCCTCTTTAGTCAGTAGAATTCAGAGATGGATGAAAGAAATCACCTGACCATCAAAGCAGCAAAGGATAATGAGACCATCCGACCAGCAAGATGGGCCCAAACCTCTCAGGTGCTCCTCCGTCGGTGCCCTGCTTGGAAAGTCTACTTGGAGGGGAAGGCGAGCGGGAAAAGGCTCGAGGAGGCCAGAGCCCAAGGCTCTGCTCCCCTGGTGTGCTTTCGCTATTTAATTCTGGACACGCTCTGTAACTGGTGCACAGCGAGCTCCCACTGGAGTATTCTGAAGACGTTTAAGCAGCATGTGAGAGAGGGGTCTGGTGGTGTGAATGCCCCCACCTGCTTCGGATACTGCATGGCAGCCGCGTGAGGGGTGTCCTGGAAGGCGGGTGGGCTCTGGCCGCCGTTCATCAGAGCCGGGGATGAGGGAGCCAGCATCTGCCGCACTGAGAAGTGATTCAGGTCCACGTGGAAGTCAGCAGAAATCTTTCGGTTGTATTTTATGTCAAACAGGGACAGGGTGACAAAGAACGGCTCAACCTAAGCAACAATGTCAACAAAATACCAAGATCACCAAGACAGTTCAGACAGCTGCGGGGAAACACGGCTAGGTAAGGACGGCGAGCCCGTTATGACCGTCTCCTGGACTGGCTGACAGACACGGACGCTTTGCCCCTTGTCACACAGAGTTAGGCTGTAAAGCATTCTAACAGACAGAGCTATCTGCTACCCCTCCTGAGCTCCGACAGTTAATGCGTGCCTACAGGCGAGGGGCCGATCTCCTTGGAGCACAGAACATGAGTCCATGGGTTTCATTTATTCAGCTCAAGCCTGCCATCTTACCCTGGCCACAAACCCTCCCTCAGGCAGCCCCGAGCCAGTGTCAGCCCTGCACCTCTCTGGGTGAGGGCTCCACGCCTGTGACACCTCAAACTGTTCAACATTTAAAAAGGAAAACATTTACTCTTTAAATTGTATTTTGAAACTTGAGGACAATTCTACTAGTATTTGAATGAAAACCCCATGGTGGTCCTGCTGTGAATCTCAGCAGCTGCCAGGGAAGAAGCAGAAAAAGCCTTATAAACCAGTATGGAGGTCAGATACGAGGTGGGGAGGGGGCTGTAGGGAAGGGGGGGGAGCCCAAAGTATCAGGAAAAGCAGGCGGGTTCGGGCCAGCATCTGGAAGGACAGGAAAAGGTGTCTGTGGCAGGGGTCACACGGTTCTAAAATTTAGATCCAGCCGAACTTCATGGACACTTGACTCACGTGGGGACTGTCGGGGGCGGGGGAGATTCTGGGGAAAGTGCAGTATCACTAAAGGACGAATTACTCGGCCTGTCTCTGGCTGACCTAAGGTGAGCCTTCCTCAGCCGGCCCCTGGCCAGGTGACTGACCTGAGGGGCTGGGGTGTCAGGTCTCCACTGGACTACAGTTTATGCTCTTAACACTCTCCCCTCTAAAGACAGCGTGGGAGCGGAGGGGGGCCTGGTGGGGGGCGGGAGCAGACGCTGGCCCAGGGACTCTGATGCACGTGTTAGGACGAATTTGAAGGGAAGATTACGTTTGTGGTGGGTCCCTCCTCGTTCTCAGCGACACAGCACTGCAGATTGAAGGACAGGTCGTTGCACTTCACGAGAATCCTTTTCCCAAACTTTTCTTCAAATGGCTTCACTTCTGGCTCAGTGGACGAGAAGTCAAGCTTCTTTAAAAAGAAAATGTGGATTTGTAAATGCATCGTGTGCTCCCACTGAAAGCCCCATCGTGACTGCTCTCACATAAACGGCCTAACACGTGGGAAAGCTGTGTACACCCATCCACAGAAGTGCGTGACTTCGTGAGGTCACACCCTATTCGACAGTCACGTAAGTGACGACGCGCTCCTTGATGAAGCGTGTCTTAACGGATATCTTAACCATGCAGGGAAAGCATTAGAGTCATAAACAAACTAAATACCCGTTGACATGAGCGTAAGGAGCCAAAACTGCATGATATATGTGATATACACACATGAACATGCATACATACAGACAGGTGCACTCAATAATTAAGAGGAAATTCTGGGCTGGGCGTGGTGGCACACACCTGTAAACCCAGAACCAGGGAGACAGACGCAGGTGGCTGTCTGTGAGTTTGAGGTCAGCCTGGTCTACATAGCAAGTTTCAGGACAGCCAGGGTTGCACAGTAAGTGTGGTCTTGGGGGGAAAAGAAGAGGAAATTCTGGATCAGCGAAATGGCGCAGCAGGTAAAGTGTGTGCCAGCCAAGTCTGATGACCTGCGTGTGACCCTAGAATTCAGGGTGGAAAGAGAGGACCCAGCCCTGAAGTCATCCTCCGACTCCCACGAGTAGCTCAAGTTTCACAGACATGCGCCGCCCCAATACATAATAACAGTCAATCGATCAATCGATCAAAGGACAGCTATGGGTGGACCTTGGGAACACGTTACTTAAAAGAAGACACAAAAGACAAACTGTGTGTGGGTTCACATTGATGAGTTTGCTATCGTAGTTCCTCCATAAAGAACAAGAGTAAGAGCAGAGGTCACTGTGGCCTGGGAACAAGCAAGGGTGGGTGATTGTTACCTAAACAGGGTTTCAGTTTGGAAAGGCGAAAATATTCAAATGATCTGAAAAAAGACGCAACGGCTGCACAGGGAATATATTTAGTAATACATTTACTAGCGTTGAGTTTTAATTTTTTTAAAATTTGAATTATAGTTTCAAACAGCTAAAATGGTAAGGTTCATGCTGTATACATGTTACCACAATAAACAATGTACAAACAGGAGGGAAGTGAAGAAACGCAGAAAATGGTTATCATTAGAGCTAAATGGGAGAGGCTGTTCTCTTAGAGGGACCACGAACGGAGTGGGAGGGAAATATTTATATCAAATATGGCAGAACCTTGTGCCTTCTTGCGACCCTGCGCTGCGCTCCCTGTCTTGGGCCTGAAGGTTTTGGTCATACTAGGCTTGTACACATGTCCGGGCATCTGTCGGGGACTGAGCCCAAGCTAGCTGGGAAGTGTTACTGCCTCCTGGGTGTCTGCAGTGTGCCATGTTCTAACGGTATTTTAAGGGGTACCACATACGATCAGCGTGGAAGACAAGGACCTGAAGGTGCAGTCTGGTGCCTGTTGGGAAGCTGGCTAAACACTGCTGTCAATGTTCAACAAAATGCTGAATATTAAGTAGGTGTGAATTTTACATTTTAAACATTAAATTAGCTCTTACCTGGGCATCTGGGTCCAAGTAAAAAAGCTTCACTCTGCTCTCGCTTTTCAGTTTGATTTCTGCTTCTCTGGTGCTCTAGGGACAAGTTAAGTACAATTTACAGTTAACAAGTCTTTTGTGCCCTGCTCCCAGAGGTGCCTGTGGCAGTTTGGATGCGAATGGCCCCACAGGCTCCACTGGCTCCTATATTTGAACGCTTAGTCCCCAGTTGGCGGAACCCTTTGGGAGGCATTAGGGGGTGTGGCCTTGGAGGAGGTGTGTCACTGGGCATGGATTCTGAGTTTCAAAAGCCCTCACCATTTTAAGCCAGCTTTCTCCTTCTCTGCCTGTGCCTGCGGACTGAAGCATAAGCTCTGGGCTACTGCTCCAGCACCAGGCCCCATCTCTGACGCCATGGTCTCCACCACAGTGCCCTTGGACGCTAACCCTCAGAAACTGTAAGAAAGCTCCCGATGAACTCTTTCTTCTGTCAGTATTTAAAACATCACAAATACAATACCTTCTACCAAGAAATCCCAGTTTGGGGAAGTCCTCCTGAAATAAGCGTCACGGTGCTTACCACATGATTAACAGAAGCTAAACACCAAAGATCACCCGAATGTCCCTAAGGGCATGCTTCGGGAAGTAACTGAGAAACTGACACATGAATGTATATATTCTATTTGTGCGCAGTTTGGTGGAAGAGGAATCAGAGTGAGTTAATACTGGTGTTCTGAGGAAGACGACAATGAACACGAAGACAAAAGGTTAACTTTTTAGACAACTCCTGGTAGTTCTACTTACAGCAAACATAAAAGTAAACTTTTAATCAGTGTTTGGTAAAGATACTTATAATACATACTTTCTCATAAGTGCCCACAAAAATACAGCCGCTAAAAAACTTACCCCAAGACTATGTAATTGAGTACGTTTCAGAGTGGCAGAAAGCGTCCTGCTCTGAAAATAGCCCAAGGCAGGTCAGTGGCTGTAGGAGGCTGCCTCAAACAGCCCATGCTCCACTGGGACTCAGCCTCTCTATTTTAGGTTCAGTGGAGAGAAGAGAGTGAGGAAAACAGGCCACGGATGAGCAAGAGTAGAGTGACCCCCACTAGAAACTGGCCGGAGACAAAGGGAAGAAAGGGCTAGGTAAACACTAAGCTCGGAGACGTCTCCCTCCCCACGGTAAACACTAAGCTCGGAGATGTCTCCCTCCCATACGCTGACTACTAAACTCAGTCACAAGTGACGTGCCCTCCGCATGTCCCCTTCATCTTCAGTAATTAAGGACCAAACATTGAAGAGTTTTCTGGAGAGGCAGTCACACATCTCAAGTGTATCTGTGAGCAGATGAAACAACGTGAAGTGAAAAATGTATAGCCGACTCTGTTGTATTTCAAAGGCGCTTTACAGGAAAGCTGCTGTGTCGGCTGTTGAGTCATTTAGATAGAATGAGATTAAAAAAAGATTTAGCAAAATCCCCCAAGGCCACAATACATAACTCCTTAAAAACGTAATTATGTATGGGTGGTTTGCCTGTACGTACGTCTGTGACCACGTGCATGGTACTCACGGAGGCCAGAAGACGGTATTAGATCCCCTGGATCCGGAGTCA
This sequence comes from Cricetomys ansorgei, assembly GCA_026225945.1. NCBI lineage: Eukaryota > Metazoa > Chordata > Mammalia > Rodentia > Nesomyidae > Cricetomys > Cricetomys ansorgei. The sequence goes on along the minus strand of JAMJFZ010000524.1, from coordinate 26,443 downwards.
CAGATGGTGGTGAGCCACCATGTAGGTGCCAGGAATCGAGCCCAGGTCCTCCAGAAAAGCAGCTGGCGCTCTGAACCACTGACCCATCTCTCCACACCCAGACTATTTACTTCTTAGCTTAAAGGGCTACCACGGTTCACAGTCACTGCATCTGTGACATTTAGCTCAAGGGAACTAACATTTCACAAAGCCAGGCTCGATCGTCCTGGAGTTAGGAGGCTTAGAAATAGGGTGACTTGTCAAACCGCAGCCAATTCCCCGGAGTAATAATGGCAGACTTTTCTGGTTTGGACTTAGGGAAGGAAGTGTTTGTTTCAGACTTGGCGTATCAAGCGCTTATGAAAAGGTGTCCAGGACACCACACGGGTTCCCACAAGCCCTGCTGAACACGACCCCTGTCCCTACCTCAGTGAGACTATAGTTGCAGACACCACACTCTGCCCAATAGTCAACTACAGAACATTTACCTGGGAGGAAACTTCACTGACTTAGAAATACAATAATAAAAAAATCAGATGAAAGCAGTTCTGGAGTCACATCAAACTGCCTCTTCTTCCAGGAGAAAAGTACATTAAGAGAGAGCACGGGGATCTTCTTCATATTACCTACACAGGAGATAGTAATAGCATCTCCGGGGTCACCTAACATCAAAGCAATCAGAGGAAGAAACTCCCTGAGTTTCTACAAGAAACCAAGTCACTGGTTCATATAGACTTTTAAAATACGGTGTAAATACTCGTAAGACCGATGGCATGCGTTTTGTTATACTCGTAAGACCGATGGCATGCATTTTGTTATACTTAAACAAAAAGTTTGGTTCCACACTAGACAGCAGGAGGAAAAGATTAAGTTTTAGGGAAAAAACGGCATGTCCCTGATACGAAAACAGTAAAGATGTCAGAACTCCAAGTGCACATGAAGGACCCTGAGAATCCAGGTTTACTTCGCCCACACCACAAGCCCAGGCCATAATACTCCAGAATGAGGTATCAGTTATTTGGCACTGAAACAACTTCCTGTCAGCCACATCCTGTTTGTCTAAGTCTTGGTCTCAATGGAAAAGAGAAGCCAGGGCAACAGGAAAGGGAGGCAAAGACATCCAGAGAGGACTCTGCCACTACGTCCCCCTCCCGCCCCCCCCCCCCCCACCTACTGTCCCAGCATCCTCCACAATCCTCTGTGGCTGAGCCTCCCTCAAACCCTGCCCTGCCCTCTGCTTCTCTGAGCTCTTCATCCCCAGCATAACCGCCCCCTCTCTCCCTGCATCCCTCCCACCTCATCCCTCCAGCTTCATCTGGCTGTGTATTCCTCCTAAATCAGGATGCTAGCGAGTTCCCATGCTCCCTCAGCGAGCACGGATGAGCCACATCCCAGGCACACTAGCAGACGGTGAGCAACAGCCAGGCTGACCATGAAGGGACCAGCACGGCCTGCATCTCCGTCTGGAGCTGGACCTCACACTGCACAGCTCTGAGCAGGCCGCCAGGATGCACGGGCGACTCACAGGGCTACACTTCCAGTAGGCATCACGACAGCACCCTGGGGGAATGACGAGGCATTTTTGTTTTGCTTTTCCCTTTAAAAAATTACATTGGCGAGGTAGTACTAGAAGACTAAAACTCTTATACACCTTCATGGGGAAGAGAGTGAGTTTCTTGTGGGATTTGTTTGCTTTGCCTTGCTTTGTTTTATTTAAGATAGGCTCTTGCTATGTCTTGAACTTGAACAGGCTGACCTTGAACTTGCATTCTTTCTATCTCAGCCTCCCCAGTGTGGAGTGCCGCCATGCCTGACTTAAAAACACAGGTGTTAGGCAACCAACATTGGGCTCAAACAACCTAAGCTTCCTCACAGATGACCACTCCGTCCACTGAGCATGCCTACAGAGCTTTCTGATGTCTAGATTGTTATCAATGTGCTGCTTCAATAAACTAAAAATTAAACCAGTTCAAACATGCTGCTGTGGGGACCTCTGAGAACCCAGAAACAAAGCAGCAGGCATGTATGGGTGCCAAATCATGCCCAGACTTCCTAACAGGTCGGGCTGAGGGTGTAGCTCAGTGATGGAGTACTGGTCTACCATAAGCAAGGCCCTGGGTTTCAGTAAGACAGACAGACAGACAGACAGACAGACACACACACACACACACACACACACACACACACAGGAACTGGCATGAAAATAAACTCAGAAGCCAGAAGCCAAAACTCCTCCAGGCTGTGTGTGTGGGGCTCTCTAAAGTTAGCTTTAATAGGCAGGTGCTAAAAAGATTCTGTGGAAACAGCTAAGAAGAAAAATAATACTGTAAAGTCCCAGCCAGGAAGGAGATTTGTATTGAGAACAACCATGTCGTCTAGAAAGAAAGGTCATGCTGAATGCCAGTCCATTTGCAGTCCTCTATGGACCGGTTTCCATTACAGTGCTCACCGTGTGGGTGTGTACAGTCAGCACTGCACTTCCTCAGAGGAAACAGCACAGAGAAGCAGTGACAGACAGAGCGTGAAGGACAGGAAGACAAAGACACCACTCTCGTTTTGAAAAGAATCATCCACAGACGCAAAGCAGGAGACAGGAACAAGGATATTCACTGTAGCACTGCTCAGGGTGAGAAAAGTGGAAATAAACCAAGAGCTGAATGTTTATACAGCACAAGAAAGACCGACCAGACTGTGTCTGAAACAAGGCTAACTGTAGTATCACGGAACGCTCGTGCAAAACAGACAGTAAAGTAACAGTTTCAGACATACAGAAACACCCTGTGACTTTGTTGTAAATGCACTTGTAAGAACAGAACAAAATGGAAGTAAAATGTATCATCCCAGTGGATGCTTGTGGCGGGGGCTGTGGTGCAGAAGAGAGCGGGAGCAAGAGCAGTGTGGTGCTTAAAAGGACTGTGACTGTCACTGAGGTTGTGTTCTTAAAAACACATGTGCCAATGAGGGAAAACAGCAGCACCCTGCTCTGGGCAGTGGGACGTGGTCTTTCCTTGTGCTTTTCAGTAACTCTGGGGTCTCTCAAAATTACAACATGCAAGAAGAGCATGTTGCTTTCCTGTACTCCGTTCGTTTCGGGCGACCCAGGAATACCTTCTGTACCTTCAGCAGCTCCTCTTTAGTGAGGACAAGATGACCACAGTCGTCCTCGTGGGAGCTGTGGCTGTTAATCGGATAGAGTTTCTAAGTGTGCTGGCTTATAATGTCAGCTTGACACAGCAAGGTCCTCTGAGAAGAGGGAGCCTGAGTGGAGAACGGGCCCCCACCAGGCTGGACTGTGGGCGTTTCCTTCATTAGCGACTCGTGCGGGAGTGCCCGGCTCACTGTGGACAGGACCACCCCGGGCTGGTGGTCCTGGTGCTGTAAGAGAACAAGCTGAGCAAGCTGTGGAGGAGAAAAGCAGTCAGCAGTGCTCCTTCTTGGCCTCTGCTCCAGCTCTGCCTGCAGCTGGCGGCACCCTGACCTCCCTCGTGATGTGCGGCCTGTGCGACTCGAGGCGGAGGCCGGCGCAAACCCTTTCCTCCCCGAGCTGCTTTCGGCCATGGCGTTTTTCACAGCAATAGAAACATTAACTAGGACCCCGGTGAGCACAGTTAAGAGGAGCCTGGATGAGAGAGAATACTAGGTATTCGTAGGACTGTATTTGATCATTTCCTCAGTATTTGAGCTGACACATTAATTACAATGTCGGCATTTAAAAAAAAAAAAAAAAGCAACATTTGTAGGATGTTTTCTGGAAAAAGACTGAAGCGCCACTGGTGCAAAATAATTCCCACGCCCTCACATTCCTGTCAGGAGGCGGACAGCGACAACCACACCGCCAGTGTTATAAGAGAGCCATGAAATGAGAAACATTCAGCTCTGTGGAGAGCGGGGGTGTTAGGGGAACCTCACCTTGGCAAGTTCAGGCAGGTAGCTCTCCAAACCGGAGCTGGAACCTTCCAGTTTGCTTTGATCGTCATCTAAACGGCAAAAGAGACCAACCGAGTCACGTGCAGTTGAAACTGTCTTATCTGATACAAGCAACGGAACTCGAATGCAGTGGCTCTCCAGTCTGAAAGAACATTCCAGACAGTGCAGGACTTGGAACAACAGGGAGGCCAAGCCCAGAAGGAGGGATGGTGACACCCAAGACCCTGTACAGCTGCGACCCCCTCAATTTCCGCCCCACTAGAACTAACGCTAGCTCTTCGCCATGACTCGCAGAGCCACAGCCAACCAGAAGCTCCGTTGGGACCAAGGAAATAGTATTTAGGGTTTTTTTTAAACTCTTGGGTAATTTGGGGAACAGCCAGGGCAGGTAATCACTTACGGTAGTGGTTCTCAACCTGGGGGTCACACAAGCCATTCCCAGGGGTCACCTACGACCATCTGCGTATCAGATATTTACATTTTGATTTGTAACAGTAGCAAATCACAGTTATGAAGTAGCAGTGAAAACACATGGTTTGGGGTCACCACAGCATGAGGAACTGTATTAAAGGGTCGCAGGTCAGGAAGGTTAAGAACCACGGCCTTATGGGCTTGAAGTACAGTATGAACGTAAGTCGAAACCTCGGACCGATTTCTCTGTATTTAGAGTAAGGCTCCTGCCCACCTTCACTGCGTCTTCAAACCCCAAAGGGAGATTCCAAAAACAACAGTACCGTTCCTACTTTAAAGGCGGATTCTGAGCCCATGGCTGGAGCTGTTTTTAAGCTTACACATTCCATTGGTAATCTTCATTTAAGTCACCCTCCTTCCCAACTTTCATTTTCTCTTGAAGACAGGTTGTCATGTAGCCCAGGCTAGCCGCGAACTTACTATGTAGCCAGTGATGACACTGAACTTCTGACCCTCCTGCTTCCGCCTCCTAAGTGCTGGGATTACAGGTGTGCGCCACCAGAGTCTCTGCAGTGCTGGGAACCTAAGGCTCCATGAGAGGCAAGCCGCTACTGAGCTGCGTCCCTGCTCCTCTCTCCATTTGCAGGTAAGAACCAAGACTCAGAACGCTAGCCAGTCTGTCCCGGGCCACATAACTGAAAACTCGTATTCTTGGGTCTCACATCCAGGCCTGGTGCTGCCCCGCCCCTCCACCAAGATCGTGGTTCCTCGAGTTACACACTTCCCGCACAAACAAGGTCAAGGTGGTAATTCCTCTAGTTTGTTTTGGTTTTTTGAGACAGGGCTCACTGTGTAGCTCCAGCTGACCTAAAACTCCCTAGACCGATTACTGGGCTACCTCAAAACCTGTGCCTTTGCTCCCCGAGAGCTGGGATCACAGGTAACCCCATGCCTGGTTTCGGGGCAGTAACATATGAAGTAGTAATATCTTTGCTAACAGACCGCCTGCGGAAGGCCCCACCCCACCTCCCATGTCCTCGTGGACCCGCCTACCTTCATGAGAGTCGCCATTTCGCTTTTCTTGCATTGCGGCCTCAAAGTTAAGCTGGAGGATCTTGTTGAGAGTCGTGACCCAGTCCTCCATTTCCAGCTCACTGTCTGCCGCCAGGAGGTAACTACTTTTGTCTTGCATCTTGAGCTCAAAAGCAAAACGCCTGACTTTGTTGTTCTGCATGGAAATGGGGGAAGAGAGGCACTGAGAAGCAGCTCAGACTGATCTGCCCTGTTTGCTAATGGCGCCATCTTATTGGCTGTCTTAAAAATGTGAGCTCCCTCCCCAAGGGCCCTCCCCATGGCTACCTCCTCCTCTTTAACATTCCTATTTGATTATCTTATCTTTTAAAAAGATTTATTTTTAGTTTATGTGTATGAGTGCCTTGCCTGGACGTAAGTATGTGTGCACACATGTACACATGTATGTATGTGTGATTCCATGTACGTATGCACGCATGTATGTGCACCATGTGCGTGGCTGCTCCCCAAGGAGGTCAGAAGAGAGCACCAGATCCTCTGGAACTGGAGTTACACATGGTTATGCGCCACCAATCACGTGCTGGGAATTGAACCTGGGTCCTCTGCAAAAGGAGTAGGTGCTGGGCTGGAGAGGCGGCCCAGCGACCGTGAGCATTCGCTGCTCTTTCCAATTTCTAGATTCATTTTCATTATTTTAAATTATGTTTCCATGTGTGCACGTGAGTGTGCATGTGTGCATGTGAGTGTGTGCATGTGAGAGTGTGCACGTGAGAGTGTGCATGTGTACATGTGAGTGTGTGCATGTGAGAGTGTCAGTGTGTGTGTGAGTGTGTGTGCCTGTGAGTGTGTACATGAGAGTGTGCATGTGAGTGTGCACGTGAGTGTGCCTGTGAGTGAGCAGGTGCCCATGGAGGCGAGGCCTGGCCGGGCACTGGAGTTACGTGGCGCTGGAACACACCTGTGCCCCTAACCAGGCGCCACCTCTCAGGCCTGTTACCTGCGTCACATCTAATTACGTGTCATTTCCTGTCCTGCGATGGGATAGCGACCTCTCAGGCACAGGGGGTGTCCGTTTATTTTTTTTTGCTTAATGTTACAGCCATAATCTTGAAAGCAATGTCTGGCACACAGTAGGCATTTGAATAACAGCTGAGTCTGTGAGATTTCACGTGTAAATGTTATATTCAATTCCTTTTTTAAAATTCAAGCTGTGTTTCAACACGGCCTTTCTAAATCTAGCCACTGCCTACCAACGTTCAGTTATGTATCTGGAACCTTCACCGCTTATTAACCCTAAAACGTACTGAACTCTCTGTCTACAGTTTGCAAGTGCATTAGGGGACGGCAGGTATGTGAGTGCAGGCCGACTTAGTCCATGTCGGTGCATCAGGCCACCACAGGGCTGCTGTACGCCCTGTACACGGTATGCATACAGTACGCAGGACGCCATGTCTGACAGCACCTCGCCTCCACCTACCATGCATCAGCGGAAGAACTATGAGTCAAAAACATCCCCAGACACTGACAAATGCGTCCTGGAGGCAGACGCCTCAGGCTCACCACACTAGACGGAACAAAGCCCACACAGGCCGGGGGAGGGGTCACAGCCTCTGCCTGCTGCGAGGGCAGAGGGCCCAACACCCAGGGAAATCTCAGCCACTTCTCTGCAGCTCGGGGACACCTCTCAGTGTAGCACCAGGCACAAGGAGACCTCTGCCCAAAGGCCACCATCATGTCTGCAGCACAGGTTTTAGGAACCGGAAGCTGAGTGCTCCTCTGGGCGAGGCACGCAGGCTGCTGGGCACAGACAGTCTGCCACGGTGGTTACCACTAGGGGCTTGCTCACACACAGAGGCGGGAGTCAGGCTGGACCAGAGGGAGTTCTTGCCTGTATCTGAGGAACCCTCTACTCCCCAAATACACTGAGGGTTAAAACACAGCTAGGCCTCGACTCTATGCTATCCTTTCTGAGACCCATCATTGGCAACACGAGTCTGACCAACTCCAGTGCTGGCAAAGCACTGTTAGGGTTCCATTTCAGGTCTACCTCTCGATTTTCCCCTCGGGCATTTAACTTCAGTTCACAGCAATAATCAGCTACTTTTTAAGAAGCATCCAAAGAGGGCTGGGGACCAACAGAGGGTACAGAAGGGGATGGAGAGGGTAGAGAAATGTGTTCCGCACAGTGTATACTTACATGAAGATCTTACAGAACACAGTACACAGACAGTAAACATACATGACAAGAAAATAAAAGCTAGAAATAAACAGTGCAAAGAATTGTTTTCCCCCCAAGCCACTTAAAGCACAACCTTTTGTTTCTTTTTCTGTTTGAGATGGGGTCTCCTGTAAGCCAGGCTGCCCTCAGACTCCCTAGGTGGCCAAGAAAGACTTCCAACTCCAGCAGGTCTTGCCTCCACCCCCCAAGTGCTGGGATTTCAGGTGTGGGAGGCCACGGATGACGTTAACCGCAACCTTGAATTCTCAGATCAGAACAGGTGAGGACAGAAAGGAAATCACTCATTTGAAGACTTACATGCAGTTCAGCAAATGGGAAATGCCATGAGCTACACATGCAAAAAGCATTTGAAGGAAGAGTCAGGCTCAGACTTCAGAGTCTGAAATGCACCCACGAGGCTAGAGGCTTGACTGGGGCTACCCAGCTCACCGACATCTGTGCACTGTGCCACAGACAGGTGACAGGACACTTGGCAAACGAGAATAACTTCCTACTTCAAAATAAGGTTGAAAAAATACACCTAGCTTTGCCTTCAACTGTGCCAAAAAATTCAGCTAAAACTGTAACTCCAAGGTCTCTCAACCTCACACAGATAAAACTCGGGCCTGGAACTCTGACACAGGAAGAAACCAATAAACTGCCATTAATGAATCACTCTGATACTTCTTATTTACACTGTCAGTCAGTATGCTTTCATATACTTCGGTTATTCACACTGGCAGTCTCTCCCGGAGGAGGAGCTGACAGCAGAGGGACCCACCAGCTGACTGGCCATTGGCTGAAGATAATTTCTGGGGGGGGTTGTGAGGTCCCAGTATTCCCCACTGCTGCACTTTCAGTCCCTCCTGCCACTCACTTCCATTCTGAACCCCATTCACTTCTGACCAGGATGAAGCCACAGTTACCAGAGCACTGGACAAAACGGATGACAACACTGTGACCCCAGTAGAAGAAAAATTAATGAGGTGAGCCCACCTGACCTCAGCATCTGAATGGCACAGGACAGAGACTCAACAGGGTCTCTGCCATCCTGCCAAGGTAAAGCTATTGACCCAGGCTCACGAAGACAGACAGAATGCATGGGAAATCATCCAGAATGAGACACAGGTGGAGACAAGAATGGACCACACTGCGGGGATTCCCCAGATCCACCTCTGTCCCCAGATCCACATCTGTCCCCAGATCCACATCTGTAACTACAGTGGACGACACTGCAGGGATTCCCCAGATCCCACCTCTGTCCCCAGATCCACATCTGTCCCCAGATCCACATCTGTTACGACAGTGGACGACACTGCAGGGATTCCCCAGATCCCACCTCTGTCCCCAGATCCACCTCTGTCCCCAGATCCCACCTCTGTCCCCAGATCCACATCTGTCCCGGGATCCCACCTCTGTCCCCAGATCCACATCTGTCCCCAGATCCACATCTGTTACGACAGTGGACGATACTGCGGGGATTCCCCAGATCCCACCTCTGTCCCCAGATCCACATCTGTCCCCAGATCCACATCTGTTACGACAGTGGACGATACTGCGGGGATTCCCCAGATCCCACCTCTGTCCCCAGATCCACATCTGTCCCGGGATCCCACCTCTGTCCCCAGATCCCACGTCTGTCCCCAGATCCACATCTGTTACGACACTGGTCAACACTGCAGGGGTTCCCCACATCTGTAGCAACAGGGGAGGACAATGCAGGGGTTCCCCACATCTGTTACATCAAGTTTCTATCTGCATGTTGACCTTAACAAAAACTTTGCCAGTTAATAAATAAATAAAAATCAAGATGCAGCAATCTTCATCTCAGAAAACTCAAGACCAAACCAGGGGCCAGAGAGACGGCTCAGCAGGTGGAGGCGCTCGGCTCACAGATCAATTAGAGCTCAATTAGCCAAGCACAACCAGAATAAGAGGTAACTCAGAGTTACCATTTTTATGTAAAGTTTCTTAGGCAGCTACTAGTGGGTGCCTCCTCCCAGGTAAAAAATTAAAAAAAAAAAACCCGGGGGGGTGGGGAGGGGAGAGAAAGGGGCTGGAGAAGTAGGTCACTTGGCCCAGGGCCTGACCCCCAGCGGTGCACAATCAGGGTGTCTGCCATCACCTGAGCTGGAAGAGGATCGGAAGGCCAGGCCACCCTCACTTGTTTTGAAGCCAGCCTAGACTACAAGAGACCCTGTCTCATAAAGAAGCAGAGAATCCCACACGGTGAGAAGGTAAAGAGAAAGGCTAGCAGCTCTGCAGGAGGGAGAGTCACCGGTCCAGCAGGAGCAGTGCGGCCATGGCGCTGATGGCTCCTAAAGTTGATCTTCCAGCACAGAAGTCATGCATGGACGGGGAGTGAGCACCAAAGAAGCGGAGAATGACTGATGAGGGGGAGCCAGAGGAGAGCATAGGGGTGAGCCAGAGGGAAGGGGCAGGGGGAGCATAGGGAGAGTGGGGGAGGGGTACAGGAGGGAGTCAGAGGGAACCGGGGGTGGGGGGTGGGGGGAGAAGATGCTGGGGTGGGTCATGGCTGAGGGCACTCCACTGCAATGAGATGATCATATCCACTGAGAATGAGAATGAAGATGCAACTGGATTTCAGGAGGGAATGTAAACCAGAGAGCTATGTCCCTGACTTGAGGCTAGCCGGATACCCAGCCTCCTTGGAGAATCAGGCTCCAGGCTGGTGTCACTTGAGGGAGGCTTCTCTGGTGATGCTGGACCCATCTGCTGTCTGGTTGACACAGAGCCCCTCTGTCTGAGGGCCCCAGAAGGAACGCGCTAATGCATTCACGCCCCTCATTCTGTGATTGCTCGGCAGATTCTGACACATCAGGCTGTTTGTGTTTTAAATACACTGTGGATTGTGAAATGGAACAAGACTCCATGTTAGAAAGTGGACAACCCATGTTTGTGGGTTTTACTATACGGCCCAGCTGGCCGGAACCCTAAGGTCCCCCTCTGCCTCGTTCTCCCGAGTACTGGGATCTCAGGTGTGTGTACCCAGGTTCTAAACTCGAAACATCAAAAACTCCTGTCTACCACAATATTCCGCCATCTTCAAAATGATAAAAATTAAGCTTTGTTTCCAGGCTAGGTATTATGCCTCTTCCACAATTATAGCTGTGTTTGGGAGCATCTTCCTGAATTTGCTCACTCAAGCATCTCACCACTGCAGCCCGGAAAGCTGGAGAGGCGTTTCTTCACACTCACCTGAATCACGCCCATGCAGGAGTCTAGGAATATGGATCCTTTGGGTTCCTTGGAGATCTTTTCATCTTTATAAAAATTCAGATTATAGGATCCGTCACCAAGTTGAATCAGGTGGAAAAACCGCCTCTTAAATGACTAAAAGAGAAAACCAAACAGCTTTTCCTTCCGAATGAACAGTCGGAACTGATAGGTCCTCAAACCCGGGCCTGCATTCTCTAAACCCAGCGGGATTCTAGCCCACACTGCTGGCAACTGGATCGGCTGGAGAAGATCCCCCCACCTCCCCACCCCCCACCCCCGCCACAGCGCACGGTCTTCCTGCAGGTCTGTGTTAAGAGTTTCACCATCACTCGCTGGTCCCTGCTTCTCACCCACAGAGACTGAGATTTTTCATCACTGCCCAAAAGTAGGGCAGCGAGTTCCAGCTTTGGGTGAAGCACCAGGAAGACAGAAGTGTCCCTCACAGAGCATGACCCGGAAGGACTTCTGAGTCTCGGGGTTCTGGCGGTCATCACCTCCCTGGTTCAGTCTTCAGCCCAGCTTTCCTTACCCTGCCCCCACCAACACTGTCTCTTTCCTCTCATGATTCATCCTGGGCTCCTCCACAGAACTCCTTTGAACTATGTGTGAGCATAGTTCTGTGTGAGCACAGGCCAGTGCTGGAGACCAGAGGTGCAGGACGAGCCTGGAGCTGGAGCTGCAGGCAGCTCTGTGCTGCCTGATGGGGGTGCTGGGACTTGAACTCGGGTCTTCTAGAAGAGTAGCAAAAGCTCTGAATCCCTGAACCCTACCTTGCTTTTCTCTTTGAAATCCTCCTCAGATTTCAACATCTTCCTTTTTGATCCTTGTTCTGGCTTTCCCTGACTTTACCACAGGACGCTTCCCCTCAGGAGTGCTTAGGTTTAGCTGTAACCTTTGTGGATGGAGAAGCACTACGTAGAGAGGATGGGGAATAAAGCCCAGCGAGCGGCCACGCCCTCACCACACCCTGTGAGGAGCTCGCTACACCAGGGATTGGGAGGCCGTGAGGGCGGCTGGGTGGACAGGGCTGCAGCAATGGTGAAGCTGTCACCGGAACAGCAACTGGGAGCCAGACAGTGTCCCTTGGGGGAAAAGTAGCACGTGTCCATCCTGTGCCGTATTCTCGAGACCTGGTGCAGAAAGGGCTGCGGGCGGGGAGTTGGGGAGGAGCCTCTTACCCTCATGGTCACGCTGATCGCGCTGTTCATGTTGCCCTTGTAGAGCCAGCCGTGCTTGGTGATCCCGCCCTTCTGGGACCCAAGGGAAGCAGCATCCTGTGAGGAAGGGGAAGGCCGCAGTGTCAGTCTCCTGCCTCAGATTCTACCTGTGCCGTGTTAGCCGACAACCCCTTTACCGGGACACCGATGTCTCCACTGACGTCCATTTACCAGTGGAAGAGAAACGAGCGTGGATTTCTAGAACTCCGGTTCCCTTAAGGGCCAGGTTAGTTTTGGCCAAATGTTTACTTTTGAGAGGTTATTAATGAGCCGTAGAAACCACATGCCACACTGAACCGCTCAGTTGCACCGCCTTGTCTAGCGTGATGAAAAAGGTTTTCAGGCCACACTCCTCCATGGCTGGAGGACAAAAGCAGGATCTTGGAAAACTTCCCAGGGACTTGGTTCAGGGCAAGGTGAATAGAGAAAAGGAAATACGAGGTGAGAGATGCAGAACGGGGAGAAGAAAGGACGGGGTGAGGGTCAGAGAGGCAAGAGCAGGCAGGTCTTCAAGCCTAAGGCCTACCCAGTGCAGTCTGGGTGTGGGGGGAGCTGAGCTGGTGGCTACTGAAACTCCGTCAGGCATGTACCATGCGGGTACCAGCGGAGCCGCACACACAAGGAGCTATAAACGTGGCCCAGCGTTGTAACTAGACAGCGCAGTGTGGAATACAGAGATGACAACATCGGGTCACAGTGACAGAGGCGGCATCTCCCACAGTCGGCCGAGACCTCTGTTACCGAGTAGGCGGCTGCGGTCAGGCCTGGCTTCAGCTGCGCTTCCAGCCATCTTGGTATCTGCAGCTGTGGTCTCAGCAGCATTATTGGGACTGAGAAACCACTCCCCCGTCAAGGGTTTCCCACGCTACGGGGCACCGCGCATGCAGACTTTCTCTTGGGCCTTCTGCCCTAGGCTCGCTCTGTAGCTCAGGCTGGCCTCCGCTCACAGAGATCCACCTGCCTCTGCCGGTTAGTGCTGGGATTAAAGGTGAGCTCAGCAGCCGCCGTGCCCAGCAGCACCAAGCTCTGATAATGACTTGCTCCTTTTGTGTCCACCTTACTTTTCTGAGAATCAGAAGTTGCCATATGAACACTGTTAACGTCTGCAAATGGTTACTACCGTACCGGGTAGACAACAAAGTAGGAGAGAAAGGAGCTGAAACTCACAATGGGAGGATGGGAAACACAGAGTTCCTTCCCAGAGGACAAAGGTAAGGCCCACCTCTTCACACACTTCTGTAAGAACCATCTTTTCTCTGAGAGTTAGGGAGCTTGTAAATGTCTGACTGCACTAAAAACAATCACTGGAGAGATAGCCATTTAACTTCCACTGGCTCCCAATGGAAGATATCCTGTTGAAAAACAGTCTAAATTTAAGGTCTAAGTCATCTCGCTATCTTTTAACAATGCGGCTAGATCTGATCCAAGTCTCTGCAAACACAAACACAAGCCAGAGAACACAAGATGCTAGGCAGTCAAGATGAAACAGGGGCCTTGGGCCAATCAATCCGAAAATATGTTTTTAAAAAAACAAACACTTCTTCCTTTGCTTCATTAAACATCCCAGTTCCTGTTTGGGCTTAGAGGTCGCACCTCTCTCAAAGCAAAGCCTCAAGAGAGAAGAGGGACCGGAGCGCGCAGAGCGAGCGGGAACCCACCTCATCTTTGTCCGCCTCCTCGTCGACTTCGTACACGTGGACTGGAAGTTTATCCAACTTGGCCACTTTGCTTTAAAAACAAGAAGGAAAGCTTGCTTCACATTTGTAGTCAATAGTCTAGTTCTCCAGCCATCAGAGAACGAGCCCGCAACAGCCCAAAGGTGGCCGCAAGCGTGAGCCAAGGAATGCCCTCAAGGTCCCATGACACTGCGGAAAAGAACAGCCTGCGGGAGCTAGACGCCCGTGAAACGTAAGAAAGTAGACTGGGTGCTAATGAAAAGACGTAGTGGGATCCTTTTGATATCAAATATGAGGGGGAACATGAAATAGGGGGTCACAGACTTTAAGTGATCGATGCCAAACAGTATTGACAACTGTAACAGTGGTAACCGCAGTGATATAGACAGCTAGCGCTAGGCATGCTGGGTACTTTACGTATGTCCCTCATTCATTCATTTAAGCTGGTGGGAGCTGCTGCTGAAACCACTCAACAGGAAAGGAAACTGAGGCCTACGGAGGGCAAAGCTAACCCAGATAAAACCCAGAGGCTGTGTTCCTAACTAATTACAGGCTCCACTCTTAGAAATTCCTACGAATGCTAGATGGTAAAATCGACCAACAGCTAAAATCTGCCCCACAGTAAACACACAATACATGTGGTCAATTCTTTTTCAACCACGGAGACAGCATGAGCAAGACAATCAAGGAAGGTTGATTAATTGGATCAAATGGGAATTATTCCCCGATCCCGAAGCGAGCACTGGGCAGCTACAGAGCCAAGGAGCCTACCCATGTGGAAAAATTAATGTTGGCAGGGAGCGTTCTCTCTGATGTTTGAAAAGAGGCGATCAGGAAGTTGGCTGAACACTCTAAGGAGTGGCTGAGCCACACACATTGGAAAAACAAACAGCGAGGTCCACTGAGAGAAGTACAAAAGGCTCAGAATCTCCGAGGTAACGAAGCCAGCGTGATGTGTTAGTTTGGGCTCACGTAAGATTTTCAGTGGTGGTGGACCTGGAAACAACATCACCATTTGCTGTTTCCAGAACCAATCACACTTCCCTTTCCCAACTGTGCGTGGCAGCGTTTTCTGGCAGCCTCCTGAGTGGAGCCCCTTACCTGCTTTCCCTCCCTGCTTTTCCCTTCTGAACACAGCTGCTTTTGGTATGCGGTAGGACCAGTTAAAGTCACAAAGGAGGTAAGGAATTGGCCCCGGGAAAACACTGTATCAGATTTATCTCTCAAAAAAATTTTATTTAATATAGTCTTTACATATTTCTCTTCCAAAATATTCTTTTGAAAGACACACAGCTTAAGAACGTAAGAACTTACAGAACTACTTAAGAACTACGCAGGAATCAACCTAGGCGCCTATCAACAGGGGAATGGATACACACAATGAAGTTTCTTCAGCCCTCCAGAAATGAGTGCAATGGGAAATACTAATATTATGGAAATTATGCCAGTCTCAGAAACACAAATATATGCTTTTTCTCATATGTGGAGCCTAAATTTTATACAGATACATAAAGTCACGGAGGCACAGACACAAAATAATGGGCCCAAGGGCGTAAGGGAGAGACAGGAGCGGGGAGGATGGGGGCAGGCGGGGAATACGCTCAAAGTATATGCTTTACGGGAATTATAACCCCAGGAGCATGTGCAGTGAACGTAACCATAAAAACGGAGATGTGAACCCGAGAAAGTGGAAGGAGGGCTTGAACACAGAGAGAGCAGAACGTGGGAGAGGGAGCAGAGGGAGAAACAAGGGATTGAAGATGACATGGTGGAATGCCATGAGGAAGCCCATACTCCATACAATTAATACGTGCTAATAAAAAGTGATCGGTTAGTAGACGTAAAACCACACCGCAGGATATTCAGTAGACTGGTCTTATCTTAGGTATCTCAATAAAATTTTTCTAGTTCTGCAAACAGAATTTCAGAACAGAAGTAAGTCACCCTACACTCTTCTTGCTGCTTACTACGTCTGAGTGCTACACCCGAGCTGTGCGGTCAAAAGCTCTGTTATCACACAGACTGTCAGGAGCGCTGTCACAAGTACTCTGCACAGCTGAGGTCTCAGGCCCCCTTGAGCAAATGAGCATGGAGCCTCTCCGTGCGTCCGGCGGACGATCCACTTACTTTGGAAGCTGTCGAAACTCTCCTGAGTAATCTTCATACTTATAGGTCACAAGATGCCAGTCGGAGTTGTAGGTTTTGATGCACTGTTTGGGGGATTTAGAAAAACACAGAAAGTTAGGTGACGACTTGGGGGGAGCACAGGAGTTTGGGGAAGTCGGGCCCTAGACATACAGGAGTTCTGCCCTGCCTGCAGCCTCCTGTGAGGCTTAAGACTCTGAACCACTGAAACCTGACCCTCGGGAGAGGGAGCGTTTCAAGTTCTCAATATTAATGAACTGACAGCAGCTTTTCTGTGGCGAAACTGAAACTGCAATCACTATTTCTGGCTCACGATCATTGGTTTAAAACGTTATGCTGCTGTGGTGGTTTGAATGGGAGTGGTCTCCATACTCTCACGTACTGAAATGCTTGCTGCCCCCCACCCGTTGATGGAACTGTTTGGGAAGGATTAGAAGGTGTGGCTCTGTTAAAGGGTTTGTTCTTGGAGGAAGTGTGTCACTGGGGGAGGTGGGGCTCTGAGTCTTCAAAAGCCTGCGGCGTTCCCGACATGTCACCCTCAGGCTCCTGCTTGTGAATCAAGATGAAGTTCTCAGTTACTGCCTCAGTGCCTGCCTGCCTGCCGCCATACTCCACCCTGTGACGGTTGAGGGCTCACCCTCTGACCTGTAAGCCCCCCAAAAGTCTTTCTTCTATAAGCGAGCTTGGTCATGGTGTCTTACCACTGCAGTGGAGAGAAAACTGAGACAGTCGCACATGTTTATTTGTGGAAGGGGAATGCGCATGCCCTGTGCTCAGGAGGCCAGGGGACCCCGTGCCAGTGCCAGCACGCCCCGTGCTCAGGAGGCCAGGGGACCCCGTGACAGCGCCAGCACGCCCCGTGCTCAGGAGGCCAGGGGACCCCGTGCCAGCGTCAGCACGCCCCGTGCTCAGGAGGCTAGAGGACGATGCCGGCGTCAGCGCTCTGCTTCCACCACGTGGTTCCGGGAGCTCACACTCAGATCCGCTGGGTTGGCAGCGGGTGCCCTTACCAGCCGAGACATCTCACACGTGGCTCTGGAAGAGGGCATACGCCTCTCTAATAGGCCACGGAAGTGAACGGGCGCATTCATGGTATTTACTAACATCGGAAGTGCTGAGAGGGTGGTTATTTAAATTTGTTCTTGGTTTTTCTTCACATTCGTAGGTGACAGAGTGAGGTTATGAGGAGGAAAGATGTAGACCCCAACTCGCATGGCACCGTGGCCGTTTTTACCTGTGAGAGAGTGTGCGCGGACAAGCATGCGTGCACACTGTGTGGGGCGCACGCTCGACTGCTAAGGCTTCTTGTGTGACGCTAACATTCACACGCTACATCAGAACTGCCGCGCTCCATGACTACAAGGGGCCAGCAGGGTGCCCTTCACGCGCCCGCCCGGCCCACGGCCCGCCCGAGGGCCAGGAGGCCTCCAGGTTTGTAAGGCTGCATCCGCCAGATCTCCACCTATGAAGGAACCGAATTCAGTAGTGGAAGGTCTGGCTTGTTAAGTCGGCTTAGCCCAAGAGATTCTAATGGTTGGCTCTTGACCTCACGTATGCAAAACTGAGCTCGGAGAAAGAACACATGAAAACAGGCAGAGACGACTGTGTGTCTTACCTGCTTTTTGGAGGAGGGTGTTTTTATTTAAATTGGCTGTGCCTAATGTTTCTGAAGAAAGTCCCTATTCTTATCCCGCTTCGTTTACACCGCCGATTGTTTTGTCTGCGCCACAGCGTCCCCTGGAGCAGCCACGGACCCACAACGTTTGATGTCAGGCTCCATAGTATTAACTTCGCTTGGAAAGCAAAAATCCATCAACTATCTAACAGGAAACCCGTTCATCCAAACGGGTAGAGATGTGACCCAGTTCCAAATGCACCGTTCAGCCTTGGGAGCCTCAGCAGAGTTTAGAGTTACAGTGACAGATGCATGGGACGGCTCTCCCAGGCTCACTCTCCTCCAGACTAGAGAGCAGACGAGGAGGCCTGACACGGCTAGCCACATGGGCCCCAGTAGCTCAGAATGAAGCAGGGACTGCGTAACCTGCTGTAATCAAAATACCTAACTGAAGGGCTAGAGGTGGCCCAGCAGTTAAAAGCATTAGCTACTTGTGCAGAGGACCTGGGTTCTATTCCCAGCTCCTGCATGATGGCTCGCAACAACCTAACTTCAGTTCCAGGGGACCTGGTGCCCTCTTCTGGTCTCTGCTGACCTTGCACACATATGGTACACGTAAACACATGCATACACGCAGGCAAACGCCCATACACATAAAATAACTTAGGCTGGAGAGATGGCTCAGCAGGTAAGGGTACATGTTGCTCTTGCAGAGGACCCAGGTTCAGTTCAGGACCCATATCATGGCTCACAACCATCGGTAACTCCAGTTTCAAGTAACCGAATACCCTCCTCTGATCTCCACGGGCACCTGGCACAGACACGGCACACATGCATACATGCAGGTGAAACATTCATACACAGAAAGGAAAACAAATCTTAAAAAAATGTAAAGAACAAATCTTTAAAAAAATGTAACTGAGGGTTATCACCCCCCCGAAAAAAACCCTTTTAAATGAGTTGGGAGACAGAGTAGTATGTTGTCACATGCTCTAAGACACGTCAACAGACTTCTGTGAAAGGGCAGACAGTCACGACACCATCAGCTTTCGGGTCACACTGTCCCTTCTGCAGGTCAGTATTATGACGGCAGCCATAGGTGACATGAAAGCAGACGGGCAGAGTCTTGTGCTAACGAACCCTAGTCACGAAAACAGGCTGCAGGCCAGAGTTTGCCTGAAGTCACATTTTCTACGGTCTGCCTTTAAAGAAACACGTATTTCCGTGCAAACATACTTAGAGTGTTTGTGTAACTAACATATTAATTGAGGCAGTGGAGAAGGAAATGAAGCAGAACATTACCTTTGCAGAGTGACAACACTGCTTTAAACATTTTCTACACAGACTTTTTCCCCCCAGAAATCTCAAGGAAAACAAAATATTGTTATTTAATTAGTCTTTGCTTCTAAAAGCACAACTTACTTGAAGTTTTATTAATGGGGGTACAACTCAACTAAATAGCAGCTACAGGAAATTGGGACCAACTCATTTTAAAATATATTGCATTGTGTGTGTGTGTGTGTGTGTGTGTGTGTGTCTGTCTGTCTGTCTGTCTGTCTTCGGGCACGTGTGCATCACAGTGCACATGTGTGAAGGTCAGGATGACCTGTGTAGTTGGCTCTCTCCTTCCATTTGTGGGTCCTGGGGATCAAACTCAGGTCACCAAGCAAGTTCACCAACTGAGTCATTTTGCTGGCCCCCAAACTCATTCCTAAAGTGAGAAGCAATTCAAGAAACAAAATTACAGCAACTGATAGTGTCTATCTAAACATGGCTGGAGGGAGAAACAAACACAAGGAAAGAAAGCCATGCTGTGTAGTTGGCGGTGATTTCTCCTGTTCAGGTTACTGTCTGTGTGTGTGCTTCCATTACACGTGTGTCAGTGATAGCTGGGTGTGGCTACGATCACTGGCCCTGGTCCTGAGCCTAACCTGCAAGGACAAAGAGACCAGGGAAACAAATGAAGCCCTAATGCGTTGCTCAATCACCCACTAGGACCTGTGCTACTGACAAGGCCTTCAACAGCGTTCCGGGGAATCCACTGGAAAGTTATCCGTAGTCTACGTCACAGGCAGACTCTGTAGAAACCCTGTGCTCTGACGACTTTCAATTTAAATTCTCATCATAAAAATGTCACTACCTCTTTTATACCGTCCGGAAAAATAAGATTCAGCGGGAAGGTAGGGGCAGAGGGAAACGTCTCTCCAATGTCCGAGATGCACTGAAATAAAAACCTCACCTCAGTGACGAACAAGCTCTGTGCCTCCTCCTCTGCGTTCCCAGGGACTGTGGAGCGTGTGTACCGCCCCTGCCGCCTCAGGATGGCTGTCTGTGAACAGAACACAAGAGGAGCTGGTGAAGAGGAAGGCCAGGCCGCAGCTGAGGGCCGTGCGACAGAGCCGTGAAGTCCGCTGCCTGCTGAGCTCACAACAGGTCCGCTGCCCAGGCTAGGCAGCAGGGCACGCTAATTATCGCTAATTATTACATGAATCTACACGCCAAGACAGCCAATCTCTGGTCCTGAAGATTGGAGCTATTCTTGCCTTGGGAGACTTCAGTCTCACAGACTTTTAAATCCTATTAGTGCTACGCGTTTAACAACAATAACGGGCTCATTGAGCCATCTCCATACGCATACACCACAAG
Organism: Cricetomys ansorgei; assembly: GCA_026225945.1. NCBI lineage: Eukaryota > Metazoa > Chordata > Mammalia > Rodentia > Nesomyidae > Cricetomys > Cricetomys ansorgei. The sequence goes on along the minus strand of JAMJFZ010000524.1, from coordinate 6,337 downwards.
CTGGGACTGTGCTCACAGACACGCCCCTGGTACCCCGATGTCCTTCCTCCATGTGGCCTCTCTTTCTTCCCAGAGTCTCTCACACTTCATCTCCTTTTTAAAACCAAAACCAAAAACTCTAGATTCTACATATGATAGAAACTGTGTGACATTTGTTTCCTGCGTCTGGCTTCCTTCTCTTACCACCATGAGCTCCATTTCTGTGAAAACAACACACTTCGTCCTTTGTGGCTGAATGATAAATACTCCAGTGAGCTGCACCACATTTTGCTTATGTACCAAGGGTGATCTGTAAGTCAGCCGTTGTGAACAACGCCACAACAGACAGATGTCAGGTACCTGCATTACACCAACTTCAGTTACTCTATGCATAAACCCCAGGAATCGAACAGCTAGATCCTGCGGCTAGTTCTGTTGTGTTTTTAGACTTCTGAGGAATCTCCATACTGACTTCCACAGTGGCTTTCCTAATTCACAGTCCCATCAACAGTGTACACGGGTCCATTTCTCCCCCAAGTCCTTACCATTTGCTTCCTTTTCTTTTTAAATTTATTTTATTCTACGTGCTTTGACTGTATGCATGTATGATGTATGTATGTGTGTATGTGCACCACATGCATGAGTGGTGCCCTCAGATGTCAGAAGAGGGCGTCAGAGTCCTGAAGCTCAGGTTGCAGAGGTTGTGAGCCACCACACGGATGCTGGGACCTGAATGTGGATCCTCTGCAAGAACAACAAGTGCCCTTAACCACTGGGCCACCTCTCCCGCCTCCACTGTTGCTTCTTAATGACAGCCGCTCTGATGGAATCTCAACCTAGTTTCTATTTGCATTTCCCCATGAGTACCTTGAACATTTTTTAGTGTACTCATTTGTACTTCTTCATTTGAGAACTCCTGAATCCACGTGTCTACTTATTAGTTGTATTATTTCATGGGTTTAATTATTTCATTAAAGAATTATCAATTCTTTCTTTGGTTTGGATATTAATCTCAAGATGAATGAGTACCTGGCAAAGACTTCCTCCATGCTACGGGGTGGCTTGCTGCCCTGCTACCTGTTTCTTTTGCTGAATAGAAGCTTTGTAGCTTTATGCGATCCCATCTGTCAATTGTTGCTGTTTGCTGGACTATTACCATCAGTTTCCGATGTCCAGGTCTCCCCCTGGGCTGTCTTCTCTACTTTGTTCTTGCTTGGCTCACGTTTCTTTGCAGCATGCCAATCTTTGAGAGGCATCTTAAAGCCAATGCTTAGACAGTGGCTTCCTTACTATATACAGGGACAGATGCGCCTCGCCCTCCACCCGAGTCCCACGCAGGTGAATTACTCATCCACTCTGCCTCCAAGGAGCTGTTAAGACCTTGGGTCATTGTCTCTTAGTGAATATTTCAGACAAATGGTGACCTTTGTTGCAAAACTGTTTTGAAGGAACACTGGAGAGATACATGATCACAAACACGGTAAAGGGGTGCAAAGTGTTCAAAAAGCCTCAACACAAGATCACATCTATCCAGATTCCCAGAATGCCTATGAGCCAGCTGGGACATGGCAGAGGACACTGCCCACCCGAGCTCAAATGGCACATTTCGTGTCCTTAGACACCATTCCCTTAGCTTCATTTACTGGGCTCTTTCCACATTTTCAAAACCTAGCTACACGTTTAAGACCTTCACCAGTTGGCTCATCTCAAGAATGAGAACTGTGGCCAGGGTCATTTCACGCCCATTTCTCACCACAGCACCAGGGAAAAAGAAAATTTGTAGCAAAAACTTCCCAGTAGAATTATGGACTCCAGAACCTATTGTTACGTAGCATTTTTCCCTAACACCTTTCCAAGCTGAGGAAAAAAACCGTCAATAGCGCTTTTAGATTTCTTTTTTTAAGATAAAATGCCTATATGCTCTCATTTGAAAAAGAAAACAACTTTAAATCAATAAAGACTTAAAGTGAGGCACATTTATCCTCATCTATAATTTCAGCTGAGGCAGGAGGATTCCTATGTGTTCAAGGCCAGACTCACACCAGATCAACACTGTGCAGAGAGACAGAGAGATAAGACAGATGACATGGGGGGTGGGGGTGAACTTGATTCAAATTCAGGTTTACATATCAATCATTTGTGATCAATTTCTAACTGATTTTGGCCACTTTCTGCCCAGATTCCATTTTCACCCATTAGAGACTTCATGAGCGTGTGCACGCACACACACACATGTATGCACACATGCGCATGCACACACACATGTACACATACCTACACACATGTATGCACACATGCGCATGCACACACACGAGCACAAACACACATACACACACGTGCACAAACACACATACACACGCACACACACACGTGCACATACACGCACATGCGCATGCACACACGCGTTCGATATGCTTCTTCAGCACTAATCTAGCGTAACTTATTTTTGGCATCTCCTAAACGGCGTTCTACCTGGTCCGTCCCGGACCCTCTCTAGCGAGGCTGGACCCTTCGCCTTCCTCAAGCAGGGATGATGCGCTTCCTCTTCCTCTGAATGCAGGATGGTTTGGACTAACAAAACAATGTAGAAAAGTCACTGTGCATGTTCCAAAGGGAGCCTCTAGGGAAGGCAAACCCACTTACTTCCTCGTCCTAAGCTAAGCCAAGCACCAGATGACAGCACATCTCCCACACAGCCCCAAGATGGCTATGGGTCACAAAGGGGCAGCCAGACAGAGGTTAGGTCTTAGTCTTACACACAAAGGCGCTTCTCCCAGAAATCCACTACAGTGTGCCCCCCTCACCCCCATCTCCTGTTCTTTGTTCTCCTCCAGCCAATCGGAGACAGCCACCCAACCTTCTTTTTCTGTTCTGCACTAGTGCCCTTAAAACCGCCATCTCTGGTGGACCGCTGTTTCCTCTCTATCCGGAAGCACTCCTTTGGACCTCTGGGGGCCCCACTCCCACCCTGATCCCCTGCCCTCTGTCCCTCTGGTGCAAATTCATGTCCTTTTTGCTAAGATCTGGTGTCTGGGTGTGTTCCTTTCACCATATAAAACATTCCGTCTTTGAACTGTCAGACCTCATCTTCATGCAGTGAGCACTGGTTAATTAGAAACCTATAACTGGTGGTCCAAGTGCGGAGAACAAGTGTCTTTGAGGTGCTCAGCCACAAATGGGATATCTACATTGTACCAGCTATCAGAAACATTCAAGGATCGTGATGGAGGAGGGAGTGGAAAGCCTGCAAGGGCCAGAGGTCAGGAAGGGCGGACTGACACGGAAGTGTCTTCAGGGAGACTCAGGCTACACCAAACCAACCTAGCCAACACTCTAGCATGAGCCCCGCACCAGGTCAAGAGACACCTTTGCTGCCAGAGGCAGTGGGCTCATCGGGTTTCTTTAAGGAGTGGGTCCTGGTGGATTGATCATGCTCCAGCAAATGGTCCCACATCCGTGAAGATACAGGCAGTACAAAAAGAGTCAAACTGAACTGGTGGTTCTATGACACTGGATGAGGTGGGGGCCAAGGGTGGGAAGACTTAGGGCTGAATATGATCAGAGTATACTGTATGCATGTATTGATGGAATCTTGAGACTATGTACTGAGAAACAATATGAGATGCCCACTGAGAAGGGCTGTATTACACAGAGAAAAATGCCCCACTATCCCAAGGCAGACACACCACAAGAGTGAAGAAGTCACTTTAGACACGCCCGCCCTAGATGACAGCTAAAGCAGAAGAGCCGCTCAGCTGAGCCCTGACCAGAATTCAGAACTGTGAGAATCAATCAATTCCTGTTAAGTTACTAGGCTTCGGAGTGGTTTGTTACCCATCGCTGGGGGCAAGAGAGCAGGAAAGCTCTGAAGGACGCTGCATCCGAGGACTGAGCACTGAGGAGATGCTGCCGAAGCCTGGTCTCCATGATCGCCCTCGACTCAGTCACAGCCCTGAAGGGCTCAAGTAACACAGAAAAATTCAGCTATCAGCCGACCGCAAGGACAAGCTGTAGCGAGTGTCCTCTCTTCATGAGAAACATCCCGCCAATCATTTAAGGGCTCAGACCAGATCTAAAATGTGTCTGGGCCCCTGCCTTCCTGCAGACACGAACCTAATGGCCAAAGACACAGCGTCTGATAAAATGTGTCCACCATCTTACTAGGCACATACAGTCTGATGGGGGAGGGGGGGTTGGAGAAGAAGAAAGTAAGTTCGTATTGTATAATTAGTACCCCATCTATAGGGCATCCAGAGAAGAGCACCAAATTCCAGGGTGACATGAAAGAAAGAGCATAGGGTCGGAATCCAACAGAAGAGGGTGTCAGACAGAGGTGCGCCTCGGAAGACGCTGAATTGTCAAGGACAAGTTCAAGTTGTGTTAAGAACGGACGAGAGAGGCACTTAAGAAAGCAACCGAGCAAGCCCAAGGCACAGTGGATGATGTCAGCTGGCTTAAAGAATCAGGGCTGGGCTGGGCACCTACGTGGCTCTGTCGGCAGAGTGCTTGCCTAGGGTTCACAAAGCCCTGTGTTTGCCTATAATCCCAGAAGACGGAAGAGGGGAAATCAAAGGTTCAAAGTCATCCTCAAATGTCTAACAATAACAAGTTCCAGACCAGCCTGAGATAATATGAGATCATAACTTTTAAAAGAAACTTAAGGCTGGAACTAAATATATTCCCTATGGCAAAAACCGCCTTTGACCTCGAATTGATGTCAATTAAACATTAAAACCCCTAATCAATCAGGGGGTAAAATTGGGTCACGGAAAGAACAGGACCTGCATGGCGGGAACGGGTTCCCTATCACTGCTTAAGAACGAAGGCTGGGGTCCATCAGGTCCCTGGGATGCCTGGACTGCTCGCCGGGGGAGCATCGCCTCCACTGTCCGGTCTCAGCAGTGCTCCTGTTTACAGTATGCTTCCCATTTCGACCTTTCTTACGAGGAAACGATGCCAACAGAGTATTTGTACCAACTTTTTAATTTTAATTCCCAATGTACTCTAATAAAATAGCATTTTGCTTTTCTTATGGAGTCAGCAGACGCATATTAGTTCCCTCAAGTCTGGCCAACTCTGATCATATTGATCAATTATCTGACCTATGGACCCGGAAGGCTGGTATTTGACCCTGTAATTCGCTGCTGGCCTTGGAACACTGTCCCCGAGACCTAATTTAACAGCTGGTTCCATTACCTAGGACTCTCCCACAGGTGCGAGCCTTCTCCTCTACTAGATTCTGAGCTCCTTTGAGGCCAAGACACAGCTCGTCTTACCTGTATGTCTGAGATAAATGCGTGATAAATGTTTCAAGAATGGCCGACTAAAGCAGCCAATGGGGATAGAGAGGAAACCGCCAATCACCATCCATTACTTGCATATAAGGCTTTTCCTATTAAGACAAAAGCTCTCTGATCCATTACAGAAATTGGCAAGGGACATCTAAGGCACAAGCAAATGTTCCATTTTAACATCTCTATAGATGTTGCGTATTAAGTCACATTCCATCCATTCTCTATACCCCACCAATTAACGTTACATTTCTATAGTTTCAGTTATCAGGCTTACAAAATGCTCAGGCCAATATCCTAACAGTTACTACGTTCAGTTCAGTGAGCACCAGAGCCCTTCTAAACAAGGAGCTAACTTTCTAACACTGTGGTGCTTTTGCTTGTTTGTTTGCTTGTGTGGAGACAGGCTTTCACCCTCAGGACAGGCCAGCCTGGAATCCATACCACGCCCCAGGGTGGCCCTTAGCTCATGGTCTTGCTTCAGCCTCTGAGCGCTGGAACTTTAAAGCTGTGTGCAACCATGCCGACCTTGTAGCCTTATTTTCTAACCCTTACAATTTTCCTGCTAACGAGTGGGTCTGTCTCCTACTTCCAAAAATCAACATCGAAAAAGGGCAAAGAATAGCAGTCCTACTGCTAGGTTTTTTTTTTTTTCTCAATGAGTATTCTTCTTGCTTTGTAATGTTATGTAAATTACCTAAGCTTTCATTGCTTATTTTCCTCATCTACAGCAATGGTCTAGTCTTTCTCTAGGGAATTCGAAGAGGTCAAAGGGTCAGCGAGTGCCCAATGTACACTTCAAAGACTTACACTAATTTAAAGATATACACACACACACTCACACACACACACACACACACACACACACGGCCAGGCCCACTGGGTTCAGGAGCTCTCACAGCTATAGAACCCAGAGATACCCAAACCCTTGCCCTCTCTGGGTATCTGCACAGAGCCCACGCTTCTTCCCGGCATGATTTTCAGTTGCCTCTCATTACACTACCCCTACACCACACAATGTCATTTGAACAGCTGCTGCACTGCACAGCTCAGGGAACAATGGGACC
>JAMJFZ010000523.1:0-102631 GCA_026225945.1 Cricetomys ansorgei | reverse complement strand
GGATCTTGTCAAAAGTGTTTTTGCAAATGAAAAATAAATTACATCTGCTGGGTTCTCTTATGCACATGCATTTCCCCTCCTTCAAAGAGCCCTGGTAGATGAAAGAATCGGGTGGATTTGGGATTTGTACCGACTTCTATGTCCAACTCAACTCAGGAATCCTCGGCCAAGAGGCCTGCACAAGGGGAGGCCTGACCTGAAGATGCAGATGAACGGTCCTGAGTAAAGGAGTAATTCTGAGAAACCGGAACATCAGACAGGCCTGTTCCTTATCTTCTATCTTCTGTCCACAACCCTCCAGGGACCTGCAAGTTTCTTGATCAGTACCCCATGTGGCCAGACTGGTGAGCCAGACTCTAGAAGGCTATCTGGCAAGTAGAGCTGAGGACTGTAATTACTAAAAACAAAACAGCCTGGGGCTTGGGATGCAGCTCAATGGTACAGCGCTACCCTAGCATGTGTGGATCCTACATTAGATCCCAAGCAACACATGCACACGCACGCACACACACACATACACACACACACACACACACACCCCAAACAAAACCCTATCATATGTGGAACATCCACTCTTTTCAAATCCCTCTAACAGGCCCATAAAGTGGGTGTGGTCGCCCCCATTTCAAAATGATTAAAGTGATTCTGCAATAGTTGAGCAAGTTTAAAGTCACATCAAATGCAAGTGGTGAGCAGGAATCAAATCAAGGCTTAGCCTAAACCAACCTCTTTCTATTTCTCAGGCAACACGATCAACTTAGAGAGGTCGGATGTCCCTACATTACCCCTGCTTATAATTTCTAGCCCATGCTGGGGTCCTGGGAACCAAGTCCTCTAGGTTTGTCTTCTTAACTTAGAGGTTCGGAAGTAAAGTGGACTCAGGCCACTTCTGGTAGACCTCAAGTTCCCCTCTTTTCTCCGAGGACTGAAGCCTTGCCACTCTCAGTGCCCGTAGGTGCTAAGAGCTCCATTCTCTGGCATCAGGCTTTTTTTTTTTTTTTCTCTCTAAATTAAGATGTAGTTATTTTATTTTATGTGTATGAGTATTTTGCTTGCATGCACGACTGTGTATTTTGTGTGTTCCCGGTGCCCATGGAGTTCAGAAGAGGGTGTTGGATCTCCTGGAGCTGGAGTTACAGATGGTGTGAGCTAACATGGGTCTTCTGGAAGTGCATCAAGTGCTCTTAACCACTGAGCCATCTCTCCAGCCTGCATAAAGACTATTTTAGTTCCAACATCTGTTCCTCTCCTTACCAGTGATCGGAATGTTGGTTAATCACCTCCCTGTAAAATAGAAATAATAAAATCCCAACTCACATTTTATAAAGAAGACAAGCTGGAGACTGTTGAGGTACTCACAACAGGATTATGGGCCCAGTAGGCAAGGCACATGCTTGCTTTCAAAAGTAAAACCCATACTGGAAGTAGTGCCACGTTCCAGTCATCCCAGCACTTGGAAGGCGGAGGCAGGAGAATCTCAAGTTCAGGGCCAACCTGGACTATATGGCTCAAAAAACCTGCGTGCTGGGGTGTAGAGAGCTCACTTAGCATGTGTAAGACCTGAAATAAAAACTAAGTTCATAAATACATAAGGTAGAGCTCTTGCTTATTTATAAGATGGCGGCTACCCCGCCCATCTCACCTCTCTAAGGTCTGTAGCTGTCTTCTGGGCTTCTTCCTTCCAGGCTCTGGTCCTCTGGGACCCATCTCTTGGGTAGACCCTCCTTTGACTCCTCATCCTGCTCACTGACTGCTATTCTCACCCTCATCCTGCCACATCGCCCACCATCCCCAGGGACCAGCCCCCACCCCTCCTTCAGAGGTCTTTCACTAGGGCCTTTCTGTTCCATACTACATATGCCTGATGCTCAAGGCAGGGCCTGCCACCCTCTCCAATCCACCCAGGCTCTTTCCATCCTTATTAAAGCAACAGCAGGAACAAACCCCAAAGATTCATAAGGCTGCTGTGCTTCCTATACTCCCCTCAGCTGCTCTAGGGCTACCCCACTCCTACCCTGCTTTGGGGACACTTTGGTCTGATCTGAGACTCTTTCCCGCAGCCTGATGCTGGCCACAGGTGTCTTCAATACCCAGGTAACAACAGAAACAGCTCTTTGACCTCCTTGTTTTAAGCCATTGTTCCTTCCAGGGACCCCTCCCCCACTGGTCCTCTTGGGCCTTGTCACCCCTGGGGCTGCTCCACCTGTAGAGTCCTGATCTCATCTCAAGGGCATCCGGTTTTGGATCCTATCCTCCTCAGTTACCATCCACCATGTTTCTCCTTTTGTCTTCCTGAATCCTCTCATTAGCTCTGCCCAGAAGAAAGTCCAGAGGGGGTAGAAATGCACCAAAGCAGCATTGTCCAAAGCAAGGGCAACTGAGCAACTGCTTTAAATGTCATTGATTTCAATTTCTTGACGCTATAATTGAAATAACCACATGTGATTCCTGCCCAAAATTGTGCAGCACAGCTGTCTTTTTAGGCTTATGGGGGCTACAGAGGCTCTGTGTTCACCTGTGAGACCCATGACTATGGGGTGGAGAGGGGCTGTTATACACTGTCTTTCTTACATAAGATCACCAAGCTCAGTGGGGCTTTTATTCTTCACAGCAAGAGCTGTCTTCCTCTGGGGGAGGAGGGGGGGATGACAAGGACATATAGCTCCAGTGTCCTCAAACCTTCAGTGCAATAGCCCTTCCCCCACTCTCAGCTGACCGAGTCATTTCCTATTTCATTGAAACCTGGGAAGCTTTCAGGCCACCTGACTGATCACATTGCCACCTCTCTCTCCTGTGGGCTCCTTCCTATCACATAAGGCATGTTCAAATAGTCTTATCTTATAAACAAAGAAAAGCCCGGGCCTGCCCTCTTCTCCTATCACCCTCCTGCTAGGCCCTGCTCTCTTTCCTACCGCTTGTCATCGCACTTAACTGGAAGCTGTCTACACTTGCTATCTTGACTTTCTCACCTCGATTTCATTCCACAACCTAAGGCAGACTGGCTTGTGTCCTGGCCACTCTACCACAATGGCCTGTCAAGGTCACCAATGGCTTTCTCCCTTCGGATCTTATCTTGCCCTTTAAGGCATGTGACAGTGATCATTGCACCTCCTTCCTTTGAAATGCTCTTGCTCATCTGTTGCTATGACACCGGTGTCTTCAGACTCTCACTCCTAAGTCTTCACCTTGTCTCATTTTCCCTTTCCTAGGGTGTTTCGTCCTTGAGCTTTGCAGGTAAGGAAGGCTGTAAGCTATTCTTATGGTGGCTCCTCCCTCCTAATACACTCCTTGCAGAAACACCTGGGAATTTGGTTTCTCACTCAGGGACCCCACTGTTATTTTGAACTCATTTGTACCCTGGATCCCGCTGCTCAGAGCCTGACACGCCTTCATGGGGTGTATTTATAACCCCCACTTTGAGAAGAAACACTTAGACATCTGTTTTGTTCGTTTGCCTCCTCAAAAGGCAGCATGCTTTAGGAAGGCACATTGACGACGTCAGCGTGCACTGGGATAGACTGCAGGCTGGTCAGAAGCCCAAGCTCCATAAAATCACCCAAAGAAAGAAATGGGACCATTTTGTCTAGAAGGGAGAAAAAAGAGGCTCATTTCCAAACTCTAATGAGATAGGTGAGATCTGGGTCGCTGGGCAGGGTCAAATTGGATCAAATGTAGAAGGTGGCAGAAAGGTGGGTTTTGAGTGGAGGTAAAGGGATTCTAGTGTATTCCAAAAACCCCATACCTCTTAAATTGCAAAGTGAGACCGTCCTGCCTAGCGGGAAGAACTAAAGATCAGGTTAGACCTTAAGTGACCGTAATAAAAGTGGGAAGCGCTGTGTCCCCATCCCTGCTGAGGACCACTCAGCCAGCTGTGCAGAGAAGCCCAGCCACGGCGGAGAGGACAGTGACAGACTCTCAAACCGTCATGAAAGCTCTCAGCAGAAGTAGCCTGGCAGGGATGTGCCCAGGTCGGGGAGCTCAGCCCCCCAACTTGTCTCTTTCAGACTCTTCCTTGACAGAATGTGTTCGCTGCCCCGTGTTTTGGTGTGATGCCATCCGCATACATTGAGGGCTGATCACAGTGCCTGCCCCCTGGAGCTCACTGCTGTGACTATTATGGGGATGTTTGCTCATTACCTCACACTGTGTTCCCTTTATGAGGCCCCCCAGGAGAAATTCCTGTCTGATTTTAGAACCAAGAAGAGTTGTAATTCTCCCGAGCAATAGGTCTGTTTTTATCTCAGGGACACTGGGAATTGTGTAAGGGACATGGTCTCCTTTTCATTTTGGCTGCGGGAACGCTTAGGAACAAATTGGTTGCCCACCCACAGGAGGCGAATAGGCCACCCCAGGGTGCATTCTGGCATTATTCCCAAGTCTACTTTGTCTTCCCTTTGCTTTTTTCTTTCTTAGCTTTTCTTCCTATTGTATTATAGACAATTGAGGGCATATCAGCAAAGATAAGTCAAAAATCACTGGCCATTTCCCTTTTCAGGAAATAACCACTATTAACAATGTCTTCTAATGGACACTTAAAAAAATAGAAATGACACCATATTGTGCATGTTTTCCCAATTTGCTTTTCCAATGTCATGAAACTCTTTCCACATAATTAAATGTTCTTGAAATTATTAAAATTTTCTGTGTAGCATCAGCAATTTAATACTGATAACTCATAATTCTTTATCCACTATATGGCTGGATCTCTGTATATGTATTTATTTTTTCATTTAGTCACAGTATTAGCAATTGAACTGAGGGCCTTCTGCATGCTAGGCAAGCACTATAGCAGCAACCTACATTCCCCAGCCCTGGTTTTATGTGTACTTACATAGGCATATATGTGACAGTTTATGTGAACTGTCATATAACACATACATTTGAGTGTGCTATGTAATCATACTATGTATGCATATGTCCTGTAAACTGTAATATTCCTGTGTCAACTCATTTGATGCTCACAATCCCATGAGGATCTCCAATATGAGAGATCTTGGTATCCCCTTTTATAGGTAAGACTTGCCAGGGCCACACAACTTGCCAGGCAGTTGTTGGATCCAGCCACTCTGGCTCCAAACTGTGTTCTTCCAAGTGCTCTGCCGTCTTCCAGCATACCACTGAGATTTCAAAGTCCACAATGGTTAAACATTTCTTTTATATCCCTTTCACTTCACTTCTAATTTATGTTATTTTGCCATGTTTTTAAGTACCCTTGTAAGTCACCTGCAGTCTTTTCTGCCACAAGGCAAGGCATAAATAAACAGCATAAAGTGGTAAACGACATAAGCAGGCAAAGCTAAAACACAACCCCAGGGACCGAGGTGAGTCCAGGCTGTCCCTACAATGACATGGATTTATTTTCTTGGGCTGTGGCTAGCTCCCCTCCCTGGAAGAGCTGGTTTGGGTGGTCAGCTCTCAGGAAGACCAGAAAGGCCTTAGTTCAAGAAGACTGAGCTGGGCCAGCCCTGAGGCCCTTTCTTAGATTCTCAGAGTTTATGAAAATGACAGAACAAAATGAGCTTTAGAACTAATGAATGCATGGAGCAGGGAAGCCCTTGGACCAGAACCAGGGTTACAGCTTTTCATCCAGGTCTGTTATTGGATCACACATTTTAAGTGAGAAATAAACCAACAGAAATAATGTTCCAAACTCACCACCCTGTAGACTCTCTCCCCAGAACTCTGTGGCTGTGGCTGCAGGACAGTCAAAGGTTACAATTCTTGTCTACAGTCCTTTGTTAAGGTGACAGAGAATGAGGCCAGAAGCTGGGTGGCCTGAGGACATCCCATGAGACTATAATTGAGTGAGATTATCCATTTGACAAATGTGGTTTCTTTGAGATGGGATAGGTGGCCCATGCTGGCCTTGAACCCCAGGGTTTAAACAGTTCTGAAGCCTCGGCTAAAAGAGTAGCTGAAGCAAGGTCACACCACCCACAGGGGAACACCACCGCCCCAGGCTATGAGCCCAGGTTACTATTTCCGAATTTGATTTTTTACCAGCAGGGAGACTTGGGGCAAGTTATCCCCAGCTCCTAAAACCTCAACGTCCTCAGCTGAAAACTGGAGTCAATTGCTACTGTAAAGCTATTGTAGGAATCTCCATAAGGGCACTTTAAAAAACAGGGGCAAAGAAGTTCCAAGCAATGGCCCCACCTCCGAAGTTCGGGACAGACAAGGACAGGCCACCATCCAGGTGCGTCCTAACTTCTTGGCTCTTAGCCTCGAGTCCACCATAGCTTCTAGGCCTGAAAGGAAAATTTGTTTCTTACAGATGGGCCCAAGGCAGTGACAACTCGGGAAGGGTTAGGTAGGTGCTGTCCCACATCAACACACTCTAGAGCCTCGGGGCAGAAGTAAGGTGTAGGTAGGGTTCACGACCCCTTCCCGTTCCTCTTCCTCCTGCCCGGGAGGCCGAGTGCCCATCGGGGCACGGCCCTGTGCGCGGTGCCACCGGGCCACCAGGCTGGGTTAGAGGAAGGCTGGACCTCGGCGCAGAAAAGAAAACAAACACAGATGTGTTTGGCTGGGACCCGGAGGGAGAAAGGCGTCCTCGCCCCCACCCCACCCCCAACAGGGTGCGCGCGGGCCCTGCCCCCTCTCCGGGGTTTCCCCCGGGCGCTCCTCTCGCTTTCTCTTTGTCTGTGCTGTTCTTTCTCGGGCTCCCGGGTTCCCACCCGCTCGCTCTCGCCCTCTGGAGCATCCCGGGCCGGTTGGCTTTAACTTTCTTCTTTCCCGGGGTTAAAACTTCGCTAGCGAGCGGGCGGCTGCTTGCCGACGTTATTGGCCGGCGCCCCGCCCGGCGGCCCCGCCCCCGCGCTCCCCTCCGCCCCCCACTCCCAGCGCGAGTGGCGGCGGCGGCGGCGGAGCCTTCGGGGGCGTGCGTGCGTGTGTGAGTGCTCGCCAGCGAGCGTGTGTGCGCGCGTGTGTGTGTGCGTGTGTGTGCGCGCGTGTGTGTGTGTGTGTGTGTGCGCCCCGGGCGCGGGCAGGGCAGCACTCCGACCGCGGCGGGAGCCGTACGGCCGCGTCGTCACTCGGGAGGAAGAGGCGGCGGCGGTGGCGGCCGGGGCCGGGGCTGGGGCAGCGGCGGCCGCGCCGGGCATGGAGCTGGCAAGCCCGCGCTGAGACAGGACGCGCCTGCTAGCCGCCAGCGAGAGGCTCTCTGCCGTCCGGCGCGCGGGCTCCCCGGCCGGGACCAGGCAAACTTTTCTTTCTCTTTTGCCATCACTTAGAGGTAAAGTCCCCTACACGGAGTCCCCTACAGGGACGCGACCCAGGAGGAGACGTTTGGGAAGGACCCTGGGTGGCGGGAGGAAAGGGACGCGAGCTGTGCGGGATTGGGGAACCTGGAACCCTGCTGTGCCCGAGACTCAGGGAGCGAGGCGGGCATGGCTGCGATGGGCAGACGGGAGCGGGCATGCCCCTCCGTGGCGGAGAGGCGGTGGGGAGGCCGGGGAAGTCGGGAGGAAGGGGCGCGGGTGGTGCAGGCTAGGAGGTCCGCGCGTTCGCGGGGTCCCCCGGGACTTTGAGGGAGTGAAGCAGGCAGCCCCGGGGTTGGTGCCCGGGGGAGCTGGACACCGGCCCGCCCCTTCGCCGCGGGCCATAGGGCGCGGGGCGGGCTGACTGCTGGCTGGCTGAGCGCGGCTCCCCTCTCTCCGCAGGCGCCTGGTGCGGCGGGCTGACCGACTCCTCGGCGGGGCCGGGGCAAGCTGGCCACGGCATGATGCGCGCCGTGTGGGAGGCGCTGGCGGCGCTGGCGGCGGTGGCGTGCCTGGTGGGCGCGGTGCGCGGCGGGCCCGGGCTCAGTATGTTCGCCGGCCAGGCGGCGCAGCCCGATCCCTGCTCGGATGAGAACGGCCACCCGCGCCGCTGCATCCCGGACTTTGTCAACGCGGCCTTCGGCAAGGACGTGCGCGTGTCCAGCACCTGCGGCCGGCCCCCGGCGCGCTACTGCGTGGTGAGCGAGCGTGGCGAGGAGCGGCTGCGCGCGTGCCACCTCTGCAACTCGTCGGACCCCAAGAAAGCGCACCCGCCTGCCTTCCTCACCGACCTCAACAACCCGCATAACCTGACGTGCTGGCAGTCCGAGAACTACCTGCAGTTCCCGCACAACGTGACGCTCACGCTGTCGCTCGGAAAGAAGTTCGAGGTGACCTATGTGAGCCTGCAGTTCTGCTCGCCGCGGCCGGAGTCCATGGCCATCTACAAGTCCATGGACTACGGGCGCACGTGGGTGCCCTTCCAGTTCTATTCCACCCAGTGCCGCAAGATGTACAACCGACCGCACCGCGCGCCCATCACCAAGCAGAATGAGCAAGAGGCCGTGTGCACCGACTCGCACACCGACATGCGCCCGCTCTCCGGCGGCCTGATCGCCTTCAGCACTCTGGACGGGCGGCCCTCGGCGCACGACTTCGACAACTCGCCGGTGCTGCAGGACTGGGTCACGGCTACCGACATCCGCGTGGCCTTCAGCCGCCTGCACACGTTTGGCGACGAGAACGAAGATGACTCGGAGCTGGCGCGCGACTCCTATTTCTATGCCGTGTCTGACCTGCAGGTTGGCGGCCGCTGCAAGTGCAACGGCCACGCGGCACGGTGCGTGCGTGACCGAGACGACAGCCTGGTGTGTGACTGCAGGCACAACACGGCCGGCCCCGAATGCGACCGTTGCAAGCCCTTCCACTACGACCGTCCCTGGCAGCGCGCCACGGCCCGCGAGGCCAACGAGTGCGTGGGTGAGTGGGGCGCCGCGGCGCCGCGGGCGGTGGGTGGAGACGCGGGCGGGGGCTCTTGGGTCTCGTAGCGGCGGGTTCTCCGGAGGGCGGGCGCCACGCGTCCGAGCATTGCGGGATTGTGGGTTTGGGGACGTTACAGTTGCTTGCTGTGGGACGCACGTCCCAGCATGTGTCGGACCTGGGAGGACTGAGGACAGAGCTGTCTCCCGGTTCCGGCAGCACTCGGTGTGGATGCCGGGGTGTGCGTCCTCGTCCCCTTTTCGAAGCCAAGAAGAGGCTGGTGAAGTGCCACCGGAGGTCGGGGGTGGGGGGAGTGGTTTGGAGAAAATTTGCCGACAGGTCTTTCTCATCCCAGATTCAAACGGAAATACACTCTCTGCCTTCCTCTCAGTTTGCTCTGTGCCTGGGGTTCACCTCCGCCCCATCCCCCTTTCCTAGGGCTGCAGCTGGGCGCGCGGTTGGGAACCGGGGACCTTCCAGATCCACAACCGTGAATCCTTTGGGAGATGGCAGGGAACTCTTTGCAGCTTGGGACCGGTTGGGTACCCAGCAAATGTCACTCTTGCAGCCTCCATTTGTCTTTTTATGGTTTGATTTTCTTTCTTTCTCCCCCTCCTTTGAACAGCGTGTTCGTGTTAGCAAAAGGAGAGTGATGTGATTTCAATTAATTACTATCTACAGATTACAAAGGAGGCCTCAGTAACTATTTTAAACTAATTCAATCCTGGTCCAAAAAAGAAGTCTACCAGATTTTTTTGTTAGCTCCGGGGTCTGGTGAAATTGAACAGTTTTGAATTAACTAAGGACCCGGCGTCTCGATTTTTAATGGAGTTTCAATTCCTGAAAGAGAAATCTGACAAACCCGGCGCTGGTGAATACGCCTGGGTCAGAAAGGAGGCTAAGAAAGGGTACGTTCTACTTCTGAATTGTACAACTTTGTTGGTGCAGAAACTCCGGGCATCAGTTTTCAGAGAGAGAGAGACAGACAGACAGACAGACAGACTCTACTTTTTCAGTATTAGATGTAAATGTCTAAATCTGTCAGAGATTGTAGTGAAAATCGTTAGTTCATAATGTGCCATTTGGTGTGCATCTTTTGTGAGCATACAAATCCCCCTCTCCTTCCCAACCCCAGAGAGCCAGTGCAAGTCTCTCTCCATTCGCTTCACCCTCGGAGGCGCATTGCAGAGTTTGCTGGTCCCCACAAACACACGTTTTGAAGTCTGGTTCTGATTAATTGTGTCATGTTGTTGTCGAATAGTTTGTGCCTCATGACTGGGGATGCAGACTTTTGAGCAAGCGAATGGAAAACATGTCTCCAAGGGTCGGTGCACAGAGGCCCAGGAAGGAGCCCTGGTCTGCAGACGCCTGCGCCTCCTGTTGCTTTGCAGGACCTCCATTTTTACTCGCAGTGTGTCCCGGCTCTTGCAGACCTAATTGTACATCCTCTAACCTTCAAGGTTCAGAAGGACTAGCTTCCAGTGTGAAGAGACTTTTCAGGCATCCGTAAAGTAGTCGCGCCCAGTCTTGGAGAATAAAGTGCCTTTGATCTGTTCAGTTCCCTGAGAAATGTTAGTTTTTCCCATCTCTTCTTCTCTTTGCCTTTCCTCTTTTCTTTTCTTCCTTTTGTGTGGAAAAACCCTTTATTGGCATTCGAAGGGATTCCCAGGGATTTACTATCAGTTTTAGTTTGCATGTGCATATGAAAGATGACTTTGTATGGTCATCAGCAGGCTTTAATTGGACAAAAGTGAGTGGATACATTGAGGTGGATAATTTCGATTTGTGGCAAAATATTACTAGCTTGAGGGTTCCTCCTGTCTTTGGTATTGATCACTCCTCACTCCCATCCCTCTCTGTCACTTAGAAGGTGAAGACACAGCCTGTTATTTGTTGTAATGATGGACCTGGACTTGAAATAACCTCTCCAGTTTAGGATTTTTCTCTTTCCACCAAAGCACTAACTACATACAAATTGAATTGACCCCCCCCTTTTTTGTGTCAAGTTGAGCAATCAACATATTAACTAATGTAATTAGCAAGTGGTTTTTGTTCAAAAAGTTTAATTAGGCCTAGTAAGTACATAATCTACATGACAAATGATCGGCTAACAATATTTTTTCAGGGTTTTACTGAAGTTATTTTAATTCTTCGTAGTTAAAGTATCTTTAAATCTTGCCAATTATTCAGTCATTTCATAAAAGCCAAGCCGACTCAACTCTGTTGAAGTTATTTATAGTTGCCTTTTTGAATAGATGTTCTGATACCTTGTAGATAGAACCGGGAACATCAGATTGAAGTTCCCATAAAGTCTTAATTGAAGTCTTAGTGATTTTTCCATCATTCTGTTAGAAAGAAAGCCAACAAGGACGATTTCAGAGTGATTTACAGTTAAAGGTCCAGCTTTTTATGAAAAGGCCCTGTAGTGGAGATATGTGAATGAATTAGTATTTGACAGGTGTTCTGAGATACCAAAGGGCACTGTGCTAAGCATTAATAAATCCTTCAGATACTGACTTTATACCTTCAGCGATTCAGATTCCCTCCAACATAATCCAATGTTGTGAATTTAACACTGTTGACAACACGAAGGGGAGCTGCCCAGACTATTAGACTATTTACAAGTAAGACAAAAGATTGCATTTTTTTAATTAAAAAAAATCAGTCTTGACAAAAATGAAGCAACATCACTGTGCTGTTCTGATATGATTTACAATAGGCCTAAATGGGACAATTTCCTAGATTAGCCTTCTCTCCCTCCTCAACAGAGTCCCTAAGAGTTTAGACTACTGAGTATTCTCGAGGTCCAGGCACTTAGGGATTCCTAAGGAGTGTGGATATCTCATGTGTTTTCTTAGGTCAAGCTTTCATTTCAGTATTGCTTCAAGGCAAATCCCTCTACAGAGTAAATGTGAACTGTTGCAAAGGCCAGTGTTTTAAATGCAATTTTGGGTTTCTTCTTGGACAGAAAGAGCTCTTGAAGTAATATGAAAGAAAGACTATGTATATTCTTACATCTTGGACAGCTCTCAGAGGAATAACCGAATACTTTCTTCCACCCATATGTATCAGCAGCGTCCACATGCTTTTATACACATGTGCATTTACATCGACTATGTAAAGAAACACCCATGAATGGTGTGTGTGTGTGGGTGTGTGTGGGTGTTGGAGGGAAAATGCACAGATAGTTTTAAACCACCTGGATTGCTGGTCCTCCTCCCCACTTTTCCTCTTTTTTTTTTTTTTTTTCAAAAGAGCATCTGAAGACCATATTGTGTTTCATAAGTTATTGACATCAGTTTTAATCAGTGTCCCCCTGACGTGGGAGCTGTGTTAGTATTTAGTGCCTGACGGAGCATGATGTTTAATCTTACTATGGGGATGTCAACACGAGGCTCTGCTTGGTTTGTGACAGGTTGAGATTATGAAAACTCGTTTTGCGACTCACTCTATGGCTTTGCATTGCCTAGCTGTAACCCAAAACCCATACAAAAGATGCCTCTGCAAGATGAGCACCATGCTGGGCTGGGCTTCTGTGGTCGTGGGTACCTGCAACATAATGCTCATAATTGTTTAAACATGGCTTTGAAGAGGGGTGCAGTCCAAATGCTGCAAGTGGCCCTGGTGCTTGGGGCACCCTTAGTGTTTAAACAAGGGAAGTGATGTTGGAGGAGTTGCCATAAAAAAAAAATCCAGTGCCCCACGAAAGACCCTTCCTATATCAGAAGGCCAAAAATATTTGCTGGCTCGTCCAGAGCCTGGCACCTAGCTGTGGGTGAGTGTATGTTTTTAATACTCATGGTAATTATTATAATTACTGTCATTATGATGATTAACTCTTGAGGGCTTATTCTTTGCCAAGCATTCACATTAATTTAGTTATTTAATCGTTGTGACTCTGCTAATAGTGAGCACTATTATTGTCCTTATTTTAGAGATGAGGAAACCATGGCCTAGAGACATTACATGCTTTACTCAAAGCCCAGAGCTGGTAGGTGGCAAAGCTGGGCCTCCAGCCCACTGATTACACTTGGTTTTATTACATGTGCTATGCTGTTTCCACGTGGTGTGACTGGCTGGATGACTGGGTGAAAGAATGGACAA
Source organism: Cricetomys ansorgei (assembly GCA_026225945.1). NCBI lineage: Eukaryota > Metazoa > Chordata > Mammalia > Rodentia > Nesomyidae > Cricetomys > Cricetomys ansorgei. The sequence goes on along the minus strand of JAMJFZ010000523.1, from coordinate 89,789 downwards.
CTGCATGTTATTTACACGCGGGAGGGAAGGTGGAACAACCTGTTACTCTTTGCTAGGGCTGGAGGTGGTTTCCTTAGGCGTGCTGGTTGTTGTTTTGTAGTGTGCCATACTGTTGTTATATCTATGTGTGAAGTTGCAAGTGACTTCTCCTCTGTCATAACCAGTGGGCCAGGAGCTGGGAGAACTATAAGTGAAGAGGCCTTTTTTTTTTTTTTTTTTGTATTTGTTTGTATTGATTGAGCCTGAGTCTTGGTGCATGCTGGGTAAGCACCTTACTACCAAGCTGTGTCTCTAAGTTTATGTTTATTGTGTGTGGAGGTTAGAGGGCAGTTTGTTGAGTTGATTCTCTTTCCACCACGTGCTTGCTGGAGGCTTTGCTTTTCAGTTCATTAACATAGGCGGCAGGTTCCTCTACTCTATTGGCCACCTCCTGGCTGGCCCTAGTTTGTTTATTTTTTGTTTGTCTTTTGCAGACAGGGTCTCTCTTTGTAGCCCCGGCTGTCCTGAACTTACTAAGAAGATCAGGCTGGCCTCCATCTCAGAGATCTGCCTGCCTCTGCCTTCTGAGTTCTGAAGCGCTGGGAAAGGTGTCCACCACTATGTATAGCCTTCCCCCCACCCCACCCCCTTTGGACAGAGTCATGGTACATTCATTGCCCAGGCTGGTCTTAAACTTAAAAAAAAAAAAATCTTTTACAAAAGGTTTTATTTATTTTTATGTCTGTGAGTGTTTGGGCTGCATGTTTACAGCTTCGGGGCCATCTGGGTCCTGGAAACTGAACCCATGTCCTCTGCAAGAACAAGTGCTCTTAACATTGAGTCATCTCTCCAGCATCATGGCCCTGAACTTCTGATTCCCTTGCTCAGCCTCCCAGATAGCTGGGATGCCACAAGGTATGTGTCCCAGATGGTCAGATCTTGATCTCAGGGCCTGTAGTAGTTCTCAGTGATCCCGGTGAAACAGCTGGTAGTCTAAAAAAATCCTCTTTAACAGCCTTTCTCTCCCCACCCCAGGGCTCATCACCCTATTGCTTCTCTAATATAGTGTGAAACAAAAACAAAAACAAACTAGGAAGTGGCAGAAGGTGTTGCTAAAGGGGGGTTCGATGGAGACTGCAGTGGTGCAGTTGTCAGTTAGATGCAGTTGGGATAGTGAGTGGCACAAGGCTGCCCCTGTCACTGATTTCTCTAGACCCTAGGCAGCTGGAGTAAGGTCTCAGCTGGGGTCCTCATTAGCGCCTGGTGAATGAGGAGGCTGCTCCCAGCGCTGTACAGAGAAGGGAGACAGGAAGTCAGGGCCAACTCTCTGGGGCGGGCAGGCCTACGTTTTCAGGCTCTGCCAAGCTCTCCTTTTAGCCCTGCCCCAGACTACTCTCTGACCTCCTCCTCCACCTCCTCCTGGAGAAAAATGAGATCCTCGGAAAAGTATTTGAGACTTTATGTCCAGAGTAAATATTGGAAAGGCAGTGGGTTGCAATTCAGATGTTCCCTGGAAGGAATCCCCTCGTTTGCTGCCCACAGCTGGTATCGATATTTCCTTCTCGAGATGAGTTGTGCTTTTCATTAAGTAAATTTTTTGTCTTGGGATTAAACCAACATTGTATTCTTAATAGACTTTTATGTTTACACTTCAAAAGTCCACTGGGTTGTTATTCGTGTTATCTTGATGGCTTCTACAGTGTCTGCTTATGCACACTGGCTGCACCAAAATAAATGGCTCTCTGGGGAACTGGATTATAAAAGAGCCTTATCTGTGGATGCACAAGGGTGGATATTTTGTGAGCCTTTTTCTTTTTCTTTTCCATCCTTTCAGAAGCGACTACCATACCTTGGGTTTTTGTAGCACTTTTCATTATGGGGAGACCTCTTGTCTCAGGGGGCTCTTGAAATGTTCAGGACTTTAACCTTGTACTTTAGAGAGTAGCATACAGCACACATGTCTTCTAGAAACCTCCAAAGGCAAGTATTGGTTTGGGTGGCCCAGGAACCACAGTGGAGACCGCCATTCACAGGTGGTTGGCAGGTTGAGTCCTGAAGACAGACCACAAACCCCCACTGAGAACCAGGCATTGTATGAGGTACTCTCTGTGCGCTTTGTTCAATTAATCAGATTGCCACAAGGAACAGAAGCTTTTCAAAAACAGATGTTGCTGCCACCAAAGGGCAGTTTGTATACACAGGGACCAAGTGGAGACTCGTCTGCAGGGCACATCAGAGAGAGCAGGGGGTATCAGAGGCATTTGTTTCTGAGGCTGATCACATAAAAGCCGTGTCCTATTATAACTGACTCCCAGGGACTGTTGCTCTGAATGGAGCTTGGAATAAGTGAGCTGCCCAGGCCAGTCTGCTAGACAGGGACATTTGCCTCAAAGCTGTCTGTTGCATGAGATTGGACTGCTAGGTTGGAGTGACTTTAGTATTCCCACGGTCCTATTCTTATTCCAAAATGTATCTTTATTGTAAACTCAGAAGTAGGTTTTCATTTTATTTATTTACTTTTGGTTTTTGAGACAAGGTCACCCTAGGTAGTTTGGGTAGCCTGAAACTTCTGTAGTCAATGTATATTCTGAGTGCAGGGATTGTAGGCATGAACTAGCCAGACCTGGATCAGAAATTTTGATTTGCTTTTGTTCTTTTTTTTTTTTTAATTTTTTTTATTTTGTTTTTAAGTGTGTGTGTGTGTGTGTGTGTGTGTGTGTGTGTGTGTATACACGTAGAGGCCAGAGTCATTGGATCCCCTTGGAGCTGGAGTTACAGGTGGTTGTGAGCTGCTTGGGAATGTGGGTGCTGGGAGTCAAACTTGGGTTCTCTGCAAGAGAAGTATGTGCTCTTAACCACAGAGCCATCTCTCTGGCCCCCTTAATTTGCTTTTAAAAAGTTTATAGGTCTTGAGAAATGACTCAGTGGTTAAGAGCATCTGCTGCTTTTCCAGAAGATTGGAGTTCCATTTTCAGCATCCACACCAAGTGGCTCCCAACTGTCTGTAACTCCAGCTCCAGGGGATCTGATGCCCTCTTCTGGCCTCCATGGTCACCCACACCCGTGGCATATACTCACACACAGAGAGACATGCACTGTGCACACACACACAACTTGGGGGCTTGGGAGAAGGTTAAGTTGGTAACATGCTTGCTACACAAATTGGGACCCTGGGTACAGATCCCCATAACCCATAAAGTGGCAGTGGGGAGGTGGAGGCAGGAGGATCCCGAGAGTTCACTGCCAGCCCGTCTAGTCAACTTGGGGAACTCTAGCTTCAGTGGGAGACCCTGTCTCAAAAGCAGGTGAAGAACAGTTGAGAAAGACACCCAGTATTCACCTCTGGCTTCCACATACATGTGCATGCAACACACAAGCCTGAATTTACACATACAACATACATACATACAGTTTATGCTTCGGCTAAAGGTGTAATTTAGAGGGAGAGTTTGATTAGCATGCCCAGGTCCTGGGTTTGAGTCCTAGCCCTGCAATAAACCAAAAAAGCTTTCTGTAAATTTCCCCTGATGTTCAGAGGCAGAGACCCATTCATTGGTCAATTCTTTTTATTATTATCATTTTTAATTTTTGGTGGGGAGGAAGTTCTGGGGCTCAAACTTCTGGCTCTGAGCACATTGGGCAAATGCTCTACATCCCTAATGATCAGGTTTTCTTTTGTTGTTGTTTTTTTTTTTTTTTTTTTTGTTTTTTTTTTTTTGTAGAAATATCAGTCCTGGGCTAGGTTCACTGGGTAAAGCCCTTGCTGTATAAGTCTGCTAACTTGAGGTCAGACACCCCTACCCCCAGAACTCACATGGAGATAGCTGTAGAAGAACAGCTCTCTCTCATGCCAGTGTACTCAAGAGGAGATGGGAGACAGAGTCAGGGAAGCCCAGCATATACAGTGGTCAGCAAAATAGAGAGATCCTGCCTCAAGCAAACTAGAAGATGAGGCCTGATCCGGAGGCTGTCCTCTGACCTCCATCTGTGTGCTGTGGGACATGTGTGCCTGCACGCCACACATGCAGCACATTACTGCCCTCCCACCCCCGAGAAATGTCAGTCCTTTTCCATTTTCATCTCCTGGGAGGCTGTGGCTGGGTGTAGGTTCAAATCTGCACCTATTACTTGTGTCAGTTCTGTCTTCTGACAGAAGGGCCTGTGACCATGGATCGGTGAGACATGGACTGTTTCTTGTTGGAGACTTTTTCTCTCTCTATAAACTTCTATCCCAAACCTCCTTCATGAAGGATGTTTATTCTGAGGCAGCTGCTGGCACCTTTGGCATAAAGGGAAATACCATCTGAGGGGACAGGGGGTACCACCAAGGAGTGGAAACGCGGTCCTTGGCTGTGGCCTGTGTGAAATCCTCCCCGGAAGTCCCTGGGTCATCTCCCTTTGGGATTCATGCACTAGCTAGTAGTGTGAAGTGAATTCACATTGCAGGGCACATAGGCATGTAAGGAAGACCCAGGAGGAAGACGGACTCCTAAATGGAGGAGACTTGGAGGTTTTACAAAGGCTTGATTCCCCCCCCCCCCAGAGGTCAAAGTAGATTTGTTGAATGAGAAACTTTTAAGGCAGAAAGTAATGCCCAGTACATCCCAACATAGGCAGAGCCTGACTGAAAGTCTGTCTCCTTGGAGGATTCAGAACCAGACTATGAGATCTCAGCTCCCTGTGTTTTAGTTGGGGGTGGGGGTGGGGTCCATTTCTGCCCCCTTCTGGATGTTGCTGAAGCTTCTAGACCTTTCCCCCCATTAAGATTTTTTTTTTCCTGTTACAGATAAGAGAGATTATTAGTTGTCACGTTCAATTTTCACACATTCCAGAGGCTCCACACTTAAGTCAGACAATCTGTAGGACCACAGGCATCTTGAAAGGGTCTGGCTTTGGATAACTGAGTTCTAAATAAGGAAATGGGATAGAACTCATAATTTCCTGAGGCCGTGTGTGCTTCGAGGCTTTCGGTATTTGAAGTCCCAAAGTGATGAATGCTTCCTGTTTGCTAGATGGCCGTTTTCAGACCTCTGGTTTCACCTGTTCCTGTTTGTAGCGGTTGTGGTGTGTACAGTGGTACCCTCTTATCCACAGGGAATGTGTTCCAAGGTGCCCATTTTGGGTGTCTGCAATGTGGATAGTACTGAACCCTATGGATAATGTTTTTTTCTATACATACCATGTCTATTATGAAGTTCAATGTGTAAGCTAGGCTGCTAAGATGAGCAATAACAAAAAGTAGTAAAAAGTAGTAAAAAGTATTATAGCATCTATAATATGCTATAATAAAAGTTAAATAAAAATGCTCGCTTACCATCAAAATACTGTACTGTGGATCTTATCAAACTCAGCATGTAATTTTTTCCCCTTCTATATTGGAGAACTGTTCTCCTTTTAATGTAAAGGAAATGCTTTATGACATCTCTTGGACATATCTGCCTTGTGAGCATGACGTCTCTTGTACTTTGGGGTCATCATTTTAAAAAAGCAAGTACTTGAACATGGCCACTGTGGTATTTGATAGTAGACCTGATAACTGAGATATGGCCACGTGACCAACAGAGGAGTAGAATATACTGCCTTTATGCACTGGATAAAGGCCTGGTTCACCTTCTTACCTGGATGGAATAGAACCGCTTGAGATCCCAACATGCTGCTCTGAGTAGCACCTGGTGCAAAAGTAACAATTGCTTATTTCTGGAATCTTCCAGCTAATCATTTGGGACTAAAACACCAGAAAGCAAAACCTTGGGTAATGGGAGATGACTGTACCTAGCCAATGCATTACCTCCCCCGCCCCCAAATCTGGAGCCAGGGCAGGCTTTGCCAGTTAATTGCAGTGTGCTCTCCTTCTAAGTCCAGAAATGACCTGATAGCTCCAAAACTACATGAAATAAAAAACTATTTGCCATTTTTCATCATGGAATATTTGCCCTTGCCCTTGCCCCTCCCCCTCCAGACAAGTACCAGAGTACCATAAGTTGATGTGCTCTGGAGCATTTACCGTTGAGGTGGATCTATTGGTCTGGGCATATAAGGAATAGAAAAATAAGATGCTCCTCTCATTATTAAGACTATGCACATGGAAAGGGAAACCCTTGTCCACATGGATGGGCCCTCCCAGAGTGAGGAACTCTGCCCCATGCCCAGGGCACACAGGGGAGGCACGGAGGGTCTTGAGGGGCAGCGGGTTCAGGATTGGATTCTCTACCAGGGAAGGGCTGGATGTGTGTCCCTGTAACATTGTCCTCCTGGATTTGTTCTGATGTAGTGTTTTTATTTCTGTCATGCCAAGAATTTGAGAAACCACAGTTCCCTGAAAAGTACGGTCTTCCCAGAAAGTCAGCTTGGAAGTTCCCAAGCAGGTGCTCCCAGCTGCAAAGGACGTTTTTAGACAACAGCTCGTCACTGCCCAGCCCGGGTTAGATCTAGGTGGTTGGGGCTTTCTGGAGCATCTCCAGAAAGTTGTTCCCTCTAGTCAAGACCAAGTCTGTGTGATGTTGAGGAGCAAGGACTCCTCAGAAGCCACGTCTCAGCTCTTTGCTTACATTTAGGCCGGTGCAGAAAGTACTGAACAATAAAAGTTCCAAACCCAGCATGAAAAAAGAAACACATTGTGTTTACAGATACAGAGTTTGGCATAGGAAACACGAAAGTACCTTGGGGTTGGGCGGCCTCTGGGCAGGGCTGTTGGACACAGGCCCCTTGCCCACAGCCCTGTGGCTGACTCGTTTTCTTCCTGAAGCCAGACCTCAGAGGTGGGCAGACTGATCTCAGCCAGCTTTCTTCCCAGACACAACCCTGTCTCAAATCGTGGCTCAGTCCTGAAGAAAATTCACTGTGAGAAAGAGCTTGGCCATGGGGAAGGAAATGGCATCCCCTTCCAAGCCGCAGAAACCAGCCCTTCGGAAACCACAGTTTTGGGCAGATTGGCCATCATGGTACCCAGATGTGCTAGGAAGAGCAAGGCTGAGCATTTCTCTGTGTTTCTTATCCCAGTTTATTGTCTGAATCGAGGGCAGAGAGCCGTTTTGTTTTAAATGAAAAGGTGTCTCCCTTCAGGAAAAGCAAAGCTCTGTCCTTCCTGATCCACAGAAAGTTCTCGGTCTGAACCAAGGTCAGGGAACACAACGTACCGTGTAATAATGTGTAATCTATCTCAAGATAGAGGTGGGGATCGCGATAAGGGAACCCCGTTTGGCTTTGGGTGCTTGGAGGTAGATCCCAGCCAGCACTAGGACCTTCAAGTCTTTATGTCAATTGTCTGGTAGCTTGGAGGCCTAGCCCAAGACCACTGTATGCCAGGCCTTTAGAGGGGCTCAGAGGAGGGCTATAGAGGTGGATGTTAATTGGAGACTTAAGCGCGGTTGCCGTGACCTGGTCTAAGCACCTTGTAAATAATCACCTCAGTAAGGGCTATACCGACCCTATGAGGTTGGCTCTGTAATTAATGAGTAAACTTCCTTGTGGCAGTGTAGCACATGACCCCTCGGTGCTCAGCTCAGTGACTTGTCACTGTGCTCGCACTTGCGCAACCGGTGCCCCCGTCAGGAATGTACAGGCACACTGAGAGCTGGTCTACCATCCCTGCAGGGCATCAAGCCCCTTGAAGGCAACCAAGCAAGGGGTGTCATTTTAAACTTTGGGCAGATGGGATTGCTTCCTGGATTTTTAATTGTGATGCTGCCATTGAGGTGGTTATCCATGCGTGGTAATGATTTGTGAATTTTACTTACATCCCAGAGTTTTGTGATATAAGAGTATCGTGGTGTGTTTCTCCATTCTACACAGAACAGCACATTATCTGTTTTACTGGGTTTGGTCTGTTAAAAAAAAAAGGACAGCTGTGACCATGCTTATGCATGTCTTCTGAAGTACGTAGGCATGAACGTCTGCTGAGATATGAAGAGCTGCTGGACCTCAGGCACAAGTGTCTGCTCAGCTTTGGTAGACAGTGGCAAACTCATTGGGTGAACCGCTTTACGCCCATACAGCCACTACCCCGGTGAAGAAGCTGAGGCTAGGCGGTGAAGAAGCTGAGGCTAGACAGCGTGTCCGAGGTCATAAAGCTTGTGGGATTTAGGAACCTGACCTCATGGCTCTGGAGCCTTGCTTTCCCTGACCCTGGCTTGTGGCCCACCTTTACTCTGTGTCCAGCGCAGCAGGAGAAAATGTTCGTACTGGGAGGCAAAGGGGACTCACTGGGTCTCTTCTGCTGCTGGGCCTCGATCCCCTGCCCTGTGAAGCGTGCAGCTTGACTGCTAAGACCCTGCTTAGCTCTGACACTCTATGAGTGGTGTGCACCATGCTCCTAGCTACACCACCTCCCCAGCACTTGCAGTCCGCCTCCCCCTCTCCCCGCACCAGCAGCAGCTCTGCATTGTAGTGTATTTTCTGTCTGCTCCCACCCGGTCCTCTCAAAAGGCAGTTGGGGCCCTTTTTGGAGGGTTCCTCTGGCCTGCCCTCCAAGGTACTTTCAGTCCCTGAGATTCAGCCCCCTAAGTACCTCCTACTTCTCCTCAGGGATGACATGAAGCTTGTCCCTTCTTTACCCTCCCATGTGTTGGCTAGCCTGACATCTCTCCAGACCGTGTGTGTTCAGCTGGTCGATGTTTCGCCAAGTGAACACACCTGAGTATCTGTGTTGAAATCAGGAAATAAGATATTTCCAAAAGGCCCCCCGGTCCCCTGGCGCCCTCCTTGCAACCACCGATACCCCAAGGATAGGCAGAGTTTAGACTTCTCGCACCATAGAGTTCTGCTTGTGTTCTATTTTGGAAGTAGGTAGACTAGGCTCTCCTCAAACTCCAGATCCTCTTGTCTCAGCCTCTCAAGTGCTGGGATCATAGGTGTGCACTGCCATGCCAGGCTCTTGAGTTTTGCCTGTTTTTGAACTTATGTAAGTGAAATCATACTGTGTGTTCCCGTCAGTGCCGATGTCGTTTGCGCTGTGAATGCCTTCAGCGTGGCTTCTCCTATGGTCCTGGTTAGTTTGATGGATGATCTCAGGTTCTTGGGAGCACAGATCCTCCTCCTCATTTTGTCTGCTGACCTTTGCTCACGGTGAATGATTTCCTTATGTGTTTTGTACTTTCTGACTGTGAGCTTATTTTTATTTCAGACTTTGTGGAAATCCCTCTGGTCTCAGTTATGAAAATGACCCAGTGTTTTTGCATTGATTCTGCCAAAAATCAGAGTGGGACCAAATTTTTCATTCATTAATTAATTAATCGCCTTGGAAATTATTATTTCAAACAGGGAAGAGTATGCATATAATCTCTGAACCTGCCCAGGCCTGATGTTTCATTTCTCCCTTTCTGAAGAGCTTCAGGAACATGGGAACATTGAGGGATGGAGATTTTTAGTTTCCCACACTCAGGCTGCATTTGGAAGGTCCAGATGTCTCTCACCTGGGTTGTTGCTATGGTTCCTCACCCACCACCACTCCGGCCTGTTCCCAAGGGCAGCCAGAGGTAACTTTCGCCTGGGTGTCAGTTGTCTGCCCATTCTGGGAGTGCCCGGAGCTCTGCCTGGGCTGGCCCCACTTCTCTCCCACTCTGTTCTTTTCCAGCCAGACTCTTGATGTGCTAGACAGTTAGACTCCTAACATTCTGGCTGCTGGCACTCCTTTGTGGGCATTAGATGTGCCCAGATGTCATGTCTTCAGTCAAATATCGCTTTGCGGTGACGTTTCCCCTATCTTATTCGATATTGCCAGAAGTGCCCCATTCCATGGCTGTCATTTATCCCCCCCACCAGATATCACCTTTATCCTGCTCTCTTTTTTCCTATAAACACTTACACCTCCTTCTAACATACAAGTTAATGTACTCATCATGTTTATTAACTGTTTACCCATCCTTCCATTTACTCTTTTTTTCGTTAAAGATGTGTGTATGAATGTATGTGCCTGTGTAAGTGTATGGGCACATGTGTGTGCAGCTATGTATACACACCACACAGAGACAGCATGTACACAGAGGACACTGAAGCCAGAAGGAGGCATTAGGTGTCTTCTGTCACTCTCTGCCTATTCTTTTGAGGCAGGGTCTCTTCCCGAATCTGGGTCTTACATTTTCTTGGCTAGTTTGGAGGCCAGGAGTCTCAGTGATCCTATAGGCATTTTCTGGATGGATGGCTTGTTATACAGGTGCTAGGAGCTAAACTCAGTCCTCAGGACTATGCAGTAAACACTCTTGAGCCCCCTCACCCATCCTTATTTGTCCTTCCCTGCCTACCCGTTTGAGACAGAGTTTCAAGATGGCCTGGAAGTTGCATAGATCAGGTTGGTCTTGAACTCACAGTAGGTCACCCTGCCTCTGCCTCCTGAGTGCTGGGATTAAAGGAATGCGCCACCATTTGGGGCAGATTAATTTTTAATTATGTATACATTTCTATGTCTGTGTGTGGTTTCATGCATATGAGGTGTTGGATCCCCTGGAACTGGAGTTAGAGGCATTTGTGAGCTCCCTGCATAGGTATTGGGAACTGAACTTAGGTCCTCTGGAAAAGCAATGAGTGCTAAGGCAGATCTCCAGACCACCTCTTTCTCCATTCTAACAACTGAGTGTAAATTCATGTGCAACCAGAAGTCCTTGGCTATTTAATTTATAAGATCCCAGTGCTCAGAAGGGTGATGCAGGAGGATTGCTGTAGGTTGGAGGCCACCCTGGGCAACAGTGAATTCCAGGCTAGTCTGGGTTTCTCTCTCTCTTTCATAAAAAGAAAGAAAGAATACAGGGCTCCTCTCATTTGCAAGGCTGCCTCTCCTGCCTTGTTTGCATGCTAAAACCCAAGTCCCAAAGCACTGAGGCCTGTTTCCAGATCTAATACCAGCCCCTTTTCCTGTTTTTCGCCTTCCTCCTCCAGGGCTACTCACCCACACCTCATGACCTCCGGGGACTCAGTGTCTCTGAATATTCAGGCGGTCAGATTCTCTTTCCCTCTACCCTCTGAGGATTTCCTTTTATTTTATTCTTGTGAGATCTGCCATGCATCACATGTATTTTGAAATTACACTCCGTTTAGTGTTTCTAGATGCTTGCAGTGGCCGGGGTTCTGTATTACCTCAGTCTACTTTGTTGCCAGAGTCTAAGATCATATATTTTCATCTCTTCTGCATCTGGAGTTATTTATGACATGCGGTGTGAGGTAAGGACGTCTATTGTTTTCGTCAGATATTTAGCCAGCTGTTCCGTGACAGCGCTTGAAAAACGTTCTTTGTCACTGACTTGAGATGCTGCATTTATTAGACGCTGAAGTATTATATAAACTTGGATCTGTTTTCTGGACTTTCCATTTTGTTTGACAGCTCTATCTATTTTCCTGTCACTTCCTATCTGGACAATGCATTTCAATATCTGGCTCAGGATCCGTTCATTCTTTCCCAGTTGTTCTCATTGTTATTATTTAAATGTTTTAACATTTATTTATTTGTGTGTGTGTGTGTGTGAGTGCGTGTCTCAGTGGGTGTGTGGGAGTCAGACAGCGTCACTCAGTTTTCCCAAACGTTGATTATCTTATATACCCATCTCACAATGGCCAAAACCGGGAAAACTGGAGTCCATACCAGTATCTAACCGCAGACCTTCTTTGACTTCAGTGACCATTCTTCTCGTGTCCTTGTTTCTTTTGGTCCAAGGTGGAGCTGCCTTCCTGTCTTCTTCCTTTTTTATTCCAGACAGAATTTTAAAACGGATTTATTGAGACATACCTGGTGTTCAACCAATCACACGTGTTTAGAGAATGATGTGTGTCTACTACCACCACCATAATCCAGACAAAGGAATCAGTCAGCCACAAGCATTTCCTGACGTTCCTTGGTCCTCCCTCCTTCCCTGTCTTACCACTGTGTTTTTGTTACGTCAGTTTGCCTTTTCTTAAAAATTAAAGAATGTGTTAGTTATGTTTGTGTACATAATGCGTGTGTGGCGGGCTCACTCAGGCCGTGGCACCTATGTGGAGGTCAGAGGTCGATGTAAAGGAGTTGGTTTTTTCCTTCCACCTTCATGTGTGTTCTGGGAGTTTAACTCAAGTGAGCCATCTCGCTAGCCCTAGTTTGCCTTTTCTTAAATTTTATATAAATGGAATCATACACTTTGTAGTGTGTGTGTGTGTGTGTGTGTGTGTGTGTGTGTGTGTTCGTGTTTATGTGCAGGCATGTATGGAGGCCTGAAGTTGACATCATCGAGGTGTCCTTCTTGGTTACTTGGTGGCTCTTTTCCCTCTCCCTCCCCTCTTTATGTCTCTGTCACCCTCTATCTCTGTTGCCAGCTCCCTCCCTTCCTCTCTCCTCTCTCCTGCTCCTCCCCTGCCTCCCCAGTGCTAGGGTTACAGATGCATACTGCCATACCTGGCTTTTGATGTGGGCGTTGGCCACTCAAACTCAGGTCTTCATGCTTGTGCTTGCGCCACCTCCAGCCCCACTTTGTATTCTCCGACTGTTCTCTCACCCTCTGTGGAATTTGGGTCATGTCTTCATTGCTAATGTATGGCTATAGTACATAGCCATACTTTGTGTTATCTGTCGATCTCCCTACGGGCATTCAAGGTGTCCGCAGATGGGGGCTGTTTATACAGATCAAGTAGCTGTGAGCGTTCCTGTATAAACTGTCCTGTGGACGTACGCTTCCGTCTCTTTGGGGTGGATGCTTAAGCATGGGCTGGCCAGCTGATGCAATAGATACGTGTTCAACCTTTTAAAACGAAGTTACCAAATTATTTTCTAGATGCTAAACCAGCTGCCTGTGAGAGTTTCGGTTTCTTCAGCTCCATTTTCTAGTGGCATTTGAAATGACCAGCCCCATTAATTTTAGGCATTCCTAGAATTGTGTAGTAGATGGCTTTAGAATTTTGTCTTAAAACAGAAGTATAGAACAAAAGCATTTACCTGTGTCATTTATATACCTCTCTGGAGAGTTGGTTAATTTCTTTATATTAGAATTACACATTTTAAAAAAAGTTTGTTCTTGGCTGGGCATTGAGGAACAAGCCTTTAATCTCAGCGTTTGGGAGACAGAGGAAGGTGGATCTCTACAGTTTGAGGCCAGCCTGGTCTACAGGGTGAGTTCCAGGACAGCTAGAGCAAAAATGTGAGACCCGTCTAGAAAACAAAAAAACAAAAACAAAAAACCTTGCTTCTCTCTAGTAGTAAATTTGTTTTTGATTATGAAGGAAGGTTTTCTTTCTCATTCAACTTACAGGGTGCTAACGATGGAATTATGTATAGAAAGCTGTTTATTTCTTTTTGTTTTTCCAGTGCTGGGGACTGAAGTCAGGGTCTGGTGATGCTGGGCAAGTGTGTGTCACTGAGCTACCCCACAGTCAGCACCCCTGTGATTTTTATGTTAGAATGTTGCAACCTGCAGCTGTACTGAATTCATTTAAACTTAGTTTCCATAGTGTTGCAGTTGACTTCTCTAGAACTTTCAACTATATAATACAAAAACTATCATTGTAGCCCTTCTTTTCTATTACTTGTACCTTTAATTTTACTTTTTCTTGTCTTACTGCACTGGCTAGAACTGCAAACTTATGGCATATAGTAATAGTGTAAGTGTACCTTGATTTGCTCATGAATGTTTCTGGGCTTACATCATGAAATATGTTGTGTGATGCTACTTTGAGGTAGATATTCTGTTCCTGGTCTGCTAGGAGTTTGGTCTTTTTTTAAAATTCAAGTATACATAGGGTATTCCTAACTCTCCATTTTGTTTTGTTTTGCTTTTGAGACAGGTTTCACGTAACCCAGACAGCCTTGAGTTTGCTATGTACCCGAGGCTGGCCTTGAACTCCTGATCTTGCTTCTGCCTCCAAAGTGCTGAGATTCTAGGTTTGTGCCACCATTCCCAGCTAGAAATATTGATCGCTCAGAGATCAGTCAAAAATAATCTCTGTTTCCTGCTTTGACTGTTAATAAAAAGGACTGCATTGGCTTCTGAGATTTGCGTACACCATGTGTAGGTTTATGAGTGACTTCTTCAGTAAGCATTATTTTTATGGTTCACATGTTTTTAACATATGTCTGTGTTTTTATGGTTGAATAATGTACAGAATTTTATTTATTCATCTTTGGGTCGCTTTTCAGATTTTGATTGTAATGAGTAATGCTGCTGTCTGCTGTGAACATTGGTGTGAAGTTTTGTGTGGATTTGTGGGGCTGTGGTTTGGAAGAATGGGGTCCCCTGTAAGCTCATGAACTTGAACACTTGGTCCATAGCTGCTGACACTTTGGAGATGTTGTAGAACTTTTAGGAGGTGGAACCTTGATGGAGGGAGTGTGTCGCTGGAAGCCGGCATTGAGGTTTTATAGCCTGGTCCCGCCTCTTTTTCCCTTCTGCCCTCTCTGTTTCCTGTGTGTGGTCACTCTGCCCTGTGACTGGCAGGCTGGCCTCACACTCCTGCTCCCATGCTGTCACTGCCCTGATAGACTGTATCCCCTCTGAAACTTAAGCCCCAATAAACCCTTTCTCCTAAAGTTGCTTTTGTCACTACAGGAGCATGACAACTAATACATGTGTTTTTATTTCTTCAGCAAACACCCAAGAGCTGAATTTCTGGGTAACATCTCCACAGTTGTACCGTTCCACATCCCCACCAGCATCGACGAGGATGCTGGTTCATCAATACTCACTGTGCAACTTTCCAAGGCCCTTCTGGTGATGTGAAGTGGCATCTTACTGTGGTTTTTATGATTGCCCGAGGTTTGTTTTTTTTTTTTAATTCCAGTCCAAATTGTGTCATCCTTTACAAATATTTTGTCTTGGATGTTTAGATCTATGTTTGAAAGTGAGATACGGCTGACCTTTCTTTTTGTCATCAGCTTTTGTATCAAGGCTGTCCTAACTTTATAGAAGAAAGCAGAGAGTTTCCACTCATCCCTGTCCTCCGACGGTGTAAGTGGCATGGAAACAGCTGGTCCCGGCAGGTTTGGTAGAATGAGCCCATCTGGGCCCTTCCATTTTTGGAAGTAGTTATTTGATAACCATTTCAATTTATTCCATACTTCAATGTTGATTCAGGAATTTTCAACTGCTCTGTTAGTCAAATCTGGCTATTTATTTTCCAAGAAAATAATCCTTACCCAGATTTTCATTTTTAAGCGTAGTTATATATAGTAATCACAAAAATATATTAAAAATTTCCATATGTGGCTCTGTCACCTCTGCAGTGCCGAATAGTGACATTTACTCTCGTTCTTTGCCTGGGTTCCTTTGCTTTCTTTGACATCTGTGAGAGAGGCAATGGTGGCATCAGATCTTACTTGTTGAGCATTCTTGTGTGCAAGACCCTGGTGTTTAACTAAGTACTGGGAATGCACCACCATTCACAGATCTTTACAAGTCCATGAATCAGCACTGTTTTGCCGTGTTACAGATGGTTGGGTAATCAAGACATTGAATTTGTCTGAAGCCACACAGCTACAAAGCCTAGACCTGGAATTAAGCTAGGACCTGTCTGTTCTCAGAGCCAGTATTCTTAAATGCTTACTCTTCTAGGCTGCTACTTGTTTCTTCAGATTTTACTACAGTTGGTGGTTGGTTGTGTTTGTGTTTATGTGTGTGCACACACATGCCCCAGAGTGCTTGTGGAGGTCGGAGGACAATGTGGGGGAGCTGGTTCTGACCTTTCATCACGGAGATAGGGTTGGAACTCAGCGTCAGGCTAGGCAGCAAGCGCCTTTTCACACTGAGCCATCTTGCCAGCCCTACCATTCACTTTTAAACACAGTTTTGTTTTCTAATTCTCCCATTTTGTATCTTTGTTAATTTATTACCTGGGCTATTTGTGGTCCTCCTAATTTTGGTTTAGTTCATAGCTCAATTAATATCATTTCCTTATTTGTGTGTATCGGCAAACCATTTAAAGCAGTCGCTTTGACCACTTTCCACAGATACATTTTGGTTCATGTAGTTTTTATTGATGCTGTTTTTTTGTTTTTTTTTGTAACAAGGGTGATGTTATTTTACCTTTAGTGTTCTTTTTGTTTCTGGAGTTACTTATTTTTTTAAAAATGTTTTTTGTTTGTTTGTTTTGTTGGTAGTGATTTTGGTTGTTTTTTTGTTTTCTGATAGGGCCTCAGTATGTTATTCCAGTCTGACCTTGAACTCTCAATTATTGGCCTGTACAACCACACCTGGACTAGTTTGTTTTATTGCAGCTGGTAGAGATGTTTCATTTTTGTTTTTGAGGAACTGAGGTTTGAAAACAGGACCTCGCACATGCTAGAAAAGCATTATACGTTGAGCTAATCCCAGCCCCCTGTTTTACTTTTATTCAGACAGGGTCTCACCAAGGTGCCAGGCTGGCCTTGAATTTGTTATCTTAAAGTCTGTGTCTACCACCAGGTTTGGACGTTTGAAAAATATATATTTCTTTTAGACTTACTTTATTTTATGTGTATAGACATTTTCCCTTCATGTATGTGTGTGTGCCTGCCACGCATGTGCTGGTGCCCAAAGGAAGTTCGTTAGAAGAGGCGTCAGATGTCCGAAACTGGAGTTACAGAAGGTTGTGAGCCACCATGTGCTGGGAACTGAACTGGGTCCTCTGCAAGTGCTCTTAGCCACTGAGCCACCTCTCCAGAATCCTGGAAGTTGTGGTTCCCCCTACCCCCACCCCAGAACAATCTCATGACACCGGTCAGTGTCCGTGGGAACCAAAGAACTGGATGTGATATAACAGTTCAGTATGTCGATTAAATCAGTCTACTGTCATTCTATTCTTCACATACTCTGTAACTTTTTCTGTGGCCCAGGGCCAAAACACTTGTAGTGGAAGACGCAAGCATATATTAACTCTCAGTATTTAACGAATAAGTTGACAGAATCCTCTGACCGTTGACAAAGTCAGAGCTGTGTGAAAGCACTCACCACAAAATCAAAGCACAGAGCACTATTGGAAGGGAGAATTCAGAGCACAGTGCCTTACGTGCAAACCTGGTTTTGATACTGAGGATCGAACCGGAGACTCATGCTTGCACATGTTCTCCCCCGCCCCCTGAGCTTCTCCCCAGCCCAGGCTGGTTATTTCCTACCAGTATCACGAAATGTGCTTTGTCACGAGCTTCAGTGTAGCCCGGCTGTCTGCAGGACTACTCCCTAATGCGGTGGAGTTGGGCAGATGGTCCCTCAGCTCCCTTTAGCTCTCTCATTCTACAGTGATGGTTTTGAGATTCACTACCACACGCTCCCAGAGCTGCAGTGAACTGGGAGCGAGGATTAGAGGAGAAAGGAAAAGACAAGATGATTCCCAGGCTGAAGCTGGAGCCATCTGACCCGACAGCTGGCTGAGTTCATTGCTTTGGCTCATTCCTGACTTTACATGAGCATCTGCCCCGTTGCCTTTTGGCCTGGCAAGTAGAAGTCAGTCTTCGAGGACAAGGTGGTGAAGCCACTAGGACTAGCCGTCATGCGATGCCACCTCCCCGAGTGAAATACGACCCCAAATGGCTTGGTTTGGCCTTGGAAGTATAGTCCCTGGAGCTCTCAGCTCTGTGGAAGAGCGTTTCCACAGACGGCTTCCTGTGGAACGAGCAGATTCCATGCCTTCCTCTGTTTCTCCTCATCCTCTTGCCAAGGGGTGATTAATTCATGGAAGGAAAGACGGGTTGCTAAAGAGAGGAGTTTGCTTCCCCGAGCACCACAAGGCAAGAAGGGGGCTGAAAACCAATGAACTAAGTATCTAATTGAAGAAATCAGGGGGAAAAAAATGGAACAGAATAAGGCAGAAAAAAGGGGGAGGGGAAGAGGAAGAGATAAAAATAAGAGCAGAAGTCAATGAACTAGAAAGCAAATATTCGACAGAGAGGACCAGCCAGAGCCAAAAGAGGGTGGTTTGGAAAGAGTAATAAAAATAAACAAGTATCTCGGAAATCTAGTCAAGGGGGGAAAAAAAGGAAGAGAAAAATAAATACCATTTGGAATGAAAAGGAGACTTAAGTACAGAGCTGACACAAGTTAAAAAAAAAAAAAGCAGTAGAATGTCTGCCTAGCATGCATGAGGCCCAGGCTCAAGCCCTAGAACAAAGTCTTTTGTAATGAGATGATGTGTTGAGCTACTTTATGCTGTAATACGTGTATGAATGACAGGGTCTCTCTGTGTAGGCCTCGATGTACCAGAACTTGCTTGTAGACCAGGCTGTCCTCGAGCTCACAGAGACCTGCCTCTCCCTCCGAGTGCTGCCGGGATTAAAGATGTGTACCACCACCGCTGTGCCACCATGCCTGGCAATGATAATATGTTTTGAAAGCATAGCTCTGTATTTACTAAGTCCTTGGAACGTCTTTCACAGACCAGTCCGTTGACCCTTTGAATAAAAAGTTCTCTGTGGAAACAGGATAGAAACAGCTTAATTTGGACTTTATCGAAGTTCTAAACTTGTATTTCAAAGGACAGTGTCAAGAACACGAAAGGGGGCCTGCAGAATGGGAGGAAGTAGTTGTGATTCATAGACTATGTAGATAAAATTTAGAAATGTCCTAAAAAAAGATAATGCAATTTATAAATAGGCAAAAAAAAAAAAAGTCCTATCAAGTTCTTTAAAGATATATAATTGGCAAATAAGCACATGAAAAGATGTCTAAAAATGTAACTCATCAGGAAAATACAAATTAGAAACAATTAGTCTAACATCAAAAGGACAGGTGAGATGCTCAGTGGTTAAGAGCACTTGCTGCTCTTCCAGGGGACCAGAGTTTGGTTCCCAGCACCCATGTCAGGCTGGGTACAGTTGCTTATAATGCCAGCTCCCGGAGATCTGAAGAGACCTTCTTTGGGACTCCATGGGTACTCTCACACATGGTGTACAGTCAGACAGGCAGACAGATAGACACACACACACACAGAAAGACAAATAAAAATAAATCTTATTTTAAAAGGGACAGATAATAAGTAGCAAGCTGTTTCAGTTACTTTTCTCATTGCCATGGCAAAATACTTGGCAAAAGCAACTTAAGGAGAAAGAGCTTGTGTTTAACAGGGCGTGGAGATAGGAGCAGAAGTGGGCTGCTCAAATATGCATCTGTCCTTAGGAAGCAGGAGGTGGGGACGGGCTATAAAAACCTCAGGTTCGATTCCCAGCACAGTACCCACATGGCAACGCACAACCATTGTGTGTAACTAGTTCTAGGAAACTTGACATCCTCTTCTGTCCTCTGTGGGCACCAGGCATGCATGTGGTGCACAGACATCTATGTAGACAAAACATTCATACATATGAAAACAAAATTCAAAACAAAACATCCCCTTCCCCCAAGACTCGACCCTAATAAACCACTTCCTCCACTAAGGCTCCACCTCCTAAAGGTTCCATACCCTTCCTAAACAGCATCACTAACTGGGGACTCGGTTCTCAACTATATGAGCCAGTGGGAGACATTTCACATTCAGTCCACGAGTATGGTAAGGAGGTAGAAAAACTGAGACCCTTACACACTAGTGGAAAGGTAAAATGGTGTAGCTGTTTTGGAAAATAATTCCTCAAAAGGAACTAAACATGCTATTATATGACCCAGCTATTCCAAAAGTACTACTAGAAACAAACTACATATCTCTCAAAAACTTATCTACAAATGTTCACAGCAGTAATAGCCAGATAGCACATGTAGTCCAAATGTCTATCAGTGGTGAATGGATAAACAAACATGGTATATCCGTACAACGAAAACTCACTTAACCTTGAAGAGGAAAGACATGCTAAGACAAGAAGAGACTTTGCAAACATAATGCTAACTGAAAGAAACTGGTCACCATCATACAACAGCATATAGTTCTACTTATAAGGTCCACACAGGCAGAAATCCACACAGGCAGAAAACAGGCCCTTACTATCCAGAGACTGAGGACTGAGGGAGTAGGGAGTGACTGCTAGTGGATGTGGTTTCCTTTCTAGGGTGATGAAAGATGAAAGTGCTCTAGAATTAGATAATGGTGATGTATAGACTTGTGAATATGGTATGGAATTGCACTTTTGTTTTTGTTTTTTGTTTTCTGAGACGGGGTTTCTCTGTTGTAACTCTGGCTGTCCTGGAATTCCCTCTGTAGACCAGGCTGGCCTTGAACTCACAGAGATTCGGCTCCCTCGGCCTCCTGAGTGCTGGGATTAAAGGTGTGTGCCACCACCGACCGGTGGAATTGTACATTGCTGTCCACTGTTATAGTAAATGTAGACAAGATGATGAAAATGGAAGAAAGTTCCTAGCAATGGTGTTTGTGAGCAGGAGTCATGAGGTCTGCTGATATTAGAGGGACAGGAGTGAGAATGGGTGTCTGCATGGCAGTAGCTGGAGCATCTTCCCGTAGTTGAGAACAGGAAAAAGGTAATACTGTGGCGGAACCTGTAGATATCACCTTGACCCAGCGCTCTGCCTTAACACAGCCGGTGACGGGATGTGTGGACTCCGGGACGTGCAGACTCCCCAGGCTGCCAGGTAGGAGAGCAGAGGACACATCACTTCTGTGGGATTTGGGCTAAAAACACATAATTTGAATTTGATAATAAATATCAGACAACTCCCAATGAGAAATATTCTAAAAAACAAACAAACAAACCAAATAAAAAAAACAAACAAAAAACTGGCCAGTCAATACTCTTTAGGTGTATGAAGAGGTAACTCGGCTGTGAAGTGTTTGCTGCTTTTGCAGATGTGGTTTGGTTCCCAGCACTCCAGGGTGGCTCATAACTATCTGCAACTTCAATTCCAGAGGGTCTTCCGCCCTCTTCTGAGTTCTTCAGGTACTGCATGCGCATAGTGTACGGGGATCCGCCCAGGCAGCTTGCACACATAAATACATCTAAAAAGATAATGTCTGAGAAACTGAGCAGAGCAGCAGCAACTGAATGAATCATTTTGCAACTTTTTGTAAATCTAAAATTATTTCAAATTGAAAATTATTTTTAAAGGTCATTCTCCTTGAGTGTCGTGAGTCCCGCTTCGAAGGGCGTAGTTTACAGAGCATGGGTTTGGAATCATATAGGCCTCAGCTTCCTCTTCTGTGAACTGAGGGTCATCTGTGTCGGGGACCCCTGGTGTGGTAAAGGAAGTGAAGGGAGTGAGAGTCTAAGCTCAGTAGGTACTATGGTGTGTAGTACGTATGTATTGCTTGGTATGCTGGCTGTTCTTATATCAACTTGACACAAACTTGTTATCTGAAAGGAGGGAACCTCAATTGAAAAAAATGTCTCCATAAGATCTGGCTGTAGGGCATTTTCTTAATTAGCGATTGATGGGAGGGAGCCCAGCCCATTGTAGTTGGTGCCATCCCTAGGCTGGTGGTCCTGGATTCTATCAAAGAGAGGCTGAGCAAGCCAAGGGAAATAAGCCACTAAGCAGTATCCCTCCATGGCTTCTGCATCAGCTCCTGCCTCCAGATCCTAGCTCTGTTTGAGTTCCTGTCCTGACTTCCTTCAGAGATGGACTACAGTGTGGAAGTGTGATCCCAATAAACCCTTTCCTCCCCATCTTGCTTTTGGTCATGGTGTTTCACCACAGCAATAGAAACCCTAACTTAGACACTTAGTAAGTGTGTGCCAGCATTTCCCAGCCATCCAGGAATTCAGCGAGATTGACTGCCTCAGTTCCCAGTTCCCTTCTCCTTGGAGGGAGAAAATGATGTTCTCTCTAATGTTTCAACCTGGCAAGGAGCCCTCTCATCATCCTGGCCTGGTATTTGAGGAAAGGTGCATCCTGGGAGAGGTGGGATTTTAGGGTTGAGATGGTACAGTGGCCCTGGCAAGGACAGAGAGCACTGTGGGGGCTCCAGGAAAGTGGCCTGGCCTAGAAGCTTTCTCACAGGCTGTGCTTGGCAGGCTGCTTAACGGTACACCAGCTTTCAAACAAAAGGAGTTTTTAGACACAAAGGAAGGCTCAACCTGGCCACTGCCAGGCCTGGCTTGGCATTTGAGTCCAGAAATTCAACTCGTCAGAGCTTGCAGACAGCCCAGGCCATCCTGGGAGCTCTCCTGCCCCCACTCAGGATTGCCAGGAACCTGTGTCGGAGCTCCAGCCTACTCCATTGCTGACCTGGGTTCCTTTCATCAGAGGGAGATTGGAGCCAGCGCCTGGGGCGTGGATTTTGCTGACCACAGAGCCTGGGCTGCAGGCCCGGGGTGATGGTCCTTCACCTGCCCTTAGATACAGCGTCTCCCTGCATTTCGGAATGGGGATGTTTGTGCTGGAGTGGTTTTCCTTAACAGATTACTCTTTCCCTAGCTTTATTGAAATGCATTAATTACATATGTTTACCATATACAGCAGGGCATTTTTGACAAGTATACGCATTTTGTCCTCTGTGTCTGTGGGCACTTGAATCCAAACATCATCCGGCTGAGGACTGAAAATATTAGAAAGAATGTACCGAGCATGCAGAGGTGTTTTTTCTTGTTGTCACCCTCTTAACGGTACAGTAAACCAAACGTTTATGCTCAGCATTCCTATTGTACTGGGTCTGTGTAATCTAGTTAGGATTCAAATATTGGAGGAAGGTGCACTGCTTCTACACAAACACTTAAGCCATCCTGCCTGAGGTGTGTGCACATCTGAGGGGTTTGGAACCCAAGGGAACAACAAAACCAGTGCCCCAGGAGTCCCAAGGGGGTCCCTCGTATTTGTTTTCCCAAGCTTTACTGAGATCTAATTGACAAATAAAAATCGTATGTATCTAAGATATACAAAATGTTATTTTGATAGAGAAATGTGTCACGGAGCGATCATTACCACAGCCAGGGTAATTATCATATCCATTACCTTACATAATTGTTTTTGTATGTGGTGAGAACATTTAAGGTCTACTCTCACAGCAGCTTGCTCTTTTGTCTGTTTGGTTTTGAATTTTTGAGCCAGTCTCACGGTGTAGCCCTGACTGTACTGGAACTCACTCAGCAGACCTGGCTGGCCTTGAACTCACGGAGGTCCACCTGCCTCTGCATCCCGAGTGCTGGGATTAGGGATGTGTGTCACCATGCCTGGCCTCGCAGCAGGTTTTAAGTATTTGAAATATTATCATTATTATTTCTGCAGTCAGGCCTCACAATAGGCAAGCACTCTACACTGCGATACGTCTCTAGTCTCCCATATGTTGTTGAACACTTCTTTTTTTTGAGACAGAGTTTCCCTGTGTAGCCCTGGCTGTCCTGGACTCACTCTGTAGACCAGGCTGGCCTCACACTCAGAGATCCGCCTCCGGGAGTGCTAGGATTAAAGTTGTATGCCACCACTGCCCAGTGATAACTTTTTTCAGCTTTTGAACATAGGTTCTCTGGCTCTTTTTCCTAAGCCCTTCTCCCAGGCCAGATGCTCAGAACATATACAGCCCCTGGGTAGTCTGGAGGATACTCACCAGAAATGAAGGAAAGCTATTAAGCAGCGAAATAACCAGATGTGTGAAGAGACAGCGACTGGGAAGCCTCATGTTAGCTTGGCAGAGATCCCACTGGGTGCCTGGCACGTGTGTTCCAGGCTGTATGCAACATGTTAGGTCGCTTTGAAAACGAGGACACCACGGTACGCTGGGAATGAAGGTGGGCAGTAAATGGAATTGCCTCTCCCAGAAAAAGAAATTAGCAGCCGTGTTAGCATTTCCAGAGGGGTCTTATGTCTGGAGTAGCCTGATGACAGCATCGAGAGGATGGTTTGGAGCCAGAGGGCATGCAGAGGGGATTCTGGATGGGCTGCTGCGATGTTACTATCTTTCGGGGTAGTCACTTAAGCCTTTCTAGAGCACGGGAGCCCATGCCATGACTCGCTACCTGCCCAGGTTTGCCCAGCTGGTTTCACTGGGATCGTGGCTTCTGACTGCTCTTCGAACAGAGATAGAGGGAAAAGGTTGTGAGGGAAGGATTAGTGTCCCTGTTTGTTCTGTAATTGGGATATTCATCTTGTCTTGTCGAGGGGTGGGGCCTTTCTTTGGGATGAAAAAAATATTCGTCCCATGCAGCAGTTATCAACAGGTGCCCGTAGGAGGTGGGTTTACAAGAGCAAGAGTTGGAGGGAGAGAACACACGCTGAGTATCTGCAATGAGGGGGCAGCTGAGTTTGGCCAGCTAAGTTTGGCCAGCTAGAAGGGCCACCATGCCAAGTGGCTGGGGCATGGAAGGGGTGGGTTCAGCTCCTGAGTCTCTGCAGAGCCCAGCCGTCCATCAGGAACACAAGCTTCCAGCGGAGTAGCACAATCGGGGCTTTGGGATGCTAATGGATCTTTAGGGATGCTAAATGGAGCATTTCTGTCACCACAAAGGGGAGAGATGAGGGCAGAAAGGAATTTTGGTTCCTTAGGGGAAGGCCAGACAATGGTGGTTTAAAAGGACAGTGTAAAGTTTTATCTGTTATGGTAAAGGGGAATAGGGCACAGTCTTGGCAGCTTCCCGGATCTGTCAGCTGGGGTTCAGGCCCGGTGGTTAAGGGCAGCGGGTTGATTTGAGGACCCCCTGCTGGTGCCCGTGTGATAGGAGACGCTCTGCTCCCTTGGATGCGTTCATCCATTGATTCATCCGTTCGTTCATTTGCTCATTTGCTTGCTGACTCGTTCATTCATCCACTCAACCTTCGGTCACTATGTCCTGGAGAGTTCCAGAAGGCACAGACACAACAGTGGACAAGCAGGTCACATTCTCATGGGGCTTATGCTCCATGTAGAGAATAGAGCAGGAGGGAGGAAGGGCGGGAGCTCATGTCAGGGATCCGAGGATGGCTTAACCAAGTCAGAGGTGACTTTGCCCATGAGGCCATCTCTTCAGAGAATAGAGATTAGACCATTCCAGGTCAGGAGAACAAGTGTGGGAGTCCGGAGGCAGGGAGGAGCTTGAGAAACAGTAGGGTGGGAAGGAATGGGGGGAGGCAGGGAGACAGGAGGCCTGCTGTCCTGTGGGCACCAGGAGTTGCGAAGATTTTGTTCTGAGGACCGCAGAGAATTGTTGGAAGTTTTCCGTCATATGGCAGCTGGACAATGATGGGAACCAAGGAAGGGCAGGGAAGGGCCTCTGGGTTGGATGGTCTGAGATCCTGCCCTAAGGTCTGGCCTAGTGCTACCGGGTCTACCTGGAGACTGGTGTCAAAGCCAGAATGCAACTCTCACCTCAGAGGGGATAAGAGATTGTTTGTTCTGGAGCCAAATATGAGTGACCACAGCCTTGGAACACAGATGCAGGTCACTCCAAATTCCATGTTACAAAACTGTAATAGTTACGTAATAACATAACAAAGACAGACATAAACCAAGACACTTCGAATATCCTGGTGGGAACGTCAGGTTGCAGGCTATAGTGAGGAAGAGAAATCTCTGCTCTAGGCCTCAGATGCTGCCTGGTGACACTCTTAGCCTGTTGGTTAGTGGAAGCTAGTGGTCTGTTACGTTAATAAAGTTTAAGATTTCGCCTAGTGTTAGATCAGGCATAGAGGTAGGCAAGGAATGGCTAGCAAGGGGGCTAATGATAGCTCAAGACCTGCAGCATGCCTACTCTCTACAATCATTGCAATTCCAATCGGCCAATCACCTTCCAACCCAGCTGTCAGCCTGTGTACTGACACACTGCCCTCCCCTCCCTGGGGGAGGGGGCGTTGGTCAGGGGGAGAAGGAGTGTGGATGCTGAGGCTGGCTCAGGGCAGGTGGAGGCTGAGGTAGGCACTGTTGTGGTGAGGGCTGATGTCCAGGATGAACATGGCCATTAATTCAGCATTGGGAGCGTGTCTGTGGCCCTGGAGTGTGACATGTGAGCACAGCTTGCCCATGCTCAACTCTAAGCCTGGAAACAAAGTTTCTACCCTGTGAGATGTGTAGGGGACAGAGGGTTCAGAGCCTGTAGGGAGACTTCACTGATGGATGGAGGGAGCCTTCTGCTGAAAGTAACAGGAAGGGGTTCACAGCCCTGGCGGCCGCTGTAGTCCTACACCTTTCTTTTCCTCTAGGTGTGTACACACCCCAGTAGCTTTTTTTTTTTTTTTTTTTTTTTTTTTTAAATCAACCACCCCTTTCCCTATGGGACACCTGCTATGTGGCTTAGGAGTGACGGGTGGGGTTGGGGGTTGGCGGAGGTGGGAGGATCGGGGGGAGACCAGGAGAAATGAAACAGTGATGTCACTGAGGTGGGGAAACTCAGAAGAACTTCTCCTTTTGAAAGCCCTGAAGGCTTGGGTATAGTTTAATGTGTCCCCCAAAGGTTTATGAGCTAGAAGCTTCGTTTCCATGTGACAGCGCTGGGTGTTGGTACCTTTGAAGGCCAATGGAGGGTCCTTAGGTCTTTGGATGCATATCCTTAGAAGGGTGTGTAGGACCCTGGCTTCTCTCTGGTATCCTGGTTTGAAAAGCGATACCATCCTCATAAGGCCTTACCAGAAGCCAAACCATCAATGGTGCCAATTGGATTTGTTTGGACATTTAACTTCCAGATCTAAACAAACCTCTTTCCTTTATAATGTACCTAGCCTCAGTTATTAAATTATAGTAACATGAACAGGATTCATAGAGCCGCTAATGATCAGGAGCTGAGTCAGAGTGCCCAGGGATAATTCGCTGAGGCCAGTGAGAATGCTTTCACCTTTTAGTTGATTGGTGAGCAGTGTGAACAAAACTCTGGTGTGGGGTGTAGATGGGGGCAGTATACAGGCTGACAGCTGGAACGCAATTAGAAGGTTATGGGGGCTCTGGCCTGGGTTGGCAGAAGAGGGGTGTGTGGTCTTTTGAAGGGGTGAGGGAGAAGCTTGGGGTCTGGTCCAGTGTAAGGATGAAGATGCCCAGAGACAAGAAGAAATAAAACGAATGCTAGGAACGCCTTATGGTTCAGCCATGAGCTCCATGCTCTCACCAGCAGGGCAGAGATCCCCCCCATGATAGTGTGTGGGCCACCTTCTGGCCTCGCTTGTTTTCCAGTGGAGGCTCTAGGGTTATTTTCACGTGCAGAGTCTCATATAGAATCGCAGTGGGTAAATCAGGTACAGGCAGAGGGAGCTGCTACAGCTGGAGGTGATGTTGAAGGGGGCAGGACCTGTAGTGTGCCATCCTGCCCCCCTCTATGGGACTCTGCCATCTACTTCTTCCCCTTACTCTACCTCTAACACGACCAAAGGACCCATTGACTCCCTGAGACCCACTTATGCAACCTAGCTTTTGATGTCACAGAAAATCCCACATCCACAGTAGGTAATGGGAGTGTCCACCGGAATAACTCCACTGTGTAGTCCTCAGTCCTACTTATAACTGCTTGACTGCACACAGATCTATGTCCCCGAAGTCTGCTTGCTAGCAATCCCAGGGTGCTTCCTGCTCTTCCTGGTGATCTGCTTTCCAGAGGGCAGTGGTGTGACCGGGCTAGTTCTTGGCCACCCTCTTACTCTCAGGTCCGTGTGCCCACACACCTCTGTTTGCAATGCTTTCTCAGGTATTTTCCATTCTGCAATGTCTTGGCTGTGGTTTCTTCCTTGTTTTTATAATGTCTCTCTGTGTGTTCATGTTAAATCTTCAGTGGGAAGGCTGAATTGTTGACCTACATTGAAGCTTCATTGTCTAGATATTCCATGAAAGCTAATATATTTCCAGAAAGTTCTACCTGACTCCTTGAAGTATAGTGCTTTCATAGTTGTGCTAGAGGTGGCAGAGCCTCATGCATGTTGGCCATGTCCCTACCACTGTGCTCCACTGCCAGACCCTCAAGTGCAGCATTTATTTCATCACAATCATTTTGGATAATGGCTTTAATGAAAACTGCACTTTTTACCTGCCTGCTTTTTAATACAGAGTGCCTGAGACCGAGTCCAGCCTTTTCTCAGTGACTCATGACATTGTTATAAATGTTAACCACTGAGGCAAGGTCTCACTCTGCAGCCCTGGCTTGCATGGAACTTGCTATGTAGACCAGCCTGGCCTCTGACTCACAGTGATCCTCCTCTGCTTCTTGACTGTTGGGGTTAAAGGTGTGTACCACCGTGCCTGTCCTACCCATTACATTATATTGAATGTGGTCGTGTATGGGAGGATGCAGGACCCTATGTTCTGACCCTGCATGGCCCCAGATAGCTGAATTTTAAGAGTTAGAATTGCCTTACTTATCCATAAGAAGGGATAGTCATATCTGCCTTGAAGGGTTTTTATAAGCAGCAGGGTGTATGTAAGATACTTAGTTCATGGAAGAGATTTTTTTTTTAAGTCCCCAAAGGTACTCTTAAGAAGAAGAAGAAGAAAAAAAAACCCTTGGAAATAATAACAACAGGTTGAAGGAAGCTGGGCGTTTTTCATCATGAATTCTTCTCCTGGGTCTGACCATTTTTATTTGGGAGGGAGCACAGGTATTAGTAAGCTTCCCACTTAGCGTTAGTCTTTAAGATGTGAGGGAAACAGATATGAGATTGATGGTACGGCCTTTGAAGAACCCACATCTTGGAACCAGATTGCCTGAGTTCATGCATGCACAATGCTGGGTTTGTTATAAAGCTGTCTAAGGTGCAGTTCTGCCCACAAATAACCCTGGGGAGAACAGAGCAGGTATGAATTAAGCTTAGACATGTCCTCAAAAAAAAAAACCAACATAGACAAAGTTTATTATATGCATGTATAAAAATATCATAATAAAACCCAATTAGATACAATAAAGGTGTTAAAGAAAAACCAAATTAAGGCTGAGGATATAGCTCAGTTATAGATATATAGGTAGAATGCTTGCCTAGCATGCATGAAGCTCTGAGTGATCCCAGAACTCAAGAAGTCAGGAGGGTTAGAAGTTCAAGACCAGCCTGGGTTATAAGAGTCTTTGCCTCAAACAACAGCAACATCAAAAAAACAAAACAAACAACAAAAAAACCCCCACCCAAATTAAATATAGACTTGTCATATGATCCAGCAACTCCACTCCTAGATTTATACCCCAAAGAACTGAAAGCTAATATGCAGAACAAGTAACTCGCCCAAGAGTGTTCATAGTGCT
Source organism: Cricetomys ansorgei (assembly GCA_026225945.1). Classification (NCBI taxonomy): domain Eukaryota; kingdom Metazoa; phylum Chordata; class Mammalia; order Rodentia; family Nesomyidae; genus Cricetomys; species Cricetomys ansorgei. Next base: position 60,901 of record JAMJFZ010000523.1, on the reverse strand, counting down.
ACTGTTCACAGTAGTTAAAAGTGGAAAGGACTCAAATGTCTACCAACAAACAAAGTAATGCGTCCACTAGCAAAATGCCATCCAGCTACAGCAAGGATGAGCCACAAGAATGCTATGCAGCGCCACGAAAGCAGCACAGAAGTCACATATGTGAATGTATTTATGTGAAGGGTTCAGGCTAGGCACAGATGAGCAGTTGCCAGGGATCGGAGTATGAAGAAAATGGGTACAAATTATACTTCCGGAGTGATCAAAACGTTTTAGACAGGAGTGGTAGATATGGAATATTGTGACTGTCCTACATGCCACTGAATTCTGTGTCTTACGTGGAATTCTTTGTGCTAGGCAAAATTTACATTGGCTTTAAAGGGACTCATGTAAATGGGCAGACCTAAGAGGGTGCTGTGATAAAACACCATGACCAAAAGCAACTTGGAGAGAAAAGAGTTAATGTCACCCTACAGCTCACCAGTTACACTGTTTCTCTGAGGGAAGTCAGGGCAGGAACCTAGAGGCAGGAACTGCTGCAGAGGTGCCATGGAGCAACACTGCTGTTACATTTGCTCCTTGTGGCTTGCTCAGCCTGCTTCCTTATACAACTCAGGACCGCCTGCCTGGGGTTGGCACCACCCTTGATGGGCTGGGCCCTCCCATATCAATCCCCCATTAAGAAGATACCTCATAGGCTTGCCTACAAGCAAGTCTTACAGAGACATTTTCTCAGTCGAGGTTTTCTCTTCTCAGGATAATTCTAGCTGGTGTCAAGTTGACAAGCTAACCAGGACAATTGACCCCGTGCCAACTTGACACACCAATACTACACAATATTAAACAATAACCTTTTGTTTCTTGTTTATCCCTCAGTATCTCATATTAGTAGCTCAATAAGAACACAGAGGGCAAGTCTAACTACCAAGCTATGTGTGGTGGTAGAAGCAGCGGTCCTCAACCTGTGGGTGTAGACCTCTTTTGGGGTTGAACGACCCTTTCACAGGGGTCGCCTAAGGCCATCTGCATATCAGACGTTTACATTACGATTCATAACAGTAGCAAGACTACAGTTATGAAGTAGCAACGAAAATAATTTCATGGTTGGGGGGGTCACTACACCATAAGGAACTGTACTAAAGGGTCGCAGCATTAGGATGGTTGAGAACCACTGACCTAAAGGGAAGGGCAAAGCTGGCCTTTCTAGGGAACATTCACCCAGGAGACCGTTTTGCTAGAACTTGGGCATGGGGGAGGGGATGGTGCTGGAGTGGTGTGACAGATGGCAGGCAGGTGGGGCATGCTACTGTGTCTAGGCAAAGTGGTTGTCCCATTTTGGCTTCACCAGAAGCACAGACTGCTGGGTCCTTCTCTAGAGAGAAAGGGCAAGGCTCCAGGATTTGCATATCTAACAGGTTCCCTGGTGGCTCATGAAGGTCTGGCCCCCGCTGCTCAGTGACAGAGATCCAAAACCAGGTCTGGGAAAGAAGTGGTGCACAGTGGCCATGGCATATGGCCGTGAGACTAGTAAGTCTGGTGATCTTGTTCCTGATTCAATCTTGTCTCTCAGCTGAGTTTTAGGCCCTGATGCTGACTGCTAGTAAAGAATCTTTAAAGTTGCCTTTGTATTTTGATAGCCCTAGACTTTTCTTGGAATCAAGTTGTCCCAACTCCAAATGAGAGGTCATGGCCCAACAAAGACGTTCATACTTCTTCCTGGCTGGAGCAGCCGTCTAGAAGAATGTCATTTCTGTGTCGATCCCAACATGCCGGGGTCTCCCAGACGCCGTGATGAGTTCAGGGACGCTGGGCGAAATGTTTGAACTTGGACCCTTCCTGGAAATTTTAGGCCGTGTGATTATCCAGGCAGACTGTTTCTCAGGCTTTTTGACACTTTCTTTGAGACCCCTGTCCAATATTCTGCTACCGAGACTCAGCTTCCCCAGGTGTGCACTTAACACTCGCTTCTTTGTAGCCAGGGGAACCTTCAGCTAAGGGAATGAGCCCTCCTACCCTCATTTGAAAAGGTTTTGAAATGCTAATTCTCAGCCTTGAAGTATTCTGACAGCCAGGAATGTTATTCAGGGCAATCAGGCACCTTGATGATTACCCAGTGTGAAAGGTAAATTGCTGCTACCCAAGAAGTCACCTGCTTTTCAAGAGAAAGCTCGGGAAAATAGCACATAAAATTACACTCCAGGATTACTACATTTCATGTATCATGAGATGGGGCGATCTGACACTCCATGCATCTGTAGATGTGACAGCATCCGCTTGTAGTAGAAATTTACCAGCATTCACTAGTTTGTCCTTATATTTAAAAAGAAAAAGAAAAAGAAAGAAAGAGCAGGATTATAGCGAAGGTTTCCAGGATTTGTTATAAGCCTATTTAGAACTGAAAGGCACGTCTTGGCTACTTACTTTCCACTGAGAAATCCTGTCCCAGAGATGAGACTGTCAGTACCAATGCTTCCCCCACCTCTATCCTCAGTGCCAGGGGTGGGGCCAAGGCCCTATACTTGCTAGGCAAGTGCTCTACTACTGAACTACATACACCCTTAGCCTTCCATTTGGCTTTTTCTAAGTATCACTTGTAAAGCTCTCTCCCTCTCTCTCTCTCTCTCTATATATATATATATATATATATATATATACACACACACACACATAGCCACAATAAGCACAAAATGCCATATTTTTTTTGGCCCAAAGTGAAGGCAGGATTTAGTCTCTGTTCCAAAAGTCCACAATCAGCTATGAGGCTAGTTAGAGCTACAAAAGCAGGCTGATGGGCACCTTGAGGAAAGAGCCATCGACAAGCCAGATGTGTAAGGGAGTGAAGAAAATCCATCTCGATCAGTTTCCATACCGGGCTTTCCCTCGGGTCTTATTTGTCTCTGCAGACATTAAGTAAGAAGTATAGAACATTCTGGCCACTAGGGCCCTCATTTGTCTCTTGGCTGCTCACGGTCAATCACAGTTGATTAGAGCAGTGGGAAAGAGGATTATGTTATATTTTTAGGTGTATGGAAACCAGTCAAGCACATGGACCATGTGAGTATATGGAGTAAACAGTCCTGTTTGCTGATTGTAGCGGTTGGTTAGGGCTGCTTGCTTATAAATCTTTATGTGCTTGTGTGTGTGTGTCCGTTTCTCTGTCCACCCACCCACTCACCCATCCAGCTCCCCATCTGTCCACCTACCAACCGTTCACTTATCTGCCTCCTTCTCTCTGGCCTGGTCCTCTTTCTAACCGACCTCCACCTGTTAAGAATTCTCCCTAGGCTTCTCTTGACTCTTTCACTCTGTAGCCACCTCATCCACTCCTGTCTCCTTACAGGAAGCCATGCAAAGGCTCATAGTTTTACTTCTGGTCCCGGCCTCTCATCCGGGCCGGACCCCACTGGTCACTACTCACCTCCTCTTGGATGTCGGTCTTGTGGGCACCTCAAGCTGCCCACACTGGTGCTGGGAGTCCGTCTAATCCCACTATCAGCTCCCATCAGTTCATTCCTGAGCCTGATGAGTACTCTCTCTCAGTCTGCATGTCATCTCAAATGCCAGCATCACTGTCTCCCTTGACCACTGCCTGTCTACTGTCTACCTGGGAGCCCCTCCCTGGGCTCCTGTGTCCACTAGCACCCTGGTTTGGTCCATTTCCAGAAGACAATGATGCACTGTGATGCCAAAAATAGCATCCGTACCTGCCCCTGCTCCCATCCTGCCATGCTACAACCATATACCCCCCTGTTCTTCCCACTCCCGGAGCTTCTGCCTATGCCTCTCCTCTCTTCCTTTGGCTGGTTCTTTCTTGTTTTTTAGGTTTTGATTCAGATGCCTCACTTAGGCCTCCCCTGACTCCACACCTGCTGTGTTAATAGCTTCTCTGTGTGTGTACATTACATGTTCATGTATGTGCATGTGTGTTCAGATGCAGGTACACCATGCTTGAGGCCAGTGGTTAACACTGGTATCATTTTCTATTGAGCTCCATGTTTGTTTATTGACAGGGTCTCTATGTAACCCTGGCTGGCTTGGAAAATGATACAAACTGGGCTGAATGTCCTCAAACTCAAAGAAAGCCTGGGATGAGGGGTATACGCTATCACGCCCAGCCTTCCACCTTGTTTTTTGAGATAGACTCTCTCACTGAACTGCAGCTCAACTGATTCTCAGGAAGATATGCTGTCCAGAGAGCTTTAGGGATCCCCATCTCTGACACTTAAACATGTGTATAAGAGTAGTGGTGGCAGGGGTGTCATCATTTTATCTTTTATTGTCAGTTCAAAGAAAAGCAGAGAAGCTTTATTTATTTGAGACAGGGTTCCAGACTAGCCTGGGGACTCGTGGCAATTCTCCTGCCTTGGCTTTCCGAGTGCTGGGAATACAGAGTGAGATACCACTAGTGTCTAGGAAAACTTAATTTATACAAATTATTACAATGATCAGAACTAATCATAAATGCACAGACTCTTTATTCATCCTTTGGCTGGTCCTAGAGTCTTTGCCAGAATGCACCGTCAGCTCTGAGTATACTCAGATGTCTAGAGGAAGGTTTAAACCCAGCAAACAATCTGACATGTAGGAGAATTCGGAAGAATTGATACTCCAGTGTGAGTTATTAATAAGACATGAAGATAAAATGTAATAGTATATATTGTGTATATAATATATGTGTGTGTGTGTGTGTGCGTGTACGTGTGTGTGTGTAACATATATTTTTTTTTCTGGCTAAGAAAAATCAATACTAGTTGTACTGAAGACATCATATGCTTGTACCTCTTTTTGTTGTTGTTTTTTTTGTATGCAGAAAACAGGAATCTCCATAGCAGGATATTTAGAATGGAAGAGCCGAACCCATGGATGGCAAAGGTAGTGTTGAAAAGGGATGCATGGTAGGAATGTGATACTGGATACTGAGTGTGGTGAGGTTGCTGTGTAGAGTCGCGTGTAAGGGGGTGATGCATATTCAGAGTTTTAGAGCGACCCAGAAGGATGCTGAATGTTTTGCATCTTAGTTTCCCTGAGGCTGTGCTACCACCAGATAACAGTGTTCGTTGTGCTAAAAGCATTTGCCAGTGGGATAAGGTCATCTTCTTTAAAGGCATTCTGGATGCATCCATCTGTACACCCATTGTGTGTATGCACTACCACCGTCTTCATGATTCTTATCTTCTGGGCTCAAGCCCACGTTCTTTGCCTTGGAAGTTAAGACTCTTCTCGGTCTGTCCCCAGCCACACATTTTCCTACCCTCACCAGCCTCCTCCCTTTAAGTCTGATGCCCAGGTACCTTTGGGTCTGGGTCTAGAGTTCTTCAAGGCATCTTTGCCTGGTCCCTCACCAGTAAGGGAAGGGTTGAGACTTCAGACTTGGTGCCAGGAGACAAACCGTCACTTACTGCTCAGGTATGAAGCAACCCAGTTGCTCCTGACACCCCCCACCCCGGAGCTTGGACTGTGCCACAATGCCTCAGTACCTCCCCGGATTTCCAGCTCATTGGAGACACTTCATAAATGTTTATTAACTGTATGAATGAATAAGTAGACAAGTTGAAAAGGGTTTGTACTTCTTTGGTGTGAATAGAGGGTCAGGTTATGTTCTGTTTTTATAGGCTTTGTTTCATTTCAGACCTTTGGGAGGGAACTGTGCACCACCCTCAGATTTCCAGAGCAGGATCTAAGGCACAGGAAGAGAGTGGCTGGTCTCCAAACCTCATGTCAGCAGGACAGGTGGACCACTCGCCGTGTTTCTGGCTGTGCCTTAGACTCTGGACACCTTTCCAGCCCTCTGTGCTTACACGAATAAACAATCTGTGCTCCGAAGTCAGAAGCTGAATTTTCCTCTCCTTGCAAATAGCTTCTGGCTTCCCAGCAGCATCCTCTAGGTTGTGTGGATACTCTGTCCCCGGGGGCGGTGTGGATGAGTTTCACAGTCCCGTGGGACAGGGGCCTGCTAGAGCACTTCACTCAGCTATTGAGTTGGAACCTCTCAGGCACCAAGATCTCACTTCCCGTCCCAGGGATTTTCCTATTAAAACATTGGAAAGGTCTCTTCTACCAGTTTATAGTTATGGGAATTTAAAAAAAAAAAAAGTGAATGGAAATTAAGTTTTAAGGACATTTCTTTTTGGTCTTCTGTAATGATCAGTTTAATTCCCGCTTTATTGGCTTTTTGTTATTCTAAAGCAGAAGAAGGAACACTTTTTTTTCCTTCCGATTTCGTAATTAGGAAACCTCACAGTCTTTGCGCAGAAGCTATTTTGGTGACTGTGGATTAATCACTTTCACTGTTATAAACAGAACAGCGGAGCCAGCGAGGTCATTTCCTTTCCGAGGCGTTTGAATTCTGAACATCCTCCTCCCTTCTATTTCCCATATTCTTCACCTTGGAGGCCTGGGCCCTGTCTACATTCCACAAAACCAATGCCTCTTGTCTCCAAATGGGATTTGAGGACAGAATCTAGCTGAAAAGCAGGCACAGGTTGAAATAAGAACGTGAAGATCAAGGCTTGAGAGATGGCTTGGTGGTTAAGAGGACTGGCTGCTCTTGCAGAGGACCCAGGTTTGGTTCCCAGCACCCACCCACCTTGAGCAGCTCACACTGCCTGACACCCAAGTTCCAGGGGTTCTCACACCCTCGTTAGCCCCCTGACATCCGCATGCAGGCGATACATATTTAGACAAGCAGCTCCCTCCCACTTTCTCTCTCTCTAACACGTACAAGTTAAAACAAACAAAAGAATATGAAAACCAGGAGACTTGCTAGGATTCCCAGTTGCAAGTATTTGAACTTATAATATCTTTCTTATAACCTGCTATGTCCTGCCTTCGCCTTCCCTGGGTGATCCCTTAGTGTCCTGCTACAGACCAGACAAACCATCCTTAAGTCTGATAAAACCATCTCCCAGGAAGTTTGAGGGTTGAATCAGGGGTACCTAAGTACCCTTCCTCTAAAAAGGCTGTACAGTCTGGTGGGGTTAAAGGTTGGCTCTGTAGCCCAGTGTGGGTGAAGCCCTAGTACTCCTTAACCTTAATTTAACTCCGTGACTCTGGGCAAGTGTTTCAGCCTCCATTTCTCCTAGCTATTGGGAGTGGCGATTATCATTATCATATTATTGTGATTTCTGGTAACTGAATTAACATTCAAGTTAATTCTGCTTTGAGTGGCAGAGACTGAGTGTGGTAAATGTTAACTATGAGCCCCGTGGGGTAGTTTTCATATGTGTGATCGGAAGAGGGAGTTAGAACTCCTGCCTCCTATCCCAATATTACCATGAGCTGCTACCAGTGTGGGGTTTCTCTTAGTCTTTTTTATCTATTCATTTGTTCATTCATTTATTCATTCGTGTGTGTGTGTGTGTGTGTGTGAGAGAGAGAGAGAGAGAGAGAGAAAGAGAGAGGGAGAGAGAGAGAGAGAGAGAGAAAAGGAGAGGGGGGGTGAGAAAGAATTCAGGGCCTCAAGTATGAAAGGCCAGAGCTCCACCCCTGAGTCACATCTCTAGCCCCTGGATCTCACCTTTAAAGGGAGATGTAGTTGAAGCTGCAAAAAAGTCCCTAATTTGATCCTACCAAGACTTTTGGAGTAGCCACTTGGCCTCCTTCTGCCCCTGTCCACTGTAATCTCCTGCCATGCTGCTTCCTACCAGGCCTCTTCTGTGCCCTTGACTCTCCTTCCTCACTCTGAGAACTTTCCAGATTGAAAGAATATCCACAAACCATGAAGGCTATGGTACAGAAAGCTCAGCTCCTCTCGCCCCCTTCAGTTATTTGAGGGAACCTGCTTGAGATCTCTGGGGACACAGATCCATTTTTGATGTGCCACGGTGGGCTGAGCACTCAGTGAATTTCTTTAGGATTCTCGGGCATCTGAAGGCAGTCAGTCCCTGGAACCATGTTAAGCTCCCGACACGGTCCAAGGCTTGCCCTAAGCCTGTTTTGATCACTTTCCTAATCTAATGATATTTCTTCACATTCCTAGTAATTAGACTCTGTAATCCCTTCCTTCGACAGTGTTTGACCTTTATCTTAAATTAAATTTTTAAAATGTGACTTTAAAAGAATCCCACAAGACGTGTTTGCAGAGAAAAACAGTGTATTAAAAGGAATTACTGTTTCTAAGTCTCAGACTGACTCGTACCAGCCTTTGGTAGGTTGTATAGCTTCAGGTAACTTATGTGCCCACCTGTCTGCCCAGAGCAGTGCAGAAGCCATCCACAAGCCTTTCAGCCGTAGCCTTGAATGGTGTAGGAGTGAAAGGAGAATAACGCCATACGTTGGCCTATGCACGTAGTGTTTTCCCTATGCTTTAGAAATGGATTAAAGTCACATTCATGGTCTGTTTCCCTCCAGGATTCCCGAGACACTCTTAGGTCCCAGCTTGAAATCTGAATTGATGCTAGGGTTTGACCAGGAGATGAGGGCATGAGAAGCTGCCTTATATAGCACCATGGTACCTATATGTGCTCCAGCCCCTGTACATCATGCAGGATCAGTTCCTTGCAAGGGCAGGAGATCTGCAAGCCTTCAGGAGGTCTGAGCAAACAGGCAGGCCCTGTGAGATGGGGAGGAATCTGGGCTGGGAAACAGCTTTGTCCTTCTCATAGCTGAGGACTAGACAGATGCTTCTGAGGCCAGAACTTCACAGGGGTGGGAGGGGGACCTTCCCCGAGTAAGCCTTCATTTTCTTAGGGTCTCCTTGTAGTCCCTCACCCCAGCTTTCTAGCTTCATGCCAGCGCCCACCCTGGTGGCCCTGGAGCCTGGGTTATTTGCTGTTTTTTCGAGTGTACGCCACACCCTTGAACAGTTTGCCAAGAAGAACCATTGTTCGTGAGAATCCCTCCCTGGCTCCAGCTCACCCTTAGATGCACTATGCCGGGCTTCTCTTTTCTTTTTCTAAGTCTCCTAACACCCCCCTCACTTTTTCTTGCCTTTTCTTAACCCAGTCTTCTCCCCAAGTTTCATCTTACTGTCTAAAAAGCTTTGAGAAGTGGGCCGGGCTGCAGAAGCTGAGCTACAATCAAAGAGGCCGCTTGACCTGGTCTCCACATTAGCTCTTCATCCAGGCCCTGGAGAGGAGGCAGGGAGGCCCCTGAGCTACGGCAGAGGAGGATGGGCAGGTACCCGTGTGTGCGTGTGTTTGTGTGTGTGCGTGTGTGTGCATCTGATGGGAAGTGAGTGGGAGGTGGAATGGGATAGAAGAAGGCAGAGAAGGTAGGCTGAAGAATGAAAGCCCCTATCCCTCAGAACAGAGCAGATTAACCTGTAGAATAGAGGTCCTGCCAAGCCCAACTTCCTTGTTCCCAGAAACCTTGGCACAGGGGCTCCTCTCTCTGGCAGAGGCCCATCCTCATCAGAGGAACCAGCAAAGCAGCTGCTGTGATTTTCCTTTTCCTGTCTTTTCTGGCAATCCCAAATGGGCCTGCTTACTTTTTCCTTCCCCTGTCCTTCTCCACCCTCTGTAGCAGGGAGTTGGTTCTGGTTAATGTTGAAGATCATAACATGATTACCCTAAAGTCTCATGAAATTAAATCACTTTTCTTCAAAGAGAAAGGGGCTGGGGAGGGGACTGTCTGGCTGGTAGGCCAGTGAGGGGCGAGCGGATATTGAAAGCAGGCTGGCAGCTGCCCGGAGCTCTGCACAGCAGAGGCCAAGAGAGCCGGGGCAGCCACGCATGGGGGCCGGGTTTTGCCAACAGTGGCTCCGAGGCCTTGGGTCGTCCACCTGCGCCCTAGACACCTGCCTCCCGAGTGCAGGGTCTTGGGGGTGGGTGTTGAGAGTCAGAGCTGGGGATGACAGTGGAGGCAAAAGATTCAGGGAGATGAACCTGAAGGATGAATCATGGGAGGGTGGGGGCGAGAAACCTGAACCCTAGGTAAATACCCTAGAGAGTTCTCTTTCACCTCCTACTCTGGGAATTCACGGAGTCACAGCCTGAATTTTAGGAGAGCTTTCCTATTAGAAGAGCCTGCAGTTGAACCTCAGCCTTACAGGCAAAGTGCTGACTGCAGAGGTAAGCTGGGGCAGGCATCTTCCCTTCATCAACAGATGCCCTGGGCTCATGATGTGTTAGGGGTTGAGAGGACCCCCCCCCCCCCCGCCAAGATCATCCAGCATTGGACTTCTCACAAAGTACATTAAACTCCTGCATACTTAGCCCCACAAAGAATACCCAGTTTCCGCTCAGTGCCCTCTGGGTAGGAGTTCTTTCTCACAGTCCATTTCTTGGAGAGACTCTGGGAATTGTACCCGTTAATCCAGGTTTTACCTCCTGGAGACACAGAAAACAGTGGTCTGGCTTGGGCAGCAGCTGCTTTGGAATGTGCTGGCTGTGAATGTAGCTTTGTCTTTGATACATGGGCATCCTGTGGAGGGTCTCACAGTGGGTACAGTGGGTCCGGCATTTCTTTTAGTGTCCCCCTCCCAACCTTTTTAGGTCAGTTTTACAGGGGGGACATGAAAGAGTAAAATTATTGAGAAATAGGACCAAAAAGATACACTGTTCTTGCTGCTGGTGACCCAGCACCCTGAGCTCTGGGAGGGATAGTGTGCACCCAAGGAGGCGAAGACTCAGCGGATCTGTGAGTGAAGATTGAGGGAATCCGACCTGTTGATAGCAAGAGCCATCGCTCACAACACAGGCAGTGAGGTGAACGCCCGAGAAGGCTGTTGAGTTGGTCACTTGCGTTAGAAATCTAACCAGCACAGGAAGACTTGACATCTGTGGGGTGGCTTCCTATGAAAAATCCGGCAAGTGCATATTTCTGAGGGTTTAGGGATGGGATGTGGCCAGCTCTGTTTGGAGCTCCGCGCTGTGACTCATTCTCATCAAGGGTCACCGAGCATCTTTCTGCACTTGGCCTTGGGCTGAACTCCTCACCTGGCCAGCCTTCTCGAAAATGTGTGTCATTCCTTGCGAGGCAGAGCCGCGGAGCGGGTGAGCGAGTGTGCACATCAGTGGAAACTCGTCTCCCGACACTGGAAAAACAACTCCCAAGTTCATGAGTTGTTGGCTTCAGAGGTGTGACTGTGAAGGATGGAGCCGACTTTTCTGTTTTTCACAAAACAGATCCAAACGGATAGGTCCAGATGAGCATCCTATCCACGTTAGTAGCCACCTTGGGAGGCAAAACACTTCTTCCACTGGCCTGGAGAACTGTTTTACCAGCTCCCTGGGGAAAGCTGGTCTTGTTACTTTATAGCCACAGTTCGTTTTTATCCAAAGACAACATCACCCAAGCCCGATCCCAGAGTGTGCTCACCAGATTTGACACCCAAGGGTTGAAGCTGGATGTTAAAGTCCTGTTCAGGTCCAGGGCCCAAGAGCAGCCACCATCTGGAACATTCAGAAGTCCCTGAGGGCAGCTCCCAAAAACAAGTCTCAGAGATGCTTTGGGCAGCAGCGGCTCTGTTGGGAATCAGTGAGTCCTGACTCTGCCTTCCCAGCATGCAAGGATCTCCCCTAAAGGATGGGTGAAGATGTGGATGGTTTGGCTTATTAGGAAGTCAGCTTCACTGTGTGGTTAGATCTAATTGCCTTGTGCACCCAACAGGAGTCTGCAGAACCATTCGACACACTCTTTGCTCTTGTTGGCAATGATCTGATTTTGAGAGTCACCTCCTGTGTATCTTTCCTGCCACCATGTAGGGTAGTTTGTCCCTGGGAACTCAAATGTCCTGTGTCTGGGTTCAGTACTTTCAGAGGTGCACTCTTGCTAGATGGCCGGCCCCCTTGCACTTTTCCGTCCTGAGGATAGCCAGTGTAGCCTGTCCTCGCCTCCCTGAACTTGGATGTCTGGAGTATTTTGGCTCCCAGTTTAGAGTCGTCAGTGTAATTATGTCACCGAACCCATGCAGCAGCAGAAGGGAGACTGTGGTTTGAAGATGAAGCTTTGGCGATGCAGCACTTTCTCTCCTTGTTCTTGACCTTTCTGCAGAGAAGGTATGATTGGACAGTTGGGTGAACATTGGCCTGGCTGTGTTCTCTGGTTCTTTCCTGTGTGGAACATCTTGGAATTAACAAAGAAGAGAAGAGGAAAGGATTGACAACTGCTGGAGATACAGTGTCTCCAAAGTACAGACAATCAGCCCACATCTCCAGTTGGAAATGGAAAGATTCAAAAGACAGAGATGAAATGGAAGTAACAATGTAGATTTTGGCCAGAAAGAGGGACAAGGTTGGGGCTGCGTGCTTTTTGAGGAGCCAACCCAGAAGAACAGGAGTTCAGATAAATGGGAGGTGAGAGGGAGGGCGGCCAGAGGCAACAGGACAGCGAGGTGGGGCCAGGCAGAGAGTCAAAAGACTTGCTTTCCAATCATACCGTATCATCAGCTCATTTTAGTACTCTGTGCAAATCCTGTCAGCTTTGGAAGCCTCCTCGTCCTTGCCTGGGAAATGTAGATGATCATCCCCAGCTCAGAAGTTCACAAGTTGTTGTGAAAACAAGATGGGACTTGGCTCATTGGCTGAAGTCTATGACGCTGGCCATTGTGCTACACTGCCTCTTAAGGAGATCCCATGGAGCATACAACTACATCTGACCATAGTCATCATGGAGAAGCTGACTTTTTAACAAGCCAGAATATTCCATAGCCATACTTTTTTTTTTTTTTTTTCCCAAGTGAAAACCTCCAAGAGTTGGGAAGGGAGTGTGGGGACAAAGAGGTTACTGCGATCCAGGGTAATCTCAGGAGAGCCATCAGTAATCACATCTCTAGAACAGAATATAGTCAGGGAGAGAGCCACCCAGGACTGTCAGTCAGAGAGGTCCTATTTTCAGCCATATACAAGGCCATATACAGCCATATACAAGGAGCAAGAGCTGAGTTGGGGTGAGTATTTAGCAATCCATCCATCCATTCTGTATCACCTCCATCCTTGCCCTGGTCCCCAAAACTTGGGAACTGGCTGCTCCCTACTCTGTCTGGAGCCAAGCCTGAGCACACATCGTACAGGCTGGAGTGTCTGGGATAATAAAATTCTCAGGCTAGCAGGGACTTGAGGGGACAATGAGCCAGACTCCTACCTTCCGCAGACGGAGAGACTGTGGTTCAGAGAATTGCACAAATACGCTATTCTGGGTGTTTAGAATCAGTCAAGTAGGCAAAAATCCTCTTGCTTTGCTCAAGTGACATTGGTAGGTCTACTTTCCAGGAGCGTCTTATTTTGAATCTCTCTTTGGAATCCACAGGACTTATTTGGCGGGGGGGGGGGGGGGGGGGGGGGCGGTGGTCTGTGGCAAATCCAGGTGGGAAGGAATGGAGCACAGAGGAATGCTTCTCTTGGCTTCTCTGGTTCTAATACTTCCCATACCCATCCAAGGGTTCTAGAGGGGGAGTGCTCTGGCCAGAAGTAGGGCCTGAAGCTTCATGGTACTTGTGCGACCCAGGGCTGAGGTCATGGTGGAAGGGTGTCTTCTACATCCACTTCTTGTGCTGTGGGAATGGAACCTTGCTGGAGAATGATCTAGAGCAATGGTTCTCAACCTTCCTAACGCTGTGACTCTTTAATACAGTTCCTCGGGTTGTGGTGATCCCCAACCATAAAATTATTTTTGTTGCTACTTCATGACTGTAATTTTGCTACTGTCGTGAATTGTAATGTAAATATCTGATTTGTAGGTGGTCTTAGGCGACCCCTGTGAGACGGTTACTCAACTCCTAAAGAGGTCACTATCCACAGGTTGAGAACCACTGAGCTAGAGACTATTGGGGCGACAGGGGTGCAGAGTGACCCAGAGTGACTGGTGCTGTAGCATTTTCACCCTGCTCTGACTACATTGTAATTTTCTTCCTCAATTTTGGGGTCCCGCCCCCACTTCTCTTAAAAAAATGTCTCGCGCAGTGAGATGGAGATGATCCTCTCTTCCCCGCTGTACAGATAGTGCCGAATGTGAGCATTGTTTTATTCTTTTTTTTTTTTTAAGACAGAGTTCCCTGTGTAACCCAGGTTGTCTTGGAACTCATGATTCTCCTGCCTTAGGCTCTATTCCTGGCTAAGTGCCCCTCCCCACTCCCCCAACACACACCTTGAGAACCGTTTTCTTCCTCTAGTACCTTCTGGCTCATATGACTTCTAAAAGGAATAGGCCCCTGGGCAGCCATGTTTCCCGCTGTCCACCCATCCTCAGTTCACCACTGAAACTTTATAAGAGGTATCCAGTGACCTTCACAGCCAGCCCAATGCCCTGCTGCCTCCTCCTCTGGGGCTTCAGGAGCGAGTCCTCTTCCCATGTCTCCGCTGAGGCCTCAACTGTCTCTCTTCTTGGTGTGTTTACCTTTCCTAACTCCTGGAATGGGAGTGTTTTGAAGTGAGCTCTGCCGTGAACCGAGTCCTCCATTTGGCTCTGTGACTCAGTTCACCCATGAGTGGTAGATGGGGCCAATCATCCTTCTATGTCCTAGTCTTCCTTGGAGCATTAAAATTATCTTTAACTTAGAACCCTTGAAATTTCATCTCATTAACCAAAATACACTTCCTCTGTCTTCTCTCCGTATACCCAAGAGAGTAACCAAGGAGTCCCCTGATAGCCTGGTTTGACATCTTAACCCATTGCCTAGTGTCATTGATTACCCTTTCTGATGTCTCATTTGCATCTTTCCATTTGAACTGCCAATATCCCAGCACTGTTCAGATAGGCCTTCTACCTCCCAGTTATTCTTCTCACCGTTCACCTTATGCCCCACCGCCCAGACCCACCTGCCCACCAGAGCCACACTTAACTGTTATAATGTGCCAGTGTAATGTGTTCGTGTTGCTGTGAAGAAAATACCCGAAACTGGGTAGTTTATAAAGAACAGGAGCTTTCCCCACTTAGCTACCACTCAGCTAGATTCCCAGCCCCAAGACAGGCACTTCTTTAGCCCATCCTTAGGATGCAGGGGAGTTTAAAAGCATGGCAACTGCATCTGCTCAGCATCTGGCGAGGACCTTCTTACTGCATATAACATGGTGGAGGCAGGCCGCTCATGGCAAGAGCAATTAAGCATTTAATGCTCCACTCTCGTGACTCCCTATAATCTTAATCACCTCTCAAAGGCCCACCTTCACATACTATTAGCATTTGGGGATTAAGTTTCCAATGTAAGAACTTTGGGGTGTGCACATTTAAATCAGGGCACATGGCAGTGAGCAGTGAGCCTGCTGGTGCAGAGCTCTGGCATCAGACCTGCCTCTCTCAACATATTTACTCCTTTGCTGGGGGAGGGGGTAACCATTGGTAGCAGAAGGTAGACTTATGAATGACAGGAAGCTGGAGCATGCAGGGGCTGAGTACCCACAGGGGAACCTCATTTATGTCCCTCAGTTGAAAGCAATAGCTGGTTAGATAATTGGATAATTGGAGGTAAACATTTGAGTATTCAGTTTTAACTTCAGGCCTGGAAATGCATATCCATATGCCAAGCTTTTGACACGGGGGCCAACCTTTTTCCTTACCTTTGGAGAGATCTGCCTGTCTCTGGTTCCCAAATGCTGGGACTCAATGTGTGTACCTTCACACCCAGCTGACACTGGTTTTTGTCTGTGTATTTGATTACTCTGTGTGTGTGTGTGTGTGTGTGTGTGTGTTGTGAATGTGTTTTCAGGGCTAGGTATGGAACTCATAGTATGAAACATTCCACCACTGAGCTAAGTTCCCAGCTCTTGTTTAATTAAATTTGTTTATCTATGTACTTATTTATTGAGACAAAGTCTCACCTGGGTAGCCCAGGCTAGCCTTAAAGTCATGATCCTCAAGCTGGGTATAGTGGCACATGCCTTTAATCCAAGCACTTGGGACACAGAGGCAGATGGATCTCTGTGAGTTTAAGGCTAGCCTGCTCTACATAGTAAGTTCCAGGACAGCCAGAACTATATAGTGAGACCCTGTCTGGAAAAAACAAAGAACCCCCCACCACCACCACCATTCGTGATCTTCCTGCCTTCACCTCCCAAATGCTAGGATTTTAGGTCATAGTGGCAGCTACCATTGTGCCCAATTTGACACTATTTTAATTTTTTGAGGTTTATTTATTTTATTCTACCTGTATGAGTGTTTTGCCTGCATATGTGTTTCTGTACTGCATGTGTGCATGGTGCCGTCAGAGGCCAGAGGAGGGTATCAGATACAGCCCCACCTCTCTTCCTGTGTGTCCTGCTATTGTGATTTATGTAATTCAGTCAAGATGGGTCATGTTTCCTGGGACATGACTGATCCACACAGCCGTTTCTTGCTGGGAGAAACTGGTGGTCTCCGGCACCCTGAACACGTCTGACATACAGTAAACAACGGATGGGGCCCAGTTTGATATGATGAAGCATGAGCGAACACTGGCTGTGGCTTCTGTAAAGTAAGGTACCTTACTCTTTTGGTGTGGGAGGATTCTGGA
This sequence comes from Cricetomys ansorgei, assembly GCA_026225945.1. Lineage (NCBI taxonomy): Eukaryota > Metazoa > Chordata > Mammalia > Rodentia > Nesomyidae > Cricetomys > Cricetomys ansorgei. The sequence goes on along the minus strand of JAMJFZ010000523.1, from coordinate 44,547 downwards.
AACCACTCTCTACCCTGCTCATTTATGGGCCGAGACACCTGCCCCGAATGACACAGAATACAAAGGCTTAGAGAGGAATATGAGGCAACTAAGACACATCTGCCTGGAATGATTTCATGTGCTTCTTGTCCTGTCATTTAGGAAGCCCGAGGAGCCACCGCTGGGTTGCTTATAAAGGCCCTCTGGGAGGGAGAACACAGAAGCCAGGTTTACAAGCAATTGAGATCAGGACGATGGTTCTTTTATGGCAATACTCCTTTAAGCAGAAGGTTCACCAAGGAGGATGTTTCTGAAAGGAGAAATGTAGCAATGAAGAATTGTCAACTTAGCTGGGCAGTGGGGGCACATGCCTTTAATCTCAGCCCTTGGGAAGCAGGCAGATTGCTGTGAGTTCAAGGCCAACCTGGTCTACAGAGTTGAGTTCCAGGACAGCCAGAGTTAAAACAAAGAAACCCTGTCTTGAAAAACTAAAAAACACACGGGCAGCCTCCACAGACATATTGGGACAGAGAGAGAATGTTTTTACAGAGTCATAGGATGGTTTGAAAGGGAACAGAAACGACAATAAAATAAACAAAACAAACCCGAGACAGACTTCAACAGCAACAACAACAAAACTCAATACAGCTGTTTTGTCTCGTCACCTTGTGGGAGGAAAACTCAAGCCATTCTACTTTAGAAGCAAGACAGTGTCTTGGGACGGTCCTTGGAGGCTGTGGGAATCTGCCATATGAGGTTTCTAATATTCCAAGAGCAGTGGCTTATTTGCTCTGCCACACTCCGGGGAGGCCTCTGGACATTGCAGCTTGTAGTGCGGCTTGCCTTTGGGGCTCTCTAGCTCCAGTAACATTCTCAGCAACTCTGGTGCTCAGAGCGATATGGCATGAAACACTCAGCACCACCACAGCCCTGACCAGAGTGCTACAGAAACAAATACAAGTAATGAGCCTCGGTCAGCTGCAGCTTGGTTTTTGTGACCTAGCATCCCCCACAACGCACTGGCTCAAGCAGACATGCCTCTTGCTTAATGGCAGAGAGGTAGGAGGTGAACTCAGCTGTGTCCTATGATGTCATCCAGGACAGGCCCTCTCTCCGCCCCTTAAGGCGGTGATCCTTTTTTCTTATTGCTCGCCCATCCTCTGGAGCGTGATGTTCACTTCCTGGTAGAAGCTTATTCGCCATTGGCTGGCCTTCAACCCTGCCTGCCAGAGAGGCAAGAAGAAGGACTCCGGAGAGCAGCTTTCCTCGAGGGAGCCATGTGGCAGTGGTGTGCATCATTTCAGCTTAGTTTCCATTACCTCAAACTTAAGCAAGTGGTTGAAGCCAGCTGTAGAGTGCCCTACCTGCACAGCCATGTGTCCCAATGCCTGGGCAATGCATAGTGAGGACAGGTAGCGTCTCTCTGTCATGGAGCCTTTGTTCCCCAGATCCCCAACAGTTCCTCAGCCACAACCTGCCCCCACTAAGCCTTGGAGCCTTCCTAAAGTGGAAATGGTAAAAAGTGCTTCTCACAGTGACACACAGGCAAGGGCTCTCTGCATGGTGCCTGGCAGGGATGGGCACTCAAGCAGTACCTGTCAGCCAGTGAACAAATAGACCCTGAGTGCTTGCTGTATGTCAGATGTGTTCAAGGTACCAGAGACTGAGCAGGGAACAAGCCAACTGAAGCCTCAGTCCTGGGAGTGCATCTTCTAAAGGGGGTACACTAACCCTCCCCTTCTAACCTCACTTCTGTCACTTCCTGCACATGGGGTGTCAAGTCAGGTCTCTTTGTAAGAAGCATAGGGCTCTTACAGGAAGTAGTGGTATCAAAGTAAGATCCCCTCCTTCCCCAACTGCTAATTTGTAAAAGTCACTGAATAAAAGCCAGGTAGCATCCCATCCATTACTGATCCAAAAAAAAAATAAAATAAATAAAATCACTTCTTTTCGTTTTTCTCTTTAAATAGCAGGGAGTGAAAGTAGGTGACGGCAGACAAGCTGTCACGTCGTGAATAGAAACTAAGAAACAGGGCCTGGAGATGGCCCAGTGGTTAAGAGCACCCGTGGCTCTTGCAGAAGACCTAGGCTCAGTTTCCAGCACCCACATTGCTGGCTCACAGTCATTCACAGCTCCAGTTTGGAGGATCTGATCCTCTTCTTCTGAACTCTTCAGGCACGGAGCACACACGCAGTGCACATACATACGTCCAAGCAAAGCACACACATAAAATTAAAAACCTAACAAACGCTAGTTAATAACGTGTTGGGCTGTGATGGGCCGTGTGTGTGATGATGGTGTCGTATCATCTAATGTTGATACAACTGTCTCAGTGTGCGGAAGTTCCAATGATGGTTGTACAATGATGAAATTGCCTAATGAAGCAGTTCTCCAAATGCATCCTCTGTGGTTAAGCAATGCCTGACTATTTCCTAAGCATCTTCTCATGTTAGTGTCCTTGCTACCTGGTAGAAATATAGTGGAGATCACTGCAGTCCTCAAAGCGATCCAGAATAGAGGGGTATATACACGTGCCAGCAATTACGCTGTAGGGGGACAGGTGCCCCAGGAGGCACTCAAACAGGTGCTGGGGAGCTGGAGAAAGAGAAACCAGAGTCAGTCATGGTGAACAATCAAGAAAGGCTCCCTAGAGGAAGCAGCATCATTATCACATGCACCGCCACTGCGGTCACTGTCAACATTACGGTCGTGATGGCAGATGTTGTCAGTGTCATCAGTACCACTGTGATCATCACTCTCATCACCGTGGTCACCCGCCATGGTTGAGCACTTTTGAAATGCTGGCCACCGTCTTCTTTAGTCTTTACCGTGACCCTAGGGAAGCAAGTGGGATTGAGAACGAGACTCGTAAAGGTTAGGTGATCTGGCCAAAGTCGTACAGAGACCATCTCAGTGTGGCTGAAGTAAGAGGTGAGAGACAAAGCTAGAGGTGGGCAGGGCCTGGTCCTACAAGAGGTCAGTGTGATGGAAGTGAAGGTGACCTGGGTCTAATCCTGTGAGCCAGCTTGGCCTTGCTTAGCATTCGGATCCATCTTGATGACAAGAAGAAGCTACTGAAGGGTCTTCAGCATGAGGGGCGGTGACTGCCGAAGGATCGGTCACCCTGGTTGCTCAGTGGGTGATGGAGCTGAGGGTAAGGAGACTGAAGCAGGAGACAGTAGTTGTAGCATCTGGGACGGTGGATCTGAATATCCACTGCGTCCTGTGTGGAGTCCTGGGTGGGATGGAGAGAGGAAGAACACTCCTAACTCTTAGAGTTCCAGAAGCACCAATGGGGGAAAGTCAAGCTGCAGAGGCAGATTTCACACTCTGTTTTTCTGAGTAAAGCAACCTCTTCCCGGGACTCTGGGCTCGTGCTGATTTGCCCAGTAACTTTCTAGAATACTGTTTTAGTTAGTTTTCTGAAACGGTAACAAAAGACCTGAGTTAATGAACTTAAAAGGAGGGGAAGTTTTGGGCTTGCTCATGGTTGCAGAACTTCAGTCCTCGACCACTTGTTCCTTCTTCTTTGAGCCCGTTACAGCACAGCACATTGTGGCAGGAGCGCATGGTAGAGGAGGCCCACCCGCTTTACAGAGACAGGAAAGAACAAGGATCCTTCCACTAGGGACCATCTTCAGAAGGCTCTACCACCTCCCGATAGTGTTCAGGCCTTCAGCACATGGAACTTTGAGGAATCTGGGATCTAAACTGTAGCAGATAGCTTTCACGTTAAGCCCGATTTAGGCTTCCTGACCAGCATTCAAAGACTGTATGTGACATGCAGATCGTAGATCAAGATGGTTGTAATCTAGCCTGAGGTTCCTAGCCTGAGTGTTCCTAGCCTGCAGGCCACCAAAGCCGGGCTTGTGGTCCAGAGGTAGCACAGTTTATCTGAGCATGACTCCAAAGGCTGAGAGTCTGGCCCTAATGTCGCAAGATGGCAGAGATGACTCCTTGTGAATCCTGTCCCCAGGGAGCTTGCACATTGCACATGACACAGAGTCTTGGCTCTACCATTAGAGCAAGAGAAACCGTGTTGTCCCGGGCCCTCTGCTGTTGTCTGCCTCCACAGAGGGTTCAACCGGACTTTCCCGGAGGGTGAGGCGTCCATGTCCAGTGCTAAGGGGCACATAGCGGTGTGCAGTGAGTGAGTAGGCCAGAATTGCAGCTCCTCCAGACTGGTGGTGGCTGGGAACAGACCACTCTGTAGGGAAGGGCAGGAGAGGGGAGAAACAAGAAATAGCCCAGGAAGGCTGTGGGTGCCTGAGTCGCCATCCACCTCTAGTCAGTGTCCAGAGTCTCTTGGCCACTCCTGTGACTTAGAGTCTTACTCGTGACAATTTTGAGATATTCCTAACAAATTGGGGCGCGAGGTTCTAGGCCCTGGCAGGAGTGCCCGCTCACTTATCAGCCCTGTGCCAGACCTTTTCTGTCTCTGGGCTTCACTCTCCTTTTGGTGGCTAGTGTACCCTGAGGCACCTAACACCCCAGCAGCATGCACTAGGGGCCCCAGATGGGTGGATGATCTCGGAACCACTCCTGGGTAGGTTGTTCATTTGAGACCTGAGACCTTGGGGCAGACCTGGAAGCCTGGAACACGTTCAGATGTCACAGATGGGGGATTTTTCTGCATCAATTATCTTCTTTGCGGGTTGTGGGTTTTCAGACAAGGCTGGCAGCTTGGCTGAGCCACGGTAACCATTTCCTAGCTGGCTGCAGACACAGAGTGGAGGACCTCGGGGTGGAAAAATCTGTCCTCTCCCTTCCAGTATCAAGAGTTTGAACGGTTCCAAGTACAGAGAAACAGGCGCTCTCCGAGTTCCTTATGGCGGGGCACGATGAAACCCTTGCACCTGTTCACCCCGCGAAGCCCGATGTGTCTGGACCATTTAAATGCTTGCCTTTACTGATTAATTTTTCCCAGCCCCATGCTGGACCATTCGTGTGGCAGTGACAGTGTTGGTGGTGGGGAGCTGAGAGATCAGGCCGAGGAGCCCACATTACATGCTACCTTTATTATTAATTTAGCAGCATGCAACTTGGCCACTTTCCAGTTCCCACCTCTTTATACCTTTATACATCCATTAGAGCTAAGTCCCGATGGCCAGGTTCTTGTTAATAAGACACAGCAGGCCTTGGCCAGAAGATGCTCCCAGATACCCCTGTTTTTCTTAGCCCCCTGGTGAGATTCTCACTACTGGGTAGAAGATGTGTCAGTGACCCCTTCTGAAAACTGTTCCGTGCCTCCGCTTCACATTCTAGAACCTTCTTGGTGCACACCAGATAGAACCCTGCAGCATTGGAGATGTGGCCTAACCCAGCCACAGCCATGTCCTTGATATCATTTCCGTCCCAGCAAAAAGGTCTCACATCTCTTTCACACCTCGCACCTGCCACCAGCCTCCTGCAGTTTACGAGAAGTCTTAACTGAGTGTCAAGGAGAACTTTCCAGAAGCAGTATCAGCTGTAAGGTCACAGCAGTGCTGTGACTGACACAGACTATTCCCTTCTGTGCCCTGGAAGCTCCGGAGCCCATGTGCAAAGCATCCTCTCCACATGGACATTTGAGGACAAGGCAGGATTCGGAGGCCCGGGGGGAGCAGGCCTGGGCCTAGCCGGCAGAGATGGTGTGAATGCCTGTCTCCTCCCACCGGCCAGCATTTATCACCTTCCTGTAGGAACCAGGCCACCAAACTTAATTTGCCTCACTTGGCAAGTAGGTAAGACTGGGTGAGCGAGGAAAGTCATTTAATGGTCTGACAATTTGTAAGTGAAAGGATGGGAACATCCCCTTCTCCTCGTGCCCAAGGCAGCTTTCTGGGGACGTTGGTGTGGCTGGCTTCCTGTGGCCTGCCTTTGCTGGCCTCCTCTCTCTGTCCGGGGAACAGAAACCAGGCCAAGTGCCTGGGGAACATTTCACTTTTTGTTGTGAAGAGGGGAGAATTAGAAAGTCAAATTCTGCTCTCATCTGGGAGCCAAGAGAAGGGAGCAAGGAGCTGGGTACCTGAGGAGGCTCAGCTGTACTTTGGGGTCTTGCCCATTCTGAGACTTCAGTGGGCCAAGAACAGGGTTGCTGGGAGCCAGGCAGCCTCTCTGCCCCTTTCTGCTTCTCCTGCAGCATGGAACCCTCTGTCCCCCGTCTGTCATAAGCCTGGGGTACGTAAAACATCAGAGGGAGACGGGCTGAAAAAGAGCCAGCCCAAGAAAGGCTCTGGATGCCAGATGAAGATGGCTGTGCCAAATGAAAGGTCCCCAGAGAGTAGGTCATGTCTCACTTTCCGCAGTAACACCTCCCCAGAGAATGAGCTGCTTCTCAGAAGTGACCTGACCTGGAGCAGAGGCACTTCGTCAAGCTTCCAGTTACACTATTACTAAAATCTACACACATACCCCCGCCACCCTGTGTGTGTGGTGTGTGCGCCCGTGTGAATGCCTGAAGAAATTAGAAGAGGGTATTGAATTTGCCTGAGCTGGAGTTAACAGGTGGTTGTGAGTTGCTGGATGTGGATGCTGGGAACCAAACTCTGGTCCTGTGGGCTGAGCCATTCCTCTCGCCTTTTTTAGGGTTTTGTTTTGTTTTGGTTTTGAGACAGGATCTTACCATGCAGCTCTGACTGGCCCAGAACTCACTACTACTACCAGGCCTGCATGGAACTCATGGAGATCTGCCTGCCTTTGCCTCCTGAGTGCTTGGGAGTGCACACGCACGTATACACACACACACACACACACACAGGATTTGCGTATTCCCCATTCTTGGATGCTCAGCTCAGTAGTGTTAGTGTTTTGACATCCTTGTGCAGCCACCACTGCCATCCACCCCCAGAGCCCTACATCTTCACAAAGTAGAACCCCTTCCCCAACAAACTCTCTCTCCCCACTATCCAGCCTTCAGCTCCTGCAAGCACCTTCCTACTCTCCCTGTCTGCAAGTCTGACTATTCTAGCTATCTCTTTAAATGAGTGTGCAGTATTTGCCCTTCAGATACTGGCTTATTTCACTGAGCATAGTTTCTTCATGGTTCTTCTGTGTTACATGTGGTACGTGTCAGAGTTTCCTTTTTAAAGCCAAATAATGTGTCTGTAGGGATAGCCCGTCCTTTGTTCATTCATCCATCTGTCTGTGGGCATTGACTACTGGGAGCAACATAGCTATGAATATAGATGCGCCCAGGCTTTCTTTTAAAAATAACTTCTAAGAAATATTTTCTTGTTTCAGAAGTGTATTCATTGAAAACATTTATAAACATGGCCAAGTTAAAAGAAAAAAAAATCACACCTTATTCCATTACTTGGAGACACATACTATATATTCTGTTGACAGTTTGGTAAACAGATTGAACATTCCAAAAATCTGAAATCTGACATGCTCCCCAGCCCGCAGATGTTTGAATGTTGACGTGCCACCACAAGTGGAAAATTCCAACCTGACTTCACTCTCCAGGTCAAAGTCCAAACGCAGGTGTGCGGGCATGGTGGCGGTGTCCTATAATTCCAGCACTTTGAGAGGCAGAGACAGGAGGATCAGGAGTTCAAGAACACCCTCAGCTACTTAGTGAACCGGAAGCCAGTCTGGACTATGTGAGACCCTATCAGAAAAAAAAGAAAAAAATCAACCCAAGGGGCTACAGAGCTGGGTCGGCAGTTAGGAGTGCTTGTTATTTTTGCATAGGATCTGAGTTCAGTTCCCAGCAGCCACTTTGGCTGGCTCACAACTGCCTGTAACCCCAGCACCAGCGGACCTAACACCTTCCTCTGGCCTCATATGCATATGCATATAAGTAAAAATAAATCATTAAAAAAAGAAATCAAAGAAAACGAGACAAAATGCAGGTACACTAAATATGTTGTATGTAGTTATGCTCAGCCCTGGGTAAGATAATGTATTTGTGAAAGAAAAATCAATTTTATATTTAGACTCAAGTCTCATCCTCATGATGGCTCATTATGTATTTGCAGGCATTCTAAAATCTGAATCAAAATGCTAGTCCCCAGCATTTTGGATATAGAATACTCTGCCTGTATCTGCTCGCAACCCCCGCCCCCAATCTCTTTATTTGTTTTGTTTTGTTTTTTGGAGACAGGGTTTCTCTTTGAAAGAGCCTGACTAGCCTTGAACTCACAGAGATCCTGCCTTCCTCTGCCTCTAGAGTGCTGGCACTAAAGGCATGTGCCACCATGCCCATCTCGATTTCTTTCGTTTTTTAATGTGTGTATGTAAGTTAGACAAATATCATTAAGTCATTTACTTTTTTAAAAAAAGTTCTCTGTATGTAACTAAGGCTGGCCTTGAACTCATGATCCTCCTGCCTCCACTTCCCACATACTGGGATTATAACTTGTTTTTTAAAAAAACTTACCAATGACTTACTTCTCTTGCTGTGTCTTTGTTTTTCTGATTTTTTGGCATTTTAGCACATAAGTGTGCTGGAGATTTTAACATGTGGCTGGGTCTGAAGACTGTTTCTGGTTTACTATTACAGACAGCTCAGGGAGACATGTTCTCAGGGCTGGATCACTGTGTTCCGAGGAAAGCTCTTTCCTTGAAATAGATTCCTAGAACCTGAGTGACCACTCAGTCTGTGGGTGTGTACCTTTTTACACCCCTCTCACTCTCCCTCTTTTCTCCTCTCCCCTCCCCTCCCCTCTGCTCCCCTCCACTCCCCTTCCCTTCCTCTCTCTACAGAAAGTCTCATTTCATATCCTATGTTGGTTTGAAAGTCACTAAGTAGCCCAAATTGGTGTTGAAATCTTCCTGCCTCACCCTCCCCAAGTTCTGAGAATTCAATTATGAACGGCATTAAGCAAAATCAGACTTTTACACATGTTGATAGATTGCTGGGTAGGTAGGGTTTCACATTTTTTTGTCAGCAGCACCAGAGGAAAGTGGTTTCCTGCTAACCTCTATGTGATATTGTGTATTTTAATTAAAAAAAAAAATGCTGGTTGGTATGGTAAGAAATGGTACCATGGTGTGCATTTCTTTGAATTTAGAAAATTACAACACACCTCAAAATAACTCTTAACAAGCTGGGCATAGTAGCCCATGCCCTTAATTCTAGCACTTGGAAGTCAGAGGCAGGTGGATCTCTGTGGGTTCAAGGCTAGCCTGGTCTACACAGTGAGTTCCAGGACAGAGATACACAGTAATACCCTGTCTCAAAACAAACAAACAAACAAACAAAAATGCCTTTTATCCACTTGTGTTCTTTTTGGGAGATTGCTTGTTTACAACCTTCATGTTTTTATATCCGTGGAGGCGTTAATGATTTTGTTGTGATTGTTGTCATTGTTTGTTTGTTTGTTTTTTGAGATAGTGTTTCTCTGTTGTAACTCTGGCTGTCCTGGAATTCATTCTGTAGTCCAGGCTGGCCTTGAACTCACAGAGATCTGCTTGCCTCTGCCTCCCGAGTGTTGGGATTAAAGGTGTGTGCGTCACCACCTCCCAGTGGGGTTAATACTTTGTTGTTCATTTGTGTGAATAATTTGCCTTGTGAGTCTAGAAATTACTTCCCAGTTCATCCTTTGCCTCTGCAGTTTGCTTCTTGTGCTTATTGACATAAAAGTGCGTTTTGTTAGCCAGGTGTGTTGGCACATACCTAGAACGGAGAGACAAAGGCAGGAGGGTCAGGTGTTCATGGCCATCCTCAGCTATCTGACAGGCTTGAGGCCAGTATGGGCCACATAAGACTATCTTAAAAACAATCAAAAACATACCAGAAAAACAAGCATTCTGTTTTTTAGTCTTTTTCTAAGTTTTTCTTTTAAATTCCTATCCTGGTGTCATCCTTAGCATGCTTCTCAACGGTGTTATGGACATGCATCTACGCTGTAGCTTGTTCTAGCCACTGTACTTCAGTTTTCACGCTTCTATGTTGAATCTATTCCTCAGATGATCTAAAGCCTATTATGGGCTGGAGTCCAACCTGCCTTTCCCTGTCCTTATCTGCTCTTCCCTTCTGCTGTCCTGAGTCTCATATATACTTGGGTCTATTTCTGGAGTTCTTTCTGTCTAATGATAGAAATCTTTATTCTTTTGCCAGTACCACACTGTTTTAATATTTTAATTAGTCATGAATAATCATGGCATGAATCCCATGATTACAGAATTTCTTGGCTTGGTCTCTTACATTTTATTTCCAAATGAAGTTTAAAATGATTTGGTTAACTTAAAAAAAAATTCCTTCATGATTCTGATTGAAATTGCATTGTTTACATAAGAATGTGGAAGGAATTGGAATATTTACAATTTTCATTTTTCTCTGGAGACTCAGTATCCACATGGTTTTCTGAGGTTGGTTTCTGTACGCTTTGATACACACTCCTTTGAGGAATGGTGTGTTTCCAGATGTAAACTTAGGAAAGAAGAAGCTGTTATTGTATTTATTTAGTAACTGATCTGCTTGTTGGACTTAGGGGCTGTCTTGGATTTCATATTCAGCAATGATAATTTTGTCTCTTCCTTTCCAACATTTCTGCCACGCATTGTCTTTTCTTGTCTTATTGCATTGGCTACATCAACTAGAACAATTTTCGGTAATGGGATGACACCAGCCCTCCTTGTCTTAATTTTGATTTTAACTGGCGTATCTCCAGTGTTTCCATTTTTTTCTTCATCAGGAATTTTTTTCTCAGCCTTACATTGATATTTCAGAGGCATTATTAATATGTCATCTAATTCTGCCTTACAGTCATGTGGTCAGGAACCAATGGATTTTCCACATGCATTTGATTTGGGGGCCCCAAACCTCTCCTTTTCTTTCATCCTCTTTAGTTTCATTTGCATTGTTGACTGACACATCCTTGTGTCTCTTCTGTCACTCCCAAGCAGTCTGTTATCAATTACTTCTACTTCCAAGAGTTATCCTTCCCCCTTTTTCTTTTCTAAACTCTTGTGTTAATTGAAGCCATAATTCACAGACATGGAAAACATTTCAAACACTACAGAAGTGAAAACGCAGAAGCCCAAGCTCCAAATGCTGCTGTACAATGTAAGTCCTTGTGTGCCGTGTGGTTTTCACCCTGGAAAAGGCAACCCTTCGCCTTCTTTCAGCTGTGTTCTGTGCATACACAGGGACAGAAAGGGACCACATATCTTGGCAAGCTTTTACTATTTTCAGAATAAGTCCCTCTTTTTCCCACTTAGTGCTTCAGTACTGTGCCATTGGCTACATAAAGCATAATGTATTTAAACAACCCCCATAGTACCTTGGCTTTTCTAGGCTTTTGTTATAACAGAATAACTTCAAGGGAATATCCCTTTAAATACAAGTTCTTATTCTCCTTTTCCTGTTTTCTGACCTGTTTTCTGATCTACTTGCTCTGATCTCCTTCAGACAGGAAAATAGGTGAACTTTCCAAGATTGAGTGCAAACTGAGAATAAATAGGTTTCAGAGTTCCCTGACACTGTGGTTCTGGAGATGAGGTGGATGCTTGGATCGGCAGCAATTACTCACTGGTTTATGGAGCCATAGGACCCCTGGTAATGCTATCCCAGGTGTCCTGAGATACACCTGTACAGACAGGAAGGTGTACTTCTTACAGTAAACTGAAGGCCTTAGGGGTGATAGGGGACAGGTGAATGGGTTAAGAATCCATGAAGGGTAGGTAGGAAGAGGATTCACTGAAGTGAAGGTAGAAACAGGAGCTGGTGGAGCTGCAGTATCAGGCAGGAACCTTATTCCCCCGGTTCCATGGCATGAGGCTCAGTGAGCAGCTATCTTCGCAGTGCATTGGGTGGACTTTGTGGGAGGAGGCAGAGCCTTCTCAGACACCCCTGCACAGGGAGAAAACCAGTACCTCTAGTGACTGGGATACAGACCAGAGAAGCTAGTGAGTCCCTGCTGAAGACCACCATTGAGATGGGGGGGGGGGTTTATAAATAAGCAATTTCTCTCTCTCTTTTTCCCCTTAGGCATGGCAGCTTTTACTTTTAACCTTTGATACTCATTTCTTTCTGGCTCTAAATGTGGTTGATTTTTGGAATTTAAGAAAATATGGAAAGAAAAAAATAAATCTGAAATCTTTCCACCAGAGAAAATATTGATAACATTCTGGCATAGGTTCTTTTATTTTTCCCTGCTTTTGGTACATGGGTTCTTAGATGGAATTACACACATTATTTTGTGTGTATCCTCAGTAGCCTAAGAGGGAAAAAATCCAAATTCAAAATGCAAAGCGTGTCCACCCAGTGCATATCATTTTTCTCCAACATGAAACTGAAAATCCATAATTCCATTCATTGTAAGTTGGGTACTGTACATGATCCCCCCACCCAATGTGGTATTTGCCTTTTTAGTTGTATTTGTGGGTTCGTGGGTTTGGGTTTTGTTTATTTGTTTGGAGACAGACTCTCAAGTAACCCAGGCTGACCTCCCCACAACAGATCACAACGGATCCTCTTGATTGCTGGGATTAGGCATGTGCCACCACATCTGGCTTTTGAGTTTTATTTACTTTTATTTCTTGAGGCAGGGTCTCATGTAACCCCGGTGTCTCAGTTACTGTTCAATTGTTGTGATGAAACATTATAAAAGAAAGCATTTAATTGGGGGCTTGCTTATAGTTCCAGAGGGTGAGTCCATTTCCATCTTGGTGGGGAGCATGCCGGCAGGCAGGCAGGCAGGTGCAGCAGAAGGAGCTGAGCATTCATGTCTGTCTTGCAAGTTGTAGGCAGAGAGAGACAGGGAGAGAGAGGAAAGGAGAGATGAAGGGAGGGAGGGAGGAAGGGAGGGAGGGAGGAAGGGAGGGAAGGAGGGAGACAGAGAGAGAGAGAGAGAGGGAGATTTTGGATCTCCATGGGCTTTGAAACCTCCAAAGCCATCCCTAGTGACACACCTCCTCCAACAAGGCCTCACCCACTCCAAAAAGGCCACACCCACTCCAACAAGGCCACACCCACTCCAACAAGGCCACTCCTCCTAATCCTTCCCTAACAGTTCCAGTAACTGGGGACCAAGTTTTCAAACATATGAACCTATGGAGTCCATTCTTATTTAAGCCACCATTCCAGCCACCCACCATTTAAGCCACCCACCTCAAACTCTCTTTGTATCAGGGTGACCTTCGGCTCCCAGAAGCCTCCTGCCTCCAGAGTGGTAGGGTTGCAAGCGTCATACCATTACAAGCATTCTACCATCATACATGGCAGTCTTGTTTTCATCTAAAGAGTGTTGTTGTTTTTAAATCCAGAGGTTGATTTTTTTTTCCTGTCATCCTATGAGTTAGCATCTTCTCCAGAGGCTTTTTCTTTTGTTGTTCTATTGTTAGGCTGCAACTTTTCCAGACAGTTCTTTTCAGCTTATTTGTTCTTTGAGGAGAACGCCCTACTAGCCTCTGACTGCAGTTGCTTGGAGCCCACATCAAACTCTTTCTCATCCATGAAGCTACCTGGATCCTCTACAACTAGGCATTTTCTCTCCATGAAATATGCTGTGGACTGTCTGTAGTGTTCAGATCTTACTGAAGGTGTTTGTGAAGCATTCTGTCTTACTGTGTTCATAGACTATACAAGCTGTCTGAGGTCTAGAATTGACTTTTATGACTGTGAGCATTTATCTCAATGCTTGGCACATAGTAGGGCATCAATAGGATGGAGTCCAGTTGAGTTTGAGTGGACTAGAGGATTGGATCTCATTCAGGAGTTGGCTGAGGAGCCTTAGAACAAGACCAGATGTGAGTGACTGTTCTTTTACTGACAGTGGAATTCTCTGAATTGTTTGTGGTGTGTGTCCTGAAGAGGAACTTGTTGTTCTAAAGAATTACACATTTGTATTTATGGCATTGTTGGCTTTTTACATCAGTCATTGCCAACCCAGTGACATCTGACACTCTTGGCAAAAGAGGCCTGGTCCTTGGGACATTGTTATAAGCAAACCCAGTGAGTGAGGAGTAGGCCAGCTGTGTCCGATCCATTCCAGGGCCCCGGACCTGGCCAGGTGGGTGGAGAACTAGCCTTATCGTACGTGACATAGCTCAGTCCTGATTCTATCCGGAGTTCTAGCTGGGCATGTTTGGGGTCCCACAGCTGTAGAAGATGCTGAAATTCCTGCTCTTTGCCATCTTCTTGGGATTTTGCAACCTGTGCCTAAATCATAGAAGGAAGTAACAAACCTAACTAATTGCACGGGCTCATTAGTCAGCTGGGAAACTCAAATTAAAGCCACAAGGCACTACCAGAGCTCCAGAAATGAAACAAACAAGCAAACAGAGGATTTCAAGTGCTGATGAAGTGCCCAGACCATCTTGGGAAAACAGCTTTGTACAGTCTACTAATGACCCATTGTCAGGAACGTGGACGTACACTTTCTAGAGACACGTACTGTGGTACTTGCGGTGATACTGTGAGTGACACTGGCTGTAAACACCCTTCAACAATGCAACAGGAAAACAAGTGGTCACATATCATACAGAGACGCCGTACAGAATGAGTGAGTGTGTGTAACTCACAGGAACACTTGGTTAACATAGCTATGAGGAGTAAAAGGAGCCAGACGCAGACTGTGCTTTCGTTATATAAAGTGTGAAGACAGGCAGGATTTTGGTTGCTCTGGTTGGATGCGGGATAGTGTTAAAGGTTCAACTGAGGGCCTCGGTACAGGTGAGTGCTGTACCACTGGGCTAGGGCTTTCTCCCAGTCTAGGGCTCTGGTTCTTATCTGGATGCTAATTCCTGTGGACATGTTCCATTTGTGAAAGGACCCAAGTGGCACACTTTATGAGTAATTTAATGACAAATTTTAAACGTCAATAAAAAGTTGAAAAGTGGAGGCTAGAGAGATGGCTCGTTGGTTCAGAGCATGTACTGGTCCTGCAGAGGACCTGAGTTCACTTCCTAGAATCCTCAACAGACAGCTCACAACCACCTGTAACTCCAGCTCCAAGGGATCTCATGCCCTATTCTGGCGGCCATGGGTACTTGCTCTCCCTCTCTCTTTCTTCTTCTTCCTCCTCCTCCTCCTCTTCCTCCTCCCCCCTCCTCCTTCTCCTCCTCTTCTTCTCCCTCCCTCTCCTCCCCTCTTCCCCTCCCTCCCCTCCATCCCCCCTCATAGACCCACACTCAAAAAGAGTTGAAAGACAAAGGTCTATGTCCCCATATCAAAAGCTACATACTTAATACCATATGCCCATGCTTTCACAGTACCAGAGGCAGAAGCAGTGTTCCTGGATAGACAGTGAATGAACAATCTTGTGTTTCCAATACACCGTGTGTTTAAGACTCTAGAAGGAAGGAGGTTCTGACACATGCTGTAGTAGGAATGAGCAACAAAGCATTCTGCTAAGTGAAAGAAGCCAGTCCCGAGAGAACAACAGCCTTGGGAGTTCACTTTCGTGAGGTCTTCCAAAGACAGAAAGTAGACATCCTAGTGGTTGTCAGGGACTGCTGGTGGGGTGGAGAAATGAGGAATTAGTGCATTGTAGAACCAGGTTTTTGTTTGTAGGAAGACAAAAATTCAATGCATGAATATGCAGGGGGCTATATTGACATGTCAGTGTACACAATGCCACTGAACTGGACACTTAGAAATGATGGCTAAGCTGGTAAATGTTCTTGTATATGCTTGACCATAATAAAATAAAATAGAGTGTACATAAGAGTCAGAGACACAGAGAAGCTTCACCAGCAAGTGCTGCTGGGAAGCATAGGATGGAACTCTGAAGAAGAAGGACCCACTAATGTCCTGGGAGGTGTCCATCCGGCCAGATCTTCGAGGTCACTGGACTGCCACGCAGAGCCTGGTGCTTTATAGTAGAATGCCATACAAAATGAGTGTTTATAGCCCATGCCAACTTTGGAGGTGAAGGAGCCTGGCCTCAGTGGCTGGCTGGATGCTCAATACCAAGACATTCAGCTCTGCCTGTGTTCTGAACTCAAACAGCCCCACTGCCAGCTGCTGGAGATGGGGAGGAGTTTGGCCAGTGGAAGGGCAGGACATCCCCCCTGGGTTTTGTCCTGCTCGGTAAGAGGCTGGGACCACAGCCCTGAGCTGGCAGCCAGGGCTTGCTGCCTGCTGGACATTGCAGAGTCGAATTCCTGTATACTGAGGGCATTCTTGTGCCAGGCTTCTAAGCGGGGAGGGTGAGGTGAGTGAGGGAGCAGAAGCTCTCTCACTTTGTGGGATCAACCAGAGACCATATTGGAAGAGGGAAGGCTGATGGTTTATTCTCTGTCCAGAGAGCTGTCTTCAGTACCTGACCTTTAGGGAGAGCTTAAAGGACAGTACTGTACCTAGACCCAGGCTTCCAGGGCCAGCCATGGGGTCATCCCTGGCCACTCTGGCTGCTCTGCCCTAGGAAATCTGGCTTCCTCCTTCACTAACTGGCCATCCACAGCTTGCTCCTTTAGGCGGCCAGCTTCTTCTGTGTGCCCATTCTCTCTCGATCTCCCTGTCCTCACCCCTCCTCTCTCTCCAGGGACTCATGTAGCCCAAACTGAATTCATACTTGCTATGCATCTGAGGATGACCTTGAACTTCTGATTCTTCTACCTCCACCTCCTGAATTCTGGGGTTTCAGGTGTGTGCCATCACACTTGTGTGTGTGGTGCTGGGGATTGAACCCAAGACTTTGTGCATGCTGTGCCAATACTTTACCCACTGAGCTATATTCCCAGCCCCTCTCCCCCAACCCACTATGCTTTTTTAAGGCATTTGGAACTGATGTATGTGAATGGTGGAATTTCTAGGTGGATATGGCAGGAGGCATTAATCTAGAATAACCCTTCCTGTTGAGATGGTTTTGTTAGACACCTATTGACACGCGGGAGTTCTTCAGTGTTTGTGATACTATGCCTGGTTTCTGTGGGAAGAGCAGGCACGGGCTGATGATTCCACGCTGAGATGTGGATTTGCTCAAAAAAGGAACTTTGTTTCTGGGGAGCTACTCTATCCATCTTACTCTTTCTTGCGTTATCGCCCCATGCTGTTGGTAGAGAATGGCAGTTCATCTCTGGAACTGGGGACCTGTAGAGGAACCCTTGGAAGAGGTTTATGTAATTTTGGTTCCTTTAAAAACGCAAAATGGCGTATGGATTAAGTTAGCGTTCCCACCCCAGGTGTGGTAAATGTTTATGAGTTGGGTTTGGAATGCTTGGTGGGGGAGGCTATGATTTGGTCAGGTGCAGTTCTTCTGGCACCTGTAGCTTGTCTATGGGATTGCGTGCCACATGGGTTTATGGGAACTTTTGGCTTCGGGCATAAAAGGTCTGAAGCCCCCGAGAGTCGGGGTTGGGTATTGGTTGGTGGTTGGTTGGTTGGGTTGCTGTTGTTAGTTAGTGAGGTAATTCCTAAAAGAACAAAGGTTGGAGAGATTGGAGCTTAGGACAGCCTAAAAAGAGGCTGCAAAGGTTTCCACCTTTCTCTCTTTCTGTATTAAGGCTGCTTATAAAAGTGGTAAAGATTTCTATCTTTCCTTTCTCCTTCCCTCAATTGAGGGTGAAAGGTCGAAGCGTACTGCCACAGGAACCCTTCTCTCCTCTCACTTGCAGGTGAGACATAAAAAGACACGGCCCAAAGGTGAAGGTGGGACATGAGTGAGCAGGGAGAGGCAGACATGTGAGTCAAATGTCCTGTTCTGATGGCAGCAGACTCTCCCAGCGGGGCTAAGGTACCCAGTGGATCATCTCATCCAAAGTGAGGTCTCCTGGACCAGCTAGGGCGGTGGCGCCTGGAACTTGTTGACTCTGGATTCTTGGGTCCACCCAAGCCTGTGCCAGAATCTGGATCTCAATAGGATCCTCCGCTGATTTCTGTGCGCACTGAAGTTGGAGGAGGTCTGAGTGGGCCACTCTTTCGGATGCAGAGCCGGCAAGTGACTTATCTGTGGTCATGTAGGTGGGTCAATGAACAGACAGGACTCTTAGCATACTCTTGGCCTGTGGATTTGTGGCTTCGTGAATTTTATTTGTGTTTTCTATCTGTGAGGACTGTCTTAGGGTTTGGATTGCTGAGACAAAGCACCATGACCAAAAGCAACCTGGGGAAGAAAAGGTTTTTTTCATCTGACAGCTTGTAGTTCATCATCTGGGAAGTTAGGGCGTGAACTCAAGCAGGACAGGAACCTGGAGACAGGAACTGGTGCAGAGGCCGTGGAGGAAAACTGTTCACTAGCTTGCTCCCCATGGCTTGCTCAGACTCCTTTCTTATAGCACTGGGGACCAGCAGCCCAGGGTTTGCACTGTTCACAGTGAGCTGGGCCCTCCCACATTAATCCTCAATAAAGAAAAAAAATTGTCTATAGACCTCTCTACAGTCCACACCTATGGAAGCATTTTCCTCAACTAAGATCTTCCCTTCCAGCCAGGAGGCGGTAGCACACACCCTTAATCCCAGCACTCAGGAGACAAGGCAGGCAAATCTCTGTGAGTTCGAGGCCAACCTGGTCACAGAGTGTGTTCCAGGACAGCCAAAGTTACACAGAGAAACCCTTCTTGAAAAAACAAAAAACCAAAACCAAAACAAACAAGATCCGTCTTCTAGGATGACCCTAGCTTGTGCCAAGTGATAAAACACTAGCAAGCAAAGGGCATTTTTATAGAAAGATGGTAGAATTGTGAAGTAGCCCTGCCCCCGAGCTAGCACAGTGAGCTCACTAGCCTAAATCAGCGGTTCTCAACCTTCCTAACGCTGCGACCCTTTAACACAGTTCCTCGTGTTGTGGTGACCCCCTCCCAACCACAAAATTATTTTACTACTGTGATGAACTGTAATGTAAACATCTGATACACAGGTGGTCTTAGGTGACCCCTGTGAAAGAGTTGTTTGATCCCCAAAGGGCTCGCAGCCTGAAGGTTGAGAACTGCTGACCTAAACGCTCAGGGTTTGGTTCTCGCCACAGGGCAGCTCTGCAGTCCCTAACATTTAGACAGTTTGTTGTTGTGTGGTCACCATCACAGAGCTGGTCCTTATGGAGATCACACCCCACCACGCTCAAATCCCGTCATTGTTGTCACAACCATACACTAGTCCCTTAAAGCTAAGGAAATGGAGACACAGAAAGCCAAGTGCTGGTCACCTCGCAAATGAAAGAAAGGACGGCATTTGGAAGGGTTCCCATATGATGCTGAGTTCTCACACATTTGCACTTAGGATGCATGTTGAGTAAAAAATGATCGTATAGTTTGTGACACTCCAGATTCTGTGATTCTGGGGCAGAAGTTATCTTTTAAGTGCCAAATTTGTTTAGCTATTATTACCATATGTCAAAGTGTTTCGAGACATTTTCATAACACAAACACTAGAATCTGTGTCCATTTAAGTTTCCATATGCATTTTAATTGTATTTTAATTTAAGACTGAAGTGGAATTTCTGTGTGTCTCAGCCAGTTGAGAGAAAAGAATTTTAGATGTGCAGATAAAATATGATTTTTGCTGTTGCAAAATACATGTGAGTGCTCACCCCGCCCCCCCCCAGTTAGGACCAAATGCAAGCCAAGGCAGGGGGAGCCATGTGTGAACATGTTGCTGCTATGTTAGGGCCCCAGCACAATCAGCCTGGAACTGGGCGCAGAGGCACAGGATGTAGCTGATCGCTTCGAAGGTCTTCACAGGTGCAGGTCGTTTGGTAATTGGTTTATTAGACTTTTAGCCTATGGTAGGCAGAGAGTGGAAAACTCCGAGCAGAATCAAGCCAATCACCTGATTTTTGTTAATAGTACTTTACGGTACACAGACACACCTGATTCACACTACGATGCAGTGTTGAGACATTGTGACAAAACTTGTATGTCCCACAAAGCTAAAAATATTTATCTGGTCCTTTAGGGGAAAACCTTTGACAAACTGGTCTAATATCTGTTTGGCTAATGCTCCCTTTTTTTTCATTTTTTACATGCTGTTAATGATTGGAACTCATCGATTCTATGTACTCATTGAGTACACTCATTCATTGCATGTGGTTTCATTATTGTGGCAAAGGAATGTTAGCTCAAGAAGCTTTGGGCTCGTGTGAAAAAATATAATGGAAGATTGTGAGCTTGGTACAAACCTTCAGGGAACTAATACAGGTAGGGGAGGGCGAGGTTGGGTGCAAATAACAGAATCTGTTAATTCAAGGTGAAAGGGCTGTGCTTCAGAGTTTAGATAATTCTGAGAATTGTTTGAAAGACCAAAGCAGAGACACTGGGCTGATTGTTCAGAAACAAAAATTCCAAACTACTGTAGAACAAGCCACCAAGGACTGCAAAGTCAGGAAGTTACAGGCAATAGGGCCCTGGTTTACAGCTTCAGAACCCTGGCTCCGAATGCATCACCCTCCCCATGAAAAGATAATTCACATCCTGGCTCTGTCCCCACTGAGCACCATCAAAACTTAATTAGACTCCAAACCATATAGATCCTAGCTGCAAGGGAGTCTGGGAAAAATTTTTCCATTTTCTAACTTATGGGTGTTAATCAAATAATCCACAGCTGCTTCCCTGGTAGTTTTGTCTTGAAAGATAAATATAAAATATCCATTTATTTCACATTAATTTTTGAGTACTTAAAACATTATTTTGTAAGCATAATCAATGAGCTTGATCAAAATGCCTAAGGAAGCAGTGGAATGGGAGACACTCTTGTATCTGTCTGTCATCCCCCAAGGTCACAAAGTTACCTCCTCTGGGAAGCCTTCCCAAGGTGGAGTTGGTGCTCCCCTGTCCTCTGCATCCTCAGAATGATTTGTAGTGTCCAGGGAGTTATGCGTTGTCTTTGGTTATTATGTCTCCCATTTTATCTCTCCTCTCCCTTCCCCCCTTCTCTGTGTGTGTGTGCATGCATGTGTGTTCTGCTAGGTTTTCTGTCTTATTTGTTGTTGTTGTTGTTGTTCTTCTTCTTTTATACATTCTGTTTAAAAGTCCTGTTAAGTGTGATGCCAGTGTTTCCTCCCAGTCTGTCTTGGTCCTGTCCTAGAACGTATTCACATCCTCCAACATGTTCTTTGCTTTATGTTTAAGGAGGCAGAGGAATGCTCCCGATCTGGTGCAGCCTGTCTCAGACCTTTAGGTCTGTGCTGGTGAAACCCCTGTAGGTGCTGCCTGATAGGAAGAGCAGAACTTCCTCTCCTTTCCCTACCCAGGTATATTTGCTTTCTAGTGCTGTGACAACAAATTACCACAAACTGCATGGATTTTTAAAACAACAGCAGTTTAGTCTCTCACAGTTCAGGAGGCTGGAGGTCAAAACTTAACGTGTCAGGTTCCGAGGGAGAATCTTCACTCCCAACTGCTAGCAGCATTGGCTTGATGGCAGGCAGGTCATTAGGGCTTCTGCTTCCTGCTCTGAATATCATGCCACCTCTTTTTCTGCCATTGGTTATTGGCTTAATGTCCACTCAGAATCTAAGATTATCTTCAATCAAGAGCCATAATTATATCTGTAAAGATGTTATTTCTAAAGAAAGTCACATTTACAGGACTGGGCGTTAGGTCATGGACCCACTTTGTGGGGAGAGTGAAGGGGCATATTCTTACACCAAACACTGCAAGTCTCAGGGGCACTTATACTAAAAGCCTGGCATACATGTTGTGGGATGGGCATGAGCTGTAGATGAGGAAAATGAATTCTGGGAAGGACAGTATATTGGGAGGTGCAGGTCCCCAGAGATGAGAGGCTGTACACGTTGGGCACTGCTATTTTCCACTTTTTTTTTTTTCTAATCAAGTCTGCATCTTGAGGAAACAGGCATCAGGAACTAAAGACAATTGCTTCCTTAGGTCCACCAACCTGTCACCTGCTGTGGAACGATGCATATGGTTGTCCCTGGGAGGGTAACCTCAGCAATCAAGGGCTGGTTGCTGGTAAGCAAGTGAGTTAGTTTGTGAGGGCCATAGAAACCTGAAAAACCAAGGGCAGGAAGAAGACCACTGGCCTTCGCCGTCTGTGAGCACCACATCGGCACATTCATCCACTTGCTAAAATTTATTTGTAACCCCCGCACCCAAATAAGTATGCCTTCTCATGCTTATTTACAACAACGTGTGCCAAGAGGTGAAAGATTTGAGTCATGGCGAGTCAGGCGAGGTCAAACGAGGAGATGCTCTTGTCTCCAGCTCACACTGTAAACAAGTTTGAGCTCTCAGACTGTAAACAAGCGTTCTCTTCACAGTCTCCTTGCAGCTTGTTTCCACATTTTGCTGCCTTTTTTTTTTTCTTCCCCTTGATGGTTTTGTTGTTTTAGATGGCACTCGAGCATGGCACTGACATGTTGTCTAGTGTCCTGAAATGCAAGGAGGCTGTGGTGTGTCTTTCAGAGAAAAATGTAGGTGTCGGGTCTGCTTTGTTTTAGGCATAACTTGCAGTGCTGAGAGCCTTGAGTCTAGTGCTTAGGAATCAGCTATGTGTATTAAGTAGGTGTCTTTTAGCACAAGCTCAGTGGACAAGATTGTGTATCAATCTGCAAGAATGTTGCAACCAGAGGCTTGCAGGATCTCAACCCAGGGTTTCCCTTAGGAGCGATGGGTGGGTAGTCTGTAACTCAGTGTTCACGGCAACTTTATGGACTGTCACTACAGCGAATAATGAGAGCCAGCTGTATCTGAAAGAACCCACTTCTGAAAGTGATTATAGAGCAGGATCGGGGAGAAAATGTCCTGAGATTGGCAGCCTCACGTTGCATGAAGAAACTTTGGGCAATAGAAGCAGAGGCTGCTCTGAAGAGGCCCAAGACTAAAGGCAGCAGGGCAAGATGGAGGTCGAGATGAGCTAACCAAGAGTACAAAAAAATAAAGAGAAAAATGCCCAGCCAAAACCTGTGGAGCATACAACAAGGGGCAGATCTTCAGCGATATAGGGCTGGGTAGCTTAGTAATCCAGTGCTTGCTTAGTAAATGAGACCTGGTGCTCCATCCCCATGAACATGAGAAAAGAATATTCATCGAGGCATGGTTTATACAACAGCAAAAGTGTCCAACAGTGGGGACGTAATTAAGTCGACTCTAATGTAGCCATAAAATGAAATATGTGTGATTCAGCTATTCAGATGTTGTAAATTATTTTTTTTTGACTTAAAAGGAGTAAGACAGGAAAGGCAGGATTTAAAATGGTGTTTTTTATTTCTTTTAAAATGCATATGTATTTATTTAGAAGAGATCTGGGTGACTCTACTAAGGCATTTAGGATGGAATGAAAGCCACTTTAAGGGTTGGGCATGTGACTTACTAGTAGAGAGCTTGCTTAGCATGTATGAGGCCCTGGGTTCAATCCCTAGCTTGGGGTTTGGAGGGAAAGAAAGTTACTTTGAATTTATCAAATGGGCCCTCAAGGATGGCTCAGCGGGTAAAGAAGGCCACCATGCCTGACAGCCTGAGTTGGCCCCCAGGACCCACGTGATGGAAAGAGAGAACTGATTCCCATAAATTGTTCTCTGACCTCCCCTACATGTGCAGCATGGCGTGTGCACAATGATCCATACCCTCACCAAATAAATGTAATTAAAAAATACAAATGCATCTGTTTGTATAGTGTATAGTGTTTCAGTGGAGACAAACAATGGCCCCCACCCCCACCCAGGGCCCTTCTTCCTCCCCAGTTCTCTCAACCTGTCTTGAAGTTTTAAAAATTAAATCATGGTGCTCCCTGAAGGGCACCCGAAGCCGGTCTCTGCATTTTCTAGAACGTGACACGACAGGAGGTGTGCGGGAGAAGCTAGCTCCCTGCATTTTGGGGAGGGGGGGAGTGATGAGCTTTGAGTGTGGAATTTGGAATTGATGCCCTGTGTTCTTCTACAATGGGCCCCCAACTCGACATCTCTCCGCCAAGCTCAAGGAACCCTGAAGGTGGAGGGAGGAACAGCTAAAGAGCTTAGACACGCTCATCATGGCACTTCACAGCAGCGTGAGGCTGATTCTACAAAGTCAAGGCTGTTCACAGACTCCTTTGAGTCTGAGGTGGGCCAGTTGGAAATGGAGGTCATCGTGAGGTGTTCTCCAAGTCTCATAATGCATGGCTCCCAGGGTATGTAGGCGTCACATGAACCAGTTATCTGCTTTCCATCTCAGAGCTTCTTGTCCGGAGGGCTTGCTGCCCTGTCCACATGAAGCCCCAGGAGCTGGACAGATCCCAGCAGAGGAGAAGGACCGGGTCAGTGCTGTGGAAGCAGTCACCCCTGTGTGCTACGCTGGTGCTGATTTGAAAGCCAGCTTCAGACATGCTTCTGTGGCCTCAGGAGGAAAGCAGCAACAAGGCAGGAGCCGAGATCAGTGCCCTGACTCATTCTTCCACCCGGGGCTGGTGACACAAGGCTCTGACATTTCCTGCAGTCACAGCCCCCAGAAACAACGAACAGGCCCAGGCTGAGGTCTGCCTACCCTGTGTGGAGCTTACTACTCTTAGCTTGCCTTGTACTCAGGGAGCCTGCAAGGCTGTCTATCAGAGCCTAGTACTCACCATCTTCCAAGCTTGGGAGGAAGGACTGTGTGACCCCTCCCTGTGAACAGTGGGAGAATTTTCCTCTCATAAACAAAACAAACATGAGCTGGAGGGGTGGCAGCCCCCAGGACAGGCTGGGTGGCCCTTTCCTTCAATCTCTGCATTTGTTTCTCCATGGGGCAGATTGTGGACTCTTCTGAGAGGCCAGAAAGCCTCCTGTGAGCTCATCATCATGTTTGGTTAACTGAGCACATTGCCTTTTGCTGCCGGCCAAGGCTCTGTTGCTGTGGAAGAGACAGCAAGCCATTTAAACCCACATCCAGGAGGCAGGTGGCTCTGCAGAACACCCAGGAGGACAGGCACTTCTTCTCTGTAGGCAGGCTGAGTGAGAGCCCTTGCATACCGTAAAGCACGCTCCTAGCTGTTCAGAAGCTGGTGAGAGAGCTGTGATGATGGTGGCAGGGTACCTCCTTAGCGTCCCCACCACCCCCACCCCCATCCCATTCTCCTCTCACGTCTTGCTGATTGCTCTCTGTCTCATTTACAAAGCTTTTCCAAGCTCGCCGGAGAGCATGGGACTGCCAGTGCACGCCTCCTCTAGGAAATCATGGCCAGCAAAGGCTCCCATCCATCACGTTCTCATTGTCACTCTGGAAGGCCCCAGGAGGTCAGCTTCCAATGGCCTCTCAACACTGTCTGGTTTGTGCTGTTTGGGGCCTGATTGCCCTTTCCCAGCGATGATATAGCTCCTCTTCTCCAGAAAATATGCCGAGAAAGGTATTCTGAAGGCAGCCAAGAAGTAGAAGGTGGGGCAATCTTGCTATTCAGGTACGCAGATGGGATTTAATTTTTTTTTTTTTCAGTAGTGAGTATATCCTATTTCTCTGATACGGATGTCTGTTGCCAGGGAGGATCCATGGCTGAGGAGCTGGGATGTTGCTATGAAAGTGTGCATTGTGACCCCCCTGTGAATGGAGGCCAGGAGGGTTTGAGATGGCCTAGCTGGGGCAGAGTGTGGGGAGTGGGCGGAGGGAAGCCCTGCAGAGTGAAGGAGTGCTTTTAGGACCTCCCGAATCAGACATGATGTTATAGGAAAATATGCCTCGGCTGAGGAAATCGCATGTGAATCTAGAGAGAGCCTAGGGGACGGGGCAGGGAGGCTGAGGACATAAAGCAGATTGTCATCAGGAGCTGAGCTAAGATGCTGCCTGGGAGGCTCCAGGGGTGGGGAGGGAGATGATGAAGGACGGTCTGTATCCAAGGGAAGGGCCAAGCTTTGGAGCACTGGGGCCGTAGGAGGGTAGGAGGGTGATACTGTGAGCTTCAGAAGCACAAGGGCAGCCATGTTGGCACTGAGCCACCAGCCCCCTGGCCCTGCCTTTTTGCCAACTAAGTGAATTGTTTCCTGGAGGCCCCAGCTATGTGGGGCTGTGTCCCTATCGTCTCTACCCAAAGTTCACAGTAGGAAAGAGAGAGTTGTCTTTTCAATGTCCCCATTGGAAAAAAGATGGGAGGGCTAAAGTCTGCCCCTTTATGTGTCTTGCATGGTGGAAGCCAAGAGGGACCACAGCCTGTGTGTAGTTGACACCAGGGACTATAGGGCCACACTACCTGGCCACTGTATTCTCCAGGGATATATGTGATTTGGGCCAGTTACTGAGACTCTCTGTGCCTCGGTTTCCATAAAAGGGGAAAGAGTTACAAGTTGTGTGCTATATAATTAACCATGTATAGTGGACACTTCAGTAGTGTTTTATATATTCAGAGCTGTGCAACCAATTTCCATAACCCCCCAAACAAGCCTTGCATGTATTAGCAGTCATTTCCCATCACCCTAGCCCTTGGCAATCATTAATCTAGTTCTGTCTTTATGGATCTGCTAACTGTGACATCTCATAATAATGTGATCTTCTGTGACTGGTCTCTTTTAACATCGTGTTTTCAAAGTTTGTCGCATTTACTATACCAGTACTTTACTCATTTTTATGGCTGAGTAATATTCCATTGTAGGGATATACCATATTTGGTTTTTATCTATTTATCAGCCAAGGAACATTTGGCTTGTTCAGACTGGGGTATGATGAATGAGGCTGCTCTGATTTGTGTCCATGTGTTTTCAGTTTCCTGGATATTCACCCAGGATTGCTTGGAATTTATTTGACTGTATGAGGAACTGGCAGACTACTTTCCTAAGTACCTTAGCTGCTTTATATTCCTCCTGGCAATGCGTGAGGGTTCCAGTTTCTCCACGTCCTCACCAGCACTGTGACTGGTTTTTATTCCTCTCTCCATTTTGCAAGGTGTTACGTGGTATCACTGTCATTCTGATGTGCATTTCCCTGTTGGCAAAGGAGACTGAGGCTATAGTTATTTACCATTCGCTTTCCTCCCTCCAAATTCTCCCATGTACCATCCTCCTGCTTTCTTTCAAAGTAATGGCGTCTTTTTCCTTAGTTATTGTTACATATATATGTATACATATAGATTCCTAAATGCATAGATATAACCTGCTCCATCTGTATAATGTTTTCATATCTTTTCAGTGCTGACCATTTGGTATTGGGTACCTAGCTGGTGTACTCTTCCCCCGGGGAGACTATCCTCTTGCTCTCAGCATTCCTTAGTTGCCTGGAGTTCTGCCACCATGCCTACTGGTGTCACCCTTTTTCAGGTTGTGTTTGGGCAGCCATGTTATTGAGACTTCATGGGTGTAGCCTTTGACATTTCCAGGAGACAGTCTCACAGCAAGCATCCTGTTCCTTTGGCTCTTGCAATCTTTACGTCCCCTCTTTTGCGGTGATCCCCGAACCTTAGGTATGGGGGCTGTGTTGTGAATGTATCAGTTGGGACTGGGCCCCACAACTCTGCATTTTGATCGGTTTTGGTTTTCTGTAATGGTCTCCATCTGTTGCAGAGGTTAAACACCTTGTCTTACACAAGCGGGCGTTTGGGTGTCTTCTTTGAAGACATGTCTGTACAGGGTTTCGCCCATTTTCAGTTGTCCAAGTACGTCTTATAGGTCTTAGAAGTGCTCGAAAGTGGGGCTCACACATGGTGTTCTGCAAGTTGCCCTTAGACTCTCTGGGATTGGGAGTCTCTCCTTACTGTGTGAAGGATACGAGTGGCCTGTGAGAAGTGGCCAGACACAGGAAAGTGTGGTGGTGGTTCACATTTCCCTTGGCTTTCTTCAGATAGTCCTGTTAGGGGAGAGGATGGATCACTTGCCATCCTGCCTCAGGCCGATTCCCATCTGACCCTTCTTGTTGCTTTCCCAAATCCCCGGGGTGGGGCACAGCTGCAGTGCGTGCCTGGCAGCCGAGGGCCACCTCGGTGCTGCTCAGAATAGCCAGGCATCAGCTAGTGAGGAGGACAGCCGAGAAGTACAGGGTGAGGCAGTTTCTCTTGTGCGAACAGTGTAGAGCGGCCTTGTCCACACCTGGACGGTGTAGATCAGCACAGCACAACCAAGAGATGGTAAACACCATCTTTGCCTTTGCAACACAGCACCGCACTACACTAAACTGCTTGTCTTTAGTAGGTAGGACTTCTGACTCTAAGGTGATGATGGAAGGTAGGGTCAGCTAGGTCCTCATATGCATAACTAGCTACTTGTAACTTATGGCATTAACAACTGTATTGTGTTATGCACACGAGTGTGTGCTCTACTTTATATAGCTAAGAGTGGAGTTTGTTTATTGACGCCAGCTTCCTCACACAGGGACTGCCACCGTACATGTGCTGTGGTACATTATTTTGTCCACAGACTGCATCTGGATTCTGGTCACCTGCTCGTACTCCCAAGGCTGCACCAGAGAGTGCAGACATCTAGACTCCCAGCCTGCATCCTCCTAGCACCAGCTCTATGGTGTCCCAGTGATGCCTTTGGTCCTCTGTCACTTTCGTGCCCATTGGTACCATCCACTCGATGCTCAGGCGATGCTTGGGCTAGACACAGGCTTTATTTCCCACTCGCCTTTTCTATTTCCAAAGGTGGCGCCAGTCTTTGGTAATGAATGCCAGGAGGTCCAGCTTCATCTTTGGGTTTCATGTGAACCATTGCTGTCCCTGGAAACCCACTCCAAATTCTGGAGAGAGACATCAGGAATTTGAAGGGGCATCACAAGAGTAACTACCCCATGTTTGGGAAGAGATGGACCGGACCTTCATCCTGACAATGCGGTTACAGAAAAAGAAGAAAGTGAATGACCCTGTAACACTACCGATGGAGAACTGGGTGTCAGTTAAAATCCCCACAAGGGCTGAGCCTGCTCCCACAGCCAGTTGTCAACGAAACCCTCCCAGCGGTTACACTCTCCCGTTTTTCTCCTCGGCGGGAACAGTTCTTTGTCTATGTCAAGTCCTAGTGCCTGCAGCTCTGAAGGCTTTCCCCCTGTCAGCAGCCCTTCCATGCCACTCCCTCTCCTCACATGCAGGGGAAGTTCATGTTTCCTTCGGCAGAATGCCTGGCAATTGTGCCTCATCCGATTTTTGATTTCCTCCCCCATCTTCCCTGCTCATCGGTGCAACTCCAGGCGTGCTTGCTTCCTCTGCGATTTCCGCCACCGCAGCCCTGTGCTCATTCTCTCCCTGGGACCTCTCTGCAGCTCTGTGCATACCTGGGTTATTATTATTCTGGCGCTGTGATAATTTGTGCTTGCTCACGCACTCTGCTGAGGCCCCACCGCTTCCTTCCACCCCTTTTGGTGTCTGTAAGCCATCCAACCACCCCCCACCCCATCCCATAGGAATGTGGTCTGCAGCATGCTCCAGCTGGCCAGCTGGTCAGCCACACCAGGGCCTCACAGGGCTGGCAGCTCTGGTCATCAACTCATTTTTCCCTGGCAGTGGAGATTCCCTGGATACTAAGGACCAACTGCCCTTTCACCCAATAGCCCTGACATCGTTTCTTCACTAGGCAATCTCACACATCCTAGATCGACCCTCCTATGACCTGTTTGCAGAGAGCCCGCTGTTGCAGTCACCTCCCTTGACATCCTCCCGTTTGTCAGAGTAACAAGTTTGTAACAGTGTAACGGGGAGATATTATCCTTCTCTGTCTGCCTGAGTTTTGAGCTTTGAGGAGTTCATTTTAGAATCTATCTTTGTCATCTATCTATCTATCTATATATCTATCTATCATCTTTTTGAGATGGGTCTCATAATATCAGTGGACTTGAACTCACTCTTTTTCCTAAGATAATCTTTAACTTTGATCCTCCTGCCTCCACCTTCCAAGTGCTGGGATTATATGTGCCGCCAGACTCTGATTTTTGCAGTTCTGAGGATGGAAACCAAGAACTTATTCATGCTAGGCAGGAACTCTATGAACAGATCCACACTGCCGGCCCAGAATTACTGTTTTAAAGCAATATCACTGCTCCCAAACCCCGAAGTTTCTGAACAGTTCGGTTCAAAGAGTGACTTGGATTGGAATCTTGGGGTCGGATGGACAGCGACTTTTATTTCTTAGTGATGCTCCTGAGCAGACAAAAGGGGTAGCGGGAAGTTTGTTCTGAGGAGATTGGATCTAGGGGGAACATTAGATATCAAGGTGATTAGAGTGTGGGTGTTATCCTGGAGCCCTAGAATGAGCTTTTGTTTCTGATCAAACTGTGATGTTGAATTTCTTACGCTGCAAAGGCAGAGCTGTTCTGAGTAGAAACAAGGGAAGGTGAAAGCAGGGTAAAAGAGAAGGCTACAACAGTTTTATGCAGTGGTCTTGACCCTGTTAGTATCCCTGGCTTGTCTACTGCCTGAATGGCCCTTCCCTGAGCTCCCAGCCTGTGCATGCTGTGTTTCTTCTTGCTGAACTGTCTGCTCTGCAGATTGCTGGCACTGTGTAGCATTTTGTTTCATGGAAATATTCTTGTACCAGTTATCTGGTTGTATTTTGAGTGGAATGAATTTTCAGATTTTTTTTTTCCTACTGCAAGCTTTGTTGTGTCAGAGTTCCCTTAAAATTAACTCCTAGGTTGGAACTGGGGGCCAAACAGGATGTCCATTAAAAAAAAATTTCTTTTTGTAAGAGTGTTTATCTGCATGTATGCATGTATGTGTTCCATGTGGATGCCTGGTATTGTACCTGATGCTGTTGAAGATTGGAAGAGGGCGTCAGATCCCCTGGAACTGGTGTTCTGGATGGTTTTGAGCTGGCATATGGCTGCTGGGAATTGAGCCCAGGTCCTTTGGAAGAACAACCAGTGCTCTACCAGTGAGCCATCTCTGCAGCCTGCCTTGTCTATGTATTTAACGATCCCTGCTGCTGGTGTCATTCCCTACATGTATTCCCAAGATTACGTAAACATTTACTTGTATCTTCTCCCATTAGACTTTTGCAGCTTTTCTCATTACATTTCAATACATGTAAAGACGAGGTGTGGAGGTGGACTGTGGCGCTGGTTATTTTCTCTGGTTACACAGTGGCCTCATCTCCATTTGTTTGTTCAATCTCTTGTCTTTTTCTCTAGCTGTTTGTTCTCTCATCCGGTTGTTTCACTTGGACTACAGACTTTCTCTGTTCTTGTCACACTGCTCCATTTTTGTGATGTCTTGATTTTTTTTTTCTTAGACAGGGTCTCACTGTGAAACCCTGGCTGGCCTGGAACTCTGTAGATCAGGCTGGTCTTGAACTCAGAGATCTTACCTGCCTCTGCCTCCCACACACGGGGATTAAAGGCATATGCCACATATTGACATACCATACCTCAGGATACATTTAGGATTTTGGAGCTGGGTGTGGTGACTTCTATCTATGATCCTAGCATTCGGGAGGCAAAACCATGTAGATCAGTGAGTCGAGGCCAGACTGAACTACGTTGCAAGGTCCTGTTTCAGAAAACTAACGAGGCATGTAGCTTCTTGTAGCTTCTTCTTGCTCCCAGCCTTGGATGAGGCAGGGGAAGGCTTTGGGAAGGAAGCTTTCTGAATGGCACACCGTCAGCAGAGAGGCAAAGGATCATTCTCCTTGTCAGGCTAAGCCTTTGGGAAACACTTAAGGATTCCTGGCCTCCATGAGGAGGGTCAGTCTTTTTAGAGACGCTTTACAGCGGTCCCAAGCACAGCGACTTCATCTTTGCATAGAAGAACACTCAGGTCTACTTGGCAACCTGACTTGTCCCCTAACTCCAAGCTTTGTGAAGCTCATGTCCCCCAGGAAAGGCCAGCTCTGTGGCAGCCATGTCCCCCAGTTCCAGGACTCAATCTCATCTTCTCATCTGTTTTTCTAAAAAAAAAAAAAAAAAAACCAAAAAACCAGCAGCCCCGCTCTGCCAGCTGCCTTCCCCTGGGGGCTTTCCTCTTTCACTGGCTGTACCAGGCCCAGTCTGTAGCTTTTGCTTCCCGAGGTGAGGACTGCAAGGTGGAAGCTAATCTTGACTGGGTCGCCTGTTCTTCAGTGCATCCCTGAGCTGTTGCCATGGCAGCAGGGTGGACAGACATGTCTTGCTTGCTGCCCCCCCCCCCCCCACCGCTCCGGTTTCTCTCTGGATTCCACTTCCTGCCCTCTGAGTTAGTGTGTGGGTGGGAAACCTGCTGGGTGGTCTGCCCAGATTTCCAAGAGATTGGTGGCCACACCTTGTATGCTGCCTAATATGGGCCCAGGCCCGGCTCGGACCACACTCAGCTGTGCTTTCTTTTCCAATGATGCTGACGATGATGGTGGTGACGAGGATGGAGGATGAGCAGTTCCCATGGTGACCAGACAGCAGCTGGATGATGAGCTGGAAATCCTACACAGGTCTCCTCCCATGACTGAGCGCCAACCTACTTCCTGCCCTAAAAGACAGATGTGTGTGTGTGTCTGTGTGTGTGTGTGTGTGTGTGTGTGTCTGTGTCTGTGTGTGTGTGTTGCTCCTCTTGTCCTGTTGGCCAAGATGGTAGAGTCAAATGACTGAGCTTCCACATCCCAGGACTTGCCTGCCTGGCTTTAAACACTGCCCAAGCCCCTATTAGGATATTTGAACAGATTATTTAACTTTTTCTATGCCTTAGTTTCCTCTCAAATGGGGATAATACTAGTTTCAACATAAGGAGTGAATAAATGCTTATGTAATCATATGCATGCACTTCACAGTGCTTGGCACACACTATGTGCACAGTTACTATTGCTGTGTTTGTCATGTATATGTATCTTTTTTTAAGAATCAGGGTCTTAATAAGTAGCTTAAATTAGCCTTGAATGAGCAATTCTCCTGCCTCAGCTTCCCAAGTTCCAAGATTACAAGTATGTCTCACTCAGCCGCCTAACTTTTTTTTTTAAAAAAAATAGCTTCTCATGTATCCCAGGCTGCCCTTGAACTTGCTATGTAGCAAAGGATGACCTTGAAATTATGATCTTCCTGCCTCTCCCTATTATGTTCAGGGATTATAGGCACGAGCCATCACACCCAATTTATGCAGTGCTGGGGATAAAATGCAGAGTTTTGAGTATGCCAGTCAAGTACTCTGCCAACTGAGCTCTCTCCTGCTTCAACCCCCCACTCCCTGCTTTTTTAATTTTTTTTGAGACAGGGTCTCAATATATAGCCCAGTTCAAGCTCTCAATTCACCTGCTTTAGCCTCCTGGGTGCCAAGATAACAGGTGTCTCCCAGCGTGCCTGGCTGAGGTGTGTCTCTTCTTGTAGTACAGCAGAAGCTCCCGAGACACGTTCTCTCTGCTTTGTGTTCACACAGCCCTCCTCAGAGTGGAGTTTTGGTATGCCTCTTGCATGCTGTTCTAGACTTTTCACCACATTATCAGATCTAAGCTACACAAAATCTTTAAGTGAGGTGTTCGGTTCATTTTACAGGTGAGAAACACAAAGCTTTAGGCTCCTGAGGTACTTGACAGCATTGTGTGGCTGACAGGTGACGGTCAGGATCAGCCCCGCACTCAGGCTGCCTGCAAAGCAGAGTTGAGATGAATGGGTGGGTGAGAAGAGAGTCTTTTGAAAGGATTAGAGGACAATGTAGCATTCCACAAACTGAATAGGGTCCATGGTGTGTGTGACACAGAGCTAGCTCACTGTCATTTCATTTGTAAGGCAAATGAAAAGACACGGTCAGGGTATAGAAGCGCTTTGCCTGAGGAAGAGGCTTGAATATTTCAGGTGGAACCCCAACCCCCTTGCTGGTACTCTGGTCGAGCCCCTTCTACCTTGGCTAGGGATGATCCCTGGAGATGGATGGCTTTGGTTCAGCTCTGATGATAGCACTGGGCAAAGAGGTTGTGTGGGCACCACAGAGACAAGCATGGGAGACACACCAGGCATGGGCCTTGGGAGAAACTGTGGAAGGTCAGTGGTTGGTGGGGGTGTGTATGTCTAGGCTGGCTAGGGCATGGGGATCCAGGAGAAGACATTTTGAAGGAGAGGATCATGAACTCCTTTTTTGGCTCTGAAGAGAAGTATGTAGTAATCTACCCTGTGCCCCATGTCCTTCCTGGAGAAGACCCTAGGGTGGAGAGGGAACCCTAAGGGAGGTAGGATCTGCTCAATGGGCAGGGGCTAGGCCAGGCAAGGTGAAAGCGGCAGTATGTATGAAAGGAAGCTAGAGAGTATGCTGAAACATGGGGTAATATGATTGGGGCTATGTTTTAGTGAGATCATCCTAGGTGCTTTGTGGAAGGCAAAGACAGGGACTAGAGAGTGGTCAGGAAGCTACGGGAGGTTCTAGGGAGAGATGGCAGATCTCTCAAGTGGGACGGTGATCATTGGGCACACTGAGCATCTGTGTGGGAGGTGCTGTCCCAAGGGCTTGATGAGCTGCTGGTGAGAAGGGAACAGAACGGTGACACATGAGTCCCTCTCAAGTATTGGTATGAATCTGGAGTGTGATGTCACTGGTTCAAGGACACAGAATGAGGATGAGAGCTATTTTCTTCCCTCCTAGTGGCACAGGGGAGCACAGTGTAGGGGGTGGCAAAGGTGGATAATGGACCAGGCTCTATGGTTGGGATCCTTGGATGCCCTCAGTTCTCTAGATATTCTTGGTCTTGGGAAGCCTTGGAGGCGTGAGGGGTGGAGGAGGCCAGGATCAGGTATCTCAGGCCTCCTGCAGCCTGGTTTGGGATCTGGAAAGTCATTTGAGATGTGGGCCATTGCTGAAGACCTTATTAATGACCGGGCATGAGTGGCTTGAGTGGCTTGACTTCTAGGGTCCGGGAGGAGAGTTCAAGTTCATCCCAGGGCATCCCCGAGCTCAAGGCTCTGCGGTTTCTATGGTTCATCAGGGAAGTATGCAGGGTGTGGGAAGTGAGGGGGTGAAAGGGTAGGTGATGGTGCTTGTGACATACAGCCTTGTGCCTAGGAGCCAGCTGATGGGACAGCAGACATGATGGCTCTGAGTTGGCAGCCATCTTTAGCCTGTGAACTTCTTGCAATTTAGAGTGCTCCATCACTTCCACATCCCCTCCTTGTCTCAGGCTACTATTTTAGCTGACTTTCTCCATCTGAACCTCAGTCTGTACTAGATGTTTTCCATAGATTCAAACTGTGGGAGGAGGAAATCTGCATTCTTACTGTGCCTGGCCTTTTAGTGTCCACCAGGAAGACTTGCTCATTTTGTGGGACCTCATAGAGTATTTTTTTCTCTCCCAGCCCAGTTCACAGGGCCATCTGGCTGGAGTTCGCCTAACCCAATTACAGAGTGACAAAAATCAGAATTGCTTAGGAGCTTCAGGGACTAATGGGACAGAATAGAAGCTATTTAGGCAAAAAGCCCATTGACTGTTCATTCATCCACGGCGCTGTAGACAGAAGAAAGCGGGTCAAAGACTGAATCAAGAAGCTTGCAGCAACATTGCCAATGTGTAACCCTGGCTAATGCATGCCTTTCTCTGCTTGCAAGGCAAGGGGCCCTGTGCATGATCCGCCCCCACCCCAAGTCATTCCCTGCAATAACACTCCCATATGTGGAGCTGATGCAAAAATGCAGGGCAGAAATGAACACTGTCATCTCATCGTTGCAGAATTTAAACCTGAGAATGTGAAAAGCACCGGGCCAGGGTGGGTAGGCTTACAGCAGGACTTTGGGGGCCACCATCCGAGGGATCATGATTTGTAAAACCTCATTCTTAGCATCCAGGGGTTCAGGACTTGAAAGGCTCCACTCTGGCAAGTGGCCAGGGAGCCCAAGCCTCATGAAATTCAGACATTTTACCTAAAGGCTCCAGAGAACCAGGTCCACATGGAAAGATAGGCACTGAGGTGGGGACCCTGAGCTGGATATGGGGGAGGGTGCTGCAGAAGGTCTCAGAACTGGCTTCCGGTCTGAGCACTCTGGCTTGCTCATTTGCTAGCTTGCTTCTCTTGGGAAGAAATAGCATTCTAAGTGATATATTGTGTTTCATCCTGTCTTTGGGTTCTATTGGGACTTAGGCTGATTGCTTGTGTCAAGGGGAAAATATAGATGAAATCAAGACCCCTCCCCAAAGTACATCATATCCAATGTCTTTGTCCCCAAATCTCTGCTTGATGGTGTTACCAGTGCCTATAGTGTTCCCCACACTGCCACCTCCCTAGACATTTTGGAGTGCATTGTGTCTGGACCTTCTGGCTGTCATCTCCCATCATGTAGCTGGGACACTCATGGGCGTTCTGTTGACACAATATGGGAAGGTATGCATCTCAACTTTGATGAAATAGGGAAAACCTGGGTCTAATGAAGGAATTGGAAGGCTGTGACCTCACAGGGTGAGCGACAGTGTCCAGACCTCCTCTACTAGCCATCTGCCTGGACATTGAATCTGGAAGGTATCTTGCAGGCAGGCACTTAGACTGTTGGTATTCATGGTCCCCAGGAAATTATATCAAGTCTCGATGTCAGAAAGCCATTGAGAGCTTGCTTAAATGCCCGTGGTGGTAGCCTGGTGATTCCTGGGTCAGTAGTGGCTGGCTGCCTTCCTACCTCTATCTGCTAGGAGTTGTCTGCAGTCTTGGGTTCTCGGCAGCTTGTGCTCTGAGCCCTTCCTTCTCTCCCCTTGTTAACCAGCCATGCACAGAAAAGCACTGTGCATTTCTGCCTCTAGACCTCAGCTCTTGCTGTTCCAACTGTCTGAAAGCCCTTGCATTTGACCTCTTGGAAAACACCTGTGCACACTCACCTGCTTCGGACCGTTCTTCTCAATGCATGTGCTGTATGTGTGGCCCTCAAGGAGGGGTCTCCTTCCTCTATCATGCCCACCCCTTTTGTTAGAATATGAGGTCCTCAAGCACAGTGCCACACTCTGTTTCTGTGCCTGTCCCTTGGATCTGCTAACCACCATGTTTGACGCCAGGCTGTCCTGAATACTGAGTAAACCAGCCCGACAGTGAAGAATGTGTCCAATCAGATGAATCTCCATCTGCTGGAAGGTCAGTGGAGCATGGCCCAGTCTGATCCTTTTTGAGAAGAAGTCCTCTAAGTACCTCTGGCTTGCCTCAAACTCATTATGTAGCACAGCTTGGCTCAGAACTCACAATCATCCTGACTCAGCCTCCACAGTGTTGAGATTATGTAACCTCAACAATCAAATTCAGCCTCCCTGCTGTATTTTAAATGCCTCTGGTTAAGAGTTCCAGCTAAACCTGGACACGCTCACGGCTGGAGATGAGGTCTCACCAACTCACCATCGTCACTGAGCACACACTTGCACACCGTGCCCCCCAAGTGCTGTGCCAACTTCTCCCAACCCCCGGAGAACTGTTTAACCCCCTCTTCCCTCCCAAGCCATATGTGTCCAGCAGGAAGATCAGCTGCCCACGGACAAGTCCAAGGGGTGTAGCTCATTGCCTGGGCCTGTTAAGAACTCAGTGGAGGCCCTAGTAAGGCAACTCCACATCTCTCTTGTCTCACCTTCTGGAAAGAAGGTATGACAGTTCTCTCACTGAACCCCCTGAATCAGGCCGGGTGCCCATCTTGCTTATCCTGCACAGTCCTGGGTAGTCACTGGAGCCAGCTCCTCTTGCTTCTCAGGTGACTTCCTGCTGATGAGTCTGGGCCTCTGGTTTACTTAGCAGCTCATGCCTAGACCTTTTGCAACTGTAGGGTGCTGTAAGCCAGGGATCCTCGCCTCCTCTTTGTCCTGGCAGGAGAGTAAGTGGGCAGTGGACTTCTGTTCAGTATGATGACCTTCCTTCCCCATTGTCTTGAAAAGCCTCTCGCTAAACTGGTTGTGACGCCTTCCCCTTCCTTTTATTCAAGGGCTCTCTAGTAACTTTCTTCTGCTTCAGAGTGAGTGACTTCTTGCTAGTCCATCCTCAGTGACCACTGGGTACTCACCCCCCACCCACTCCCGCAGTGTTCTTTGTACTGCCAGGATGCTCTCCAGGTCTCATTTGAAAAGCTAAGCTTTCTATAGCTGCAGCATATTCCTAGGCTAATGATGTATAAAGAGAAAAGGTTGATTAGCTCACTTTTAGAAGTGTCCGCCCATGATTGATGGTCCCACTGGGTCTGTGGAAGTCCATCCTGACAGGGAGTGTGTGGGGAGCAGATGTGCTTACCTTAAAGTTAGGCAGTAAGAGCAAGAAAAGACTAGGGCTCCATGGTCCCCTTCAGGGTTCCCAATACCCCAAAGTTCTCCCAGGAAGTCCCTTTTGGGTTTCTAACACCTCCCAGTCATGCCAAGCTGGGGACCAAGACTTTAATGCATGGGCCTATGGGAGACTTAAGATACAAACTACAGTAGTTGGCTAGGTAGGGATGGGGCTAGTGCTTTTATATTGAAATCTCCCTCAACTTAAAAAAATGTGTCTATGTGTGTGTTCATTTGCGTGTGCGAGTGCAGGTGTGTTCAGTTTGCACATGTGGGGAGGGTGACACCTCAGATGTCAATTCGTGTTGTCTACCTTGTTTGAGACAAGGTCTTTTTGTTGTTTTCTGCAACATATTCCAGGCTAGCTGGCCCCAAAGTGTCCATGGCATCTTCTGCCTCTACCTCCCGTCTTGCTGTAGGAACATTGTGATCACACGTGCACACCCCATGCCTGGCTTCTGTGTGAGTGCTGGGGATTCCGTGCTTTCTGGGTCCTCGTGCTTTCATGGTAAGCAGTTTACCCACGGAGTCATCTCCCCAGCTCCTCCTGGAATGTTGAAAAGCCGCTTGTGCCAAGGGGCTAGAGAGTTGGCTCAGCAGTTAAGAGCTCTGGCTGCTCTTCCAGACGACCTGAGTTCTATTCCCGGTGCCTACATGGCACCTCACAACCACCTATAGCTCCAGTTCTAGGGAATCTGACATCTTCTTCTGACTTCTGCGGGCACAGATATAAAGACACTCTTACACATAAAATTGTAAATATCAAAAAATAAAATAAAACTGCTTGTGTCAGATCTTTCCAGACTAATTAATCAAAATCTCAGAGGCTTCCCAGGTGAGCATACTGCACAGCGTGGCAGAGAACCATCAGAACAGCCACTCTGCTCCGAAAACCACTTCCTTTTCTGCCCAGCCCTGCATCCTCATGTTCCACACGCATAGACACTTGCTGCTTAGCGTTGCTTAGCATCCTGTGTGGACCACAGAGGTGAAAGGTGAGTGTGCAGACACGGCTGCTACAGCCTGGAGCCTACAGATACGCTGCTGAGGCCTGGGGTCTGTCTCATGGTGGCTGCTGCCTGGGAATTTGCAGACCTGAAGTGAGCCTAGTCCGGTCCTCTCAGCAGTGTCTTTTACCTGCACCTGCTTTGGTGTGCTAGGCTAGGAGAGAGGTAAGAAGGGTTGTTCTTGATCTTGACGTTTCAAGTTAGGAGATCTCCTTCAGCGTTCCAGACCTGTATCCTCATTGCGTACCTCCATACTGAACATCACCCCCATTGCACATTTCTGTCCCCCAGATTCTGACCAATGGAGTTCTCTTCATGGACAATGAAGACCCATAGGCCTGATGCCCTTCAGCTCCTGGAGTCTCTGGTTCCTGTGTTCTTCAGCCCCATCCCTTCAGCTCCCCTCAAGGCCCTCGTTCACTTTGCCAGGCTTTTGCACTTCCACTGTCTTCTCTTCCTGATCCTGCCGTTAGCCTCTATGAGAAGCCACAGCTCTGCTGTGAAGGTTTTGAGGCTCTGAACATGTCCCCTTCCCAGCCCTCCTTTGCTCGTTCCTTACCGGCATCAGGTGCTGTCCTGTGCAGCCTTCCAGCTAGTGCAGCCATGCCTGTGTTCTCATGGGTACACTCCTGAGTGTACACCTTCCCCCTGTTCTTGGAGGGCTTGGCTGCAGCAGCAGGTCATTTAGACACTGTCATGAATTACCTATTTAGGCCCTCTCTGTCTTCAGGCTCTGCCAACTCCTGCGTGAGTGCAGTACCCTGCAAGCCCCAGAGCTTCTTCCCTAGTCGATGGTCCAACATGGTTGGGCTAGCCTGTGCATGTAGAGCCAGTCTTTCTGCTGGGACTGGGCTTTCATTTCTTCTGGGGCTCCTGCCATAGGCACAGTGCAGTGTCTGCCATTGGAGCCCTGTCCTGCCAATTGTACTTGGCTCCCAGCATTTACAGGGCATGTAGGGGACCAGAGGTTCAGTCTGGGCCCACCATTCACCCTCTGCACACTGTCTCACACCTGTACACTGAGCCCGAGCCATACTCGAAGAGCAGCAAGGATGTCCCTGGGCCCTGCACACTCCTATACTGGCTTGCTCGAGATCCATCCACTCTTACCCATGGAACCTGTCCTCAGTTCCTCTGTGGTGCTTTAGTCCACTTCCTCACCTACCCTGGTGTCCCGTTCATCCTGTTTTCTGGAATCCTCCTAGAGCAGCGGTTCTCAATCTTCCCAATGCTGTGACCCTTAGTTCCTCATGCTGTGGCAACCTCCAACTATAAAAGTATTTTTATTACAACTTCATAACTGTAATTTTGTTACTGTTACGAACTGTCATGTAAATATCTGATATGCAGATGGTCTTAGGCGACCTCCGGGTTGAAAACCCTCCTCAGTTTTTGAGACCATCTTACAGCCTAGCTTAGGCCGGCCTCCAACTTACGGCAGTCTTCTTCCTGCCTCAGACTCCTCAATGCTGAGATTACAGGTGTATGCTCTCATATTTGATTTTGGTTTTCAAAGAAATTAGTCTTGGGCTGTGGATATAGTGCAGTTGGTAGGGCATTTACCTAACATGCAGGAGATCCTGAGATCAATCTCCAGCACTACATAAACAGTGTGTGGAGATGTTCACCTGTGATTCCAGCAGCCGAGAGGTGGAGGGAGGAGGATCAGAAGTTCAGGATTATCCTTGGCTATATCTGAGTTCCATTTTAAGGCCAACCTGGGCTATGTAAGACCTCATGTAAATTAAAAGAAAAGGTGAAGGAAACAAATTGATCTGGATGCCCCTCTTCCTGCCCTAGTCTTGAAAACTGGGAAAACACACTGTGAGACTGGGCAAAACCAAGGGAGTCAAGGCCGTGCTCTTCCTGCAACTGAAGGCTCATTCTCTAACTCCTCTGTCACCCCACTGTGGCAGCGAGATGGAGGCAAGGAATGTATGAGGGTACAGGAAAAACATCCAGTAACTCCCACCGAACCTGCCTCCTCTTTGAGGTCTGGAAAGGGGCCCGTGGCCCACAGTTCCCCCAAGAGCAATGGTTTTCCTGTGCCGTTTTCTCCACAGAGGTTCTGTTTCTCTGCCATCCAGCTCCCATCTGTTCTTAGGACCTTGGTCAGATGGTATCGTCACCAGGAAGACCCCTTAGATGCCACCACAGAAACGGCCTGTTTTCTCCTAAGTTATCGAGGGCTGGAATTTGGAATTGCCCTTCTTCCTCCACACCCTCAGCCTCCGGAAGCCTGACGTGCTGCTGCTGCTGCGTGCACTTGCCTCCTCACCTGCCCTCCTAGGTCAGTCGTGTGAGGTCACTGAGCAGCGCAGGCTGAGTGAGGGCTGTTTCTGGAGGTGTCCCTAGCACCTATGGGGAACCGGCATGTGGCAGACACAAGGGAGGTTTTTTTTATGGGGACGAAGAATGAGTGAATGAATGAACAAATGTGCAGAGTACACACTGTTCCTGGGGCAGGCATGCCTCTACCATTAAAGGTTGGTCAGCATTTCTAGCTTTCTCAGTGTCTGATCTGGGGAGTGAGACAGATGTTTCTGGATGCCCACATCCCTGCAGTGAGCTAAACAGGCTCTTCTGAAGTCAAGTTATCTCTCATGGGACGTGCACAGCCAGATTTGGTCATGTTTCCTCCCCAGCCCTGCCTCACCTTCCCCCCCGCCGCCCCCGTGTGTGTGTGTGTGTGTGTGTGTGTGTGTGTGTGTGTGTGTGTGTGTGTGTGAGAGAGAGAGAGAGAGAGAGAGAGAGAGGTGGGAGGTGGGGGGAGGGTTCCAGCTAGTGACTTTAAACTGTCTTTAAATGATTGCTCAACTTCAAAACCCCTTCAGGCTGGTGTCTGGGGTGGTTTGGATCACTGTTCAGCTTTTCATTCCTTTCCCCAAATTGCTCATTATTTCATTTGCATAAATCTTAGTGGTGAGATACTGCTCCAGGCCTTGGAAGCTCAAACAGACCTCTTAATGGGGCAGCCGAGACCAGTGGCGGGGATGAAGTCTCGCCCCAGCACACGCGTCTGCAATTTTCTTAGACTGTCCTCCGCCAGAGCTCTGACAACTGTAAGCTCCCGAGGAGACAAAGACGTCCTGCTTCCAGGAGGCCAGCACGAGGTTCCATGGTTTCACCTTAGACACTGCCTCTCCCTGACCTCAGCCTGTCCCCCTCTCTCTACACTTGTCACCAAGGGGCTCATGTGGATAGGAGACAGGCCAGATGATCTCATGCTCCCACCTGGAATCTGGCATCTCCTGCTGTCAGTCAGTCTATCTGCACCTCCTCATTGGGCAAGGGCCTGGTGCGCCATCAGGTCATGTGTAGGTGCTGGGGTAGAGTATGGATGGGGCAATTTGAACTGCGGGAGACCAGAGGACATAAGATTAGACAGCTGTATGGGTACAGACAAGGGGACTGGCCAGCAGAGCTTGAGTGTGGGCTGTGGGAGGGGACTTGGGCTGAGGATAGGGCTCTGTAGAGGGTCATGGAGGCTGCTCTCAACCCCTTCTCTAGAACTGAGCTTTGCACAGGGTTGCTGGGGGGGATGGGGTTGCTATAAGCAGATTCATCTAGGGCTCATCTCCTCTTGCGTGGTAATCCAGTTTCTTCCCATTTTTTGACATGGGGAGTGACTGAGGAGGCTGGGAAGGCCTGAGCTGGGACACATCTATAGGTACTACGGAGGAGGGGCTTGGACAAAGAGATCCGAGTGCTTGGGTAGGTGAACTGGAATACAATTTGTTAACTATGGAGGGTGATGTTTTAGTTCAGGGGGTAATGTTGTTACAAGAGATGGGGGAGGTTGTGGGCACCTCAAATGCCAAGCTAAGTAATATGACCTTTGGGCTCTGGGGCCAGAGTGGATTTGGATTGGTGACTGACTGAGGGGCCTGAGAAATGAAGGCAATGAAGTGAGTGTTGGGGGAAGGAGTGGGCTAGGAGCGCAGGCCTGAGTGTTTAAGCAGAAATGTGCAGAGGGATGCCTCAGCAGGTAGCCCAATCCGCACCCACACATTGGACCATTAGTCATTGAGCCCTGCCTTCCAGCTCCCTGGCCAGGCTGAGAAGGACGGGCTCAGCCTTTAGCTGGCAGACTTCACATGGAAAGCCCACACAGCCCTACTGGCTTCAGTAGAAGGCAGGAGGTCCATGCGTCCCTTCAGGGCTCAGTGCTTTAGTGACTCCCTTTAACTCCAGCCCCAGTCAGACCAGTGTCTCATAGAGTTAGCCGTTGTGAGCTTCAGTGTGTTTCTCTGTCCAGTGAGAGCAGAGGAGACTATAACTACATATCCAAATTAAACACTTTCAGACTGTCTCCCAATGCGTCATGACTTTGTCTGTCTGTCCATCTACCCACACACTCATATATCCCATGCATCCATCTGTTCCTCCCAGCCATCCAAGATCCCTCTATCTGTCCATCTACCCATCCATCCAGAGTGAGTTTACTATATCCTTATCATGTGTGGTCCATTTTGAAACCTTCCATTTGCTTCTGTTTTTTAAAATATTGTACATGATTCACTAAGATGATGAGTTTTGACCTACAGATTGGTAAGTGATAGTCACATTGGAGTTAGCTGCCTGCTTGGAGTGTTTATGGAAGACTGTATCCGGCGGCATGGGCTGCGTGTGCCCAGGGTCACCAGGAACAGGACAGATCCTTGCTTGAACTGTGGTCACATCAGGAACTTGGGGGTTGAGAGTGGCATTGCCTTCAGTCAGCCACTCTGTGCCCCTCTCTGGTTTTGTAGCAACATGGTTGCTGTACCTTTAGGAACCACAGAAACCAACTAGAGAGGGAAATTTTTAAAAAATCAAATACAAGCTCAGAACTGAAAAGGCACCACTGTGCAGGCTTGTATTGGGGTCCCCCATCTCAAAGCAGAGTTCACGGAGGAGACCTAATCTCAACCAGGTTTGCATATAGAGATATCAGTCAATGCTCATAACCTTGAACTTGGGTTTACCAGCTCTATGGGACTCCAAGGACTGGAGATAAAGGCAAGGCTCCTTCAGTTAGGGAGTC
The DNA here is from genome assembly GCA_026225945.1 of Cricetomys ansorgei. Taxonomy (NCBI): domain Eukaryota; kingdom Metazoa; phylum Chordata; class Mammalia; order Rodentia; family Nesomyidae; genus Cricetomys; species Cricetomys ansorgei. Next base: position 696 of record JAMJFZ010000523.1, on the reverse strand, counting down.
CAGCTCCCTCAGCGTAAGGACTCGGGAGGAATAGGCCTGCCACAGAAAGGAGAGGGGACATTCCTGTCTGTTTTGACCCCTGGGCTAGCTGTCAGGAGGGCCAAAAGCCCACATTTGTGGCAATGTACCAGCAAGGGTGCTGTTGACTTGGCTAGAGAAAGATGTAGGATCTGGGAGAGGCTACAGGTGAAGTACAGGTGAACAAGACTTAGTGGTGGGGCAGATAATTGGGCTGGGGGTGGAGAAGAGGCAAAGGTGACCTCCAGATTTCTAATTCAAATGTGTGGGTAGATAAAAGGCAATGGTGGAAGACCACTGAATTTGGGAGGGAATGTCATGACTTTGATCTTGTACTGTGGAAAGTTGGAAGTGCCTTGGAGCAATCTGAGAGATGGAGAAGGCATTTGGATAAACATGCCAGAAGCTCAAAGCTATCTGGACCGGATATATAAACTTGGGGAGTCATCACTCAAGAAGATAATAATCGAGTTGGCAAGATTACCAAGGGAGATAGTGAAGTGAGAGGAGAGGAGGCTCGATTGCTCCTAGAAGCCGGTTAGCATCAGCTACAGGATGGAGCAGGTTGAGCCTGAAAGGGAGCCGGCACCATGGAGGGGAAAAAGGCTTGTGTGCTATTAGAAAAATCAAAGGAAGGGAGTCCCCTAGGTATCTGAGGGATTGATTCCAACACCCCTC
>JAMJFZ010000522.1:0-93095 GCA_026225945.1 Cricetomys ansorgei | reverse complement strand
AGGAACTGAATCCAGGTTATCTGCGAGAGGTACAAATGCTCTTAAAACACCAAGCCATTTCTCTAGCTCCTCCTGTTTTCTGTTTGAGACAGAATCTCACCTGAGGCCTGGGCTAGCCTCAAAATTCTGATCCTCCTGCCTCTGCTTCTTGAGTGTTAGGATGATAAGCGTATGCTACCATACCCAGCTTTTTTTCCTTTTTAAAAACATTTATTCTTATTTGTGTTGGGGGGAGTACACACATGTTATGACATTTGTATAGGTCAGAGGACAACTTGAAAGAATTGGTTCTCTTCTTCTACCTTGTGGGTAATGGGTATTGAATTCAGCTTATCAGGCTTGGTGGTGCCTGAACTATCTTTTGGGCCTAATGAGTGTGTGTTATCTTTGTTTTGATTTGTATTTATTTTTAAAATCTTTTATTTATTTTGTGTGTATATATCCTAGTTTCGTTTTGAAATTAAATTCTCACTGTGATAGACTGAAATTCACTCTGTAGCCTAGAATTTAGAATTTAGCCCCTCCTGCCTCTCAGTCTCTCTTTCTTTCTCTCTACATTTTGCTTGCATGTAATGTCTGTGCAACACATGCATGTATGGTTCACTGGAAGGCCAGAAGAAGGGCACTGGATCCCCTGGAACTGGAGTTACAGATGGTTGTGAGCTACCATGTGGGTACTGGGAACTGAACCCAGCTCCACCAGCAGAGCAGCTAGTTCTCTTAACCACTGAGCTATTTCTCCAGCCCCTAGCAAGCACTCTTCACTACTAAGCCATCTTTTCAGCGTCATGCTTCTAATTAAAGTGTGTGTGTGTGTGTTGTTGTTGTTGTGTTGTGTATACAAACTTTTTTTTTTTTTATGTTTTTTGGAGACAGGGTTTCTCCTGGTCCTGGAACTCACTTTGTAGACCAGGCTGGCCTTGATCTCACAGAGACCCACTTGCCTCTGCCTCCCAAGTGTTGGGATTAAAGGCATGCACCACCATCACCCAGCTACAAACATTCTAGAACACATTTCTAGATGTGTTTCTAGATGTGCATTCAATAACTCACTTCCTTGTAATTTATGTCTAAAATATATATATACACATAAGTGACTGTTACAGGAAAGTAGAAAATCGATTACCGTCTCAGGAAGGCTCTCAAGTCATGAGACAAGCTCCTTTATATTAAGATGTCTGCATTATTAACCATCTTGTGTATTTATCTGAGCACCTCCAGAAGTAGGTAGGCATTAGATGCAAAGGCTGTTGGCAGGTGTCTGTGCTACAAAAGCTCAATGTGACAGAAAACACAGACACACAGGAAGAGGTCAGGTTAAGAGACTTTCTACCTACAGGAACATAGTGGAGAGTGAGGGCAGTTGCACGGGGGTGGGAGGAGCAGAGTAGGATTTGCTGTGGCTTGGCTTGTGCCAGGGCACACACAAAAGAGACATACAAATGCACTGTTAGAAATCAGCCTGTGTGTTGAAGCTGTCTGAAAATATTCACCCATTCTGTCTCTTACACCACACACACACACACACACACACACACACACACACACACACACTGCAAAGAAGCACGAACAGCTCATTTTCTGCTTGACATCCTAGTTACAGGGGCTGAGGTAACCCAGGAAGTGGGTGGGAATCAAGCCCAGTGGTGTTGACCAGCAAAATAAGTGGCTTTTTAAGTATGCCAGGAACAAAAGTCAAAGTGAATTCATTTTGGACAACAAGCAGTCAGTCGTACATTTTGCTTAGAAGTCTGTTTGATGATTTTTGAAACCTATGAACTTCAAATACGTTCACCGGTCTGCGTATATGCTTGTGTGTGTGTTTATTTTGTTGAGTTCCGTATTTTCCAAGACTGATCTTGAAGATGATATATAGCCAAGAATGGCCTTGAATTTTTGATCCTCCTTTCTCTCCCTCCCAAGCCCTAGATCTACAGACAGCAGTGTAATACCCGGCCACATCCGTCAATGTTAATCTCACATTTCCTCTCTTTTCTCGTCCTTCTCCATTCAGAATACATTATTTTGGGCTTCTTGTCATTCTCCGAACTGTAGGACAATCAAATACCTATTGCTCAGTGGAAAAGAAAACTAGGGTCAGAGGAGAAGATAGCTGCTGCCACACCTGACAACTTTGGTTTAGTTGGTGGGTTGTACATGGTAGAGGGAGAGAACCAACTTCTGCAAGTTGTCCTCTGACTCCCCTATCCTCATGGACATACACACACACACACACACACACACACAACACACACACACACACACACAATGTAAGAAAAATGGGCCAGACTAGATAGCCAGCCTCTTGAGTAGGTGGCTGCTGTTTTGTTTGCTGAAACTGCCAGACCTGTAGCTGAGGTCTAGAATCCTTTGGTCTTTGGCACAAGGCCCTAAGCTCAATTCTCAGCGTCACATTAACTAATTAATTAAAACCACTCCAAACCAAACTGAAAAGCACTTGCCGGTCAATCTCTAATTTCCTAGGTGGCTGGGTTTGCACTTTCTGCTGTAAGGAAAAAGGAATGCCTAGATTCTGCACCACTGTGGTACAAGCTGCATGGAAGAGGTTACACTCAGGATTCTCTTTTTCTATGGCAGATACCCCATCTAAAGCTTTGCTGTGTGAGGGCTTCAGAGCTTGTGGTTGGGAAGGTGGTGTGGGTGCCTTGCTGACAGTTCTTGTTAACAACTGGGTATTTATTTAACAGCAGAAACACACAAGATAGAACACAGTGCATTAGAGCAAAGAGCCAGCTTAGCTTGCTCAGGCCATGGTCATAGATCAGCCTTTCTAGTGTACTCTGAGGAGCTTGCCTCTGTGCCAGACTCATCTCTGAGTTGCCAGTCTGCTGAGGGCAGAGGGAGGGAACAGAGAACAATGCCACCCTTGTAAAGAGCCACATTTGTCTGCTTGTTTTCTTTTTCAGCGTATTTTCTAAGTATGTCATTCTGCCTAAAACTCTTCAGCAACTGTGCTTTGAGGGTAAAAGTTAGTGGTCTCACTATGAGTCACAAGGTTCTGTAGGGTGTAGCCAAAGTCTGACCTTTCAGCCTTGTCTCTCTCTGTTTTCCCATCCTCTGAGGACCTTCAAACAGGCACACTGTGCTCCTTAGACCTGCACTCCCTGAAGCCTCCACCTTCACAGCCATGCCCTCTACAGCAGCCAGTTAGTCCTTGCTCTCTTGATTTTCTCTACCTCTTCCGCAAGTGACCCTCACCATTGCCAGAAGGAGGTAGTACTCGCCCATAATTCCAACCCCCAAGGGACAGAGGCAGGAGATCCCTACAAATTGAAGGCCAGCCTGGGCTATGTAGGGGTCTTATCTCAAAATAACAACAACAACAAAATAACAAGAGAAAGCCACAAAACAAATGACAGCAAACAGCAAGAACTATGAAAGGAATGCAATGGGATATCCACATCCACATTCACAAAATTCACACACAAAAAAGTATTGCTTGTTTGATCTCATTATATAACCCAGGCTGGCCTGGAACTTAGAGATTTGCCTACCTCGGCCTCAAGGTGTGTACTTTCATGCTCAGCTATTGTGGTATATTATTATAATTGTTTCTTACTGGTTAGTGGTAATTTCTTATTGTGCTTGTTCTATAAATTAACTGTGAAACAGGTATCATGTGTGTAACACAGAAAGAATATTGACCCTGGTATTCACTGGGATGTGTCCCCAGGGGTCATTGGAATGGTTAAGGGGAACCACATAGCAGAAACCAGAAAAGAGAACTCTGCTGGAAACTTGGCTACCAAGCAGTGTTACTTTGTTTGGTTGGTTGGTTTTTCAAGACATGGTTTCTCTGTTGTAACTCTGGCTGTCTTGGAACTCATTCTGTAGACCAAGTTAGCCTTGAACTCACAGAGATCCACCTGCCTCTGTCTCCTAGTGCTGGGATTAAAGGCATATACTACCACCACCCGGAACAATGTTAGTCTTTGAAACTGCATTGTTTTACCTGGGCCTGGAAGCACATACTTGGAATTTCACCTACTGGAAAGCCTGAGCTAGGAGGATCCCAAGTTCAAGGCCTGCCTGGATCACAGACTGAGTTCAAGGCCAGTGTGGGTAATTTACTGAGACCCTGTCTCAAAATAAAAAATAAAAAGTCTCTGTGGTAGGCATTTGTCCCTTATGTGCAAGGAAGCTCAGGTTCAGCCCTTGGTACCACAGAAAGCAAAACAAACAAACAAAAAACCAGTGAGGGTGTGTGTTGTCTTGGCTTAGTGTGTAGCTCATGGCAGTACTTGGCACATGCTAGGTTAGATGAGAAAAAAACAAAACAAAACAAAAAAAACAACAACAAAAAACTGCAATACCCAACAGTGAAAGAATTATGTTGTTTAGGTTAGAGAGAGCTTGTCTACCATGTTCGAGATGGAGTTTATCCCTAACACTACAAAACAAAGGCAATCACAAGGAATGAGGCCTTGGTGATAGAGAGATGGCTCAGCAGAAAAGAGAGTGCACATTGTGGCACATGTTAGCCCACACTTACATACTGACGTTAAACAAAAAAAAAAAAAAAAAGAAAAGAAACATATGTGGAAGCTGGAGAGATAGCTCAATAGTTAAGAGCATTTATTATTCTGGCAGAGGACTGGAGTTCAAATCCCAGCACCCACAGGTGGCTTACCACTGCCTGTAACTCCAGTTCCAGATCTTGTATCCTCTTATGGCTTCTTTAGACAATGAGTGTTTATTGCACATATACATGTACTCTGGCACATGCTCGAACACACACACACACACTAAATGAAATAAATCTTTGTAAAAAGCACCCATTAAAGTTCATTTTATAAAGGTCTCTTCTGTCTACTTACCCTCAATCTACTATCTATCTATTGATCACCTATCTATCTGTATCTATCTATATCTATCTTTCCTTCTACAGTTTTTCACAGGTGAGCCTGAAACTCACCAAGTAACCCAAGTTAGCTTTGACCTGCCTGGCAGTCCTCCTGTCTCTGCCTCCTGGCTGCTGTGGTCACACTGAGATACCTCAGCTAATAATTTTCCTGTTTTTATTTTGCTTTATTTTCTCATGAGTTGCTTCAGAAATTAGATTTCAGATTTGAAGACACTCGAGGTGTGCATATGAGGATGGGTGGCAGGGGCCAGCAATGCAAACTTCTTTTCTTTTCTTCAGTTTTCCCAGTAACTGGCAAATCAGCATGAAATCACACTGTCCGAAAAGTGTTAGTGTCTCTTCGGTCACACCCACATGTCTGAATGCTAGGACTTCTCACTAGGCCTAGATGTGCCTACTCTGTTTTGGAAGTCAAAGTTCCGTTAATAAGAATCAGTCAGCTTGTTTAGCTGTTGCCAGCTTGTTGTCTCCTCCTCTTAGATCTGTTTTGATGAAGGAAACTCAGTTCCAAACAGGCTATGTATGGTTGTATGAAGGAAGGAAGAAGAAGAAAAAGAAGAGAAGCCATTTTTTAGCTACTGTTAAATTAAAGTACCTGAAATATTTACTGAATATCCACTATTTCTAAACATGGCTCTGAGCCTTATTTGTCCGTTTGTTGGTTCATTTTGGAGACGATTTTCATTGAATTAATTGAGATAAGGTTTCATGTAACCCAGGCTGGCTCAAACTCACTGTGGAACTGAGAATGTCCTTGAAGAACTGTTTTGATCCTGCTGCCTCCACTTTTGCTTGATGAGATTACAGATGTTTGTATCATACCCAGTTCACACAGCACTGACCATTGAACCCAGGGTTTCATGTGTGCACTCTATGGCCAGTTCCTATTCAGTGTACATGTGTGTTCATGTATTTGTGTGTGTTGTGTATGTATGCATGGATATGTGTTGTGTGTGTCTGTGTGTGTGTGTGTGTGTGTGTTATGTTATTGAAATAGCTGGGTCTCAATTTCCTGGGCTCAAGAAATCTTCGACTCTCAGTTGCCTGGGAGCACCCATAGTTATCCTTAAAAAACACTATATTTTTCTTTTTGTTTGTTTAATTTTTAATCCAAAATAATAAAGCACACAGTTAAAATGTTACTATTATTGTGAATTGCCCAGAGCTGCCAAGGTGCCTAGGAGCTTGCCCAGCCCCCACACTCCTAACACTCCCACCCTTTGACTTGGTACAGCCTCCTGAGCTCTGTACCTGCCCCCAAGCAGGTATGCCTGTCTTGCATCTTCAGCAGTACATATAACCCTAGTGGGCTTTGAACTCTTCCTCTTTTGAATCTCTTTTCTCCCTTTTGTCTCCTTCTCTTTTGCCTCTTCCTCTTTCTCTTTTTTGCCTCTCACCATGCTGTCTCCCTCTCTTTCTCTGTCCCTTCTTCCCTCCCCTTCTTGCTGTTCTGTCTGTCTGTCTGTCTGTCTGTCTCTCTCCCTCCCTTCTTCCCTCTCTCCCCTTTTCTCTCTGCCTACAGGATCCTGTTCTATGGAACTCAGCGTCTCTTACCCTCCCCCATAATTAATAAACCTTTACTAAAACTCACTAGCATGCATGTGTCTAAGCTCCATCCATCGCCTTCTGTGTGTATAAAGAATTACTACAACTATGTTTATATGGTTTAAAACTTAATCGTAGGCTGAGTGGGATAGCACACACCTATAGTTTCAGCATTCAGAGGGATGAAGCAGTAAGGTCAGGGCTGGGAATGTAGTTCCTAGGATGAGCACCTACTTAGTGTGCACCAAGCTCTGGGTTTCATCCCCAGCATCACAAACAAAAATTAAAATGAAGCAGAGTTTGTAGTTTTGAATAAAAACTACTTCCGCAAGCTCATATATTTGAATGTTTAATCATCATGGAGTGGCATTATTTCAGAAGGATTAGAGGAAGCGTGGCATTGGAGGAAGCTTGTCTCTGAGGGTGGACTTTGAGGTTTCAAAAACCCATGCCAGCTCCCCCCACCCCTTTTTTTCCTCTCTCTCCCCCTGCTATCTGCAGATCAGGATGTAGAACTCTCAGCAACTTCTCCAGCACCATGACTGTCTGTATACCTTTATGCTCTCCATGTAAATCTGGGTCCAAACTTAATTAATGATACTGAATATATGCTTGCCCCTGATTGGATATGGGCAGAAGATATCTAGGTAGGAGACAGGGAAATAACCAGACAGGAAACACATAGGCAGGAGACGCCCAGGTATGAAATATATGCTTAACCTGATTGGCCTGTTGGGAAACACATAGCCTCGGGATTTTCCTTTAAAAACTTTAGCTTCCACCAGCTTGGGGCCATCATGGAAGAGTCCCAGGGGACCTCTACGTGGTCCTGGCCAGCTTCTACCATTGCTGGCTAGTATTAAACGCTTGCTTAAAATCCACTTGAACTCTGTGGCAATGTTTCTCTCAATTGATTTGGGATTTAGACCTGCCATGATGATAATGGAGTAAGCCTCTGAAACTGGAAGCAAACCCTAAACAAATACTTTCTTTTATAAGAGTTGGCCTTGGTCAGGGCGTCTCTTCACAGCAATAGTACAGTGACTAAGACAGAGTTTAAGGACAGCCTGGACTATATAGTATATTTAAGGCCAGTCCAGGCTTACTCGTGTGGGTTACTGGTCATAGTATGACCTTGCCTCAAAAAAACAACAAAGAGAAAGTGTTCTGACGTATTCAAAATTAGGGCTGGGGAATTAGCTCAGCATCAGAGCCCTGGCCTGACCTGGAATCTATCCCCAGCAAGTGTGTGTGAGTATGGGTGTCAAAATCACAGGAAGACCAAATGAAACAATAAAAACAAACCAAGGGAACTAAAATATTCAGAACCATCCATCAAATCTTCAAAAACAGAATGGTAAAATGAATTTGTGCTCACTATCACACTTTTAGTTCAATTAAAGCATAAAGAAAAACAATGAATAAAATATACAAAAATCCAAATTTTTGAGTCAAGTCAAAAGATATCAATCACAGCTGAATGTTCCACTGGCTTTTACCACAGCAGCTTTACAAAGCCAGCTGGTCTCACAATAAGCACCCTGGACTTGCAGCGAGGGACTCCAACCATGCTTGTACGAAGGTTTGGATTTCTCTGCATATGAAGCTGAGGGTGAAATGAATCCATCCTACCAGATGTTTCCCAGCCACTTTGCAACCTTAGTGCTTGAGGAGGTGCTAATTCATGAGATCTGCAAAACCATGAATTGAGTACAAAGAAGGCTGCTTGGCATGCTGGGAACAATACTTTGTTATGCAAGAACCTTTCACATTCATGCTAAGGAGGTGGATTTGACAACTTAATTAATTTGTCTTTTTACTTACCTAAGTGCTTCTGCCACTCAAACCCTTTATGCACTTTCAAGCCAGACTATGGCCGGGAAAACTGAACACATCAATGCAAAACTGAGCACAAGACAATGTCTTTTGTCTTGAGGATTTAAGACAAAGAGATGTGAGGAGCGCCCCACTGCCTGGGGTGGGGTGGGGCGGGGCTGAAAAATCTACATTTGGGCAGGAGGGCGAGTGTCTAAGTTTATGAGGTTGCTCTGAAACGAATACCAAGTGACAGACACCTCCACACCCAGCAATTTGTTTCATGCAGCATAAGGCAGACTCTGAACTATGTGTCCCAGAGGAGAGTCCCGCTGTCTGAGTTCTAGAGACACAGCTAAGCATTAATTTTGAGCAGAGCCCAGGAAGGCATACTCTGTAACCTCAGCTTTGGGAAGTGGAGGCTAGAGAATCACCAGGGACTCTAGTGTAGCTTTGGCTACAGAGTGAGACGCTGATGCCAAAAGCCGAAAGTGATTGTCAATCATTCTCAGTCTCCAAGTTCCTCCCCAGCCCCCTAATACAAAACAACCAATAATGAAAGGGCTGTTTCCGTGGGTGGAACTCACATTTAAGACATTTAAATCATGCATTTAAGACAAGTGCCCTACCATTGATCAGAACGCTTTTTTCATTTTCTACGTTAAGACAACGGCCTTGAGCACACTGTATAGCTCACAAAATGCCTTGAGCTCTGAATCCTCCTCCCAGCTTACCTGCATAATTGAAATTACAGGTCTGAGACCCAGGCTTACAAAGACTATTTATTTTGCTTTGTTTTGTTTAATACGTGTAAGACTTATTATTAGTCATCCATGGCAAAATATGTTCTTAATCCCATCACTTGGGAGGGGGAGACCTAAGAAGATCTCTAGTTTAAGGTCAGTATGCCTACCTAACAAGTCCCCTTTAGGGGAGGGGGGTTGTTTTGTTTTTTGAGACAGGATATCTCTGTGTAGCCATAGATGGTCTGGAACTCACAGGCTGGCCCCTAATTCAGAGATATGCCTGCCTCTGTGTCCCAACTACTGGGGTTAAGGGCTTGTGCTATCACACAGGGCTAAGTCCCTTTCTAAAAGATAAACAGATAAACAGACAGAAAAAGAAAGGAAGGAAGTGGGTTAGATGGCACAGTGGGTAAAAGTGTTTGTTGCCAAACCATATGGCTGAGTTTGAGCTGAGGGACCCACCTGGTGGAAGAAGAAAGCCAAGACAGTGAATGAATGCATGAATGAGAAGATGTTGGAGCCAGTTTTGATGGTGCATGCCTGTAATTCTAGTGTTTTGGAGGCTGAAATGGGAGAATTTCCTAAATTCCAGTCTAGACTGGACAACCTAATAAGTTACTGGCTAGCCGGGGCTGCAGAATTCAAACCTTTTTCAAAAACAAATAGGAAAGTTGACACTATTTGAGAGGTAGAGGCAAGAAGATTGCTGCAAGTTAAAGCCCATACTGTTCTACATAGCAAGTTCTAGGCCAGTTAGGGCTACTTGGCAAATGCTCTCTAAATACAGAAATGGGGCCCGGGTGATACAGCGCACTAGGTAAAGGCACTTGCTGTAAGGCCTGACAACCTGAGTTTGATCCCTGGAATTCACATGGTAGAGGGCAAGAACAGACCCTTGTAAGTTATCTTCTGACTTGTACGCGTGGATGTATATCCACACACGTACATATACACGCCCCAAACAGATAAATACATATAATCAAAATAAAAAACACACGGTTTTAGTAGTAGAAGGAGAAAACTGACTGACACCCTCCCTTAAGTTGTCTTCTGACCTCCATAAGTCACTGCATGCATGACTCCTCACACAAATGCACAAATTGTAATGATTTAAAGATATTTAAAAACAAGAACAAAAATTCTATTACTGGAGAGCTATTCAAGTGAGAGAGTGTGAGTTTAACCTGGGCAAAGTCCTGGCATTTCCAGTAATATGAATTAATTAATTAAAAAATTTAGTTACTATTAAGAACAAACAAGGGTGCTTAGGGGTGCACACATTTAATCCCAGCACTTGGGTAGTTGTATCTCTGTGAGTTCAAGGCCAGCCTGGTCTACATAGTGAATTCTAGGATACCCACAGCAATACAGTGAGACTGTCATAAATAAATAAGTAAGTAAGTAAGTAAGTAAATAAATAAATAAATAAATAAATAATGAGAACATGGTAATATTTGATGAGCTTCTTTTGTTTGTTTTTATTTTGTGTCTTAGCCTACATGTGTGTACGTACACTGTCTTAGTGCCCAGTTCCTGAGGAAGCAAGAAGTAGTTGTTAGATCCTCTGACACTGGAGTTTTAGACAGTTGTGAACTGCCCTGTGGGTGCTGGGAATTGAACCCAGGTCCTCAAGAACATCCACTTGTTATGTAACAGTTTCCTCCAAAATTGAAACATTTACCCAGCAGCAAAGCTCCTTTGGCAGTAAAGTAAACAACTCAACAGGTGCAAGAAATCCCTGAAACTGATCAAATTCTCCAGGTCCCTCCTTTCCAGAGTAAACAATGCTAAACTGCAAAGAAGACTCTAAGACCAGACCAACTGCTGGAAGACGTTTAGACCAACTGAGTACCTGAAAAGACACTCTCTAACCCTTTGAGCTGCCTGTAGACCGTGCAGTATGCTTCACATTCCTAACTTTATGAGCTGTCACTCATGCTAGGGTGGGCTTTGGTGATGTATCTGTCTTTCAGTCATTTCTGCTTCCATAAATAACCCCTCACCCATACTCTTGTAAGTAAAACTCATTGGTTCATCAAGATGGACTGTGGTCTGTTATAGGTTTCCTATCTGATGTTGCATCTCCCCAGGAACAGTTTTGTCAGGCAACACTGTAAGTGTTGTGCTCTGAGAGGGGATATCCCCAGGGGTTACTGCTTCAAGTGGAAGAGTATCTCCAGTGCAAGTGATACAGCTCTGATGGCAAAGGTATCCTAGCTGCCAGGAGCCACGGAATATCACAAAGTCACACTGCACAACAAACCTCACACAAAAGATTTATTGGGAAAGACACAGGAGGGTGGCTGCCTCTGCTTAGGAGAGAAGCAGCAGAGAACTGAGCAGAAGGCAAGCCTTATATAAGGTTTTGGGGGAAGAAGTTTTTCAGGGTGAAATTTTCCAGGGTGGGATTCCAAGCCCTGAACTTGAATGAGCTGAGTGATTGGTGGGTTTTTGAAACCTGGAGGTGAACTTGGACTTTTCAACCTACCTTCCATCCTTTTTTTTTTTTTGTTTACTAAAAAACACCTGGAGTCAGGAAAGAGGATGACATTATCATTAAACTGCTTCCTGCTGAATGGGGGTGTCAAAGTCCTTGGGGAAAGCTTGGTTTTGACCATCAGGCTGCAATTGAGAGTTTCAGGCTTCTGGTTCTATAGCCAGGGGCTGATAATCTTGTAGTATCAACTAAAAGTCTGATTACAAATCCTTTGAATTTGTTGTTTAAGAAATCTAGACAAGGAGTTTATAAGGCAGGATGTTTTTAGTAGGTTAAAAAGAGGAGGAGAAGGAGAGTTAAGAGGGGATAGAACCCAATTCCATATAGATTGTCAATGCTCCACTGGTCAGAAGTATCAAACTGTTCCTTGTGGTTGAAGATCCATTGGAGTTGTCGGATCTTATCTTTTATTACACCTGATAGGTTGAAGTAGAAACAACATTCCTCCCGGAGGAAGAGTCAAAGACTACCCTTCTCCACTGTGAGTAAATTTAATCCTGGCCAATTTTGAATACTACAGCAGCCAGTGAGTCTTTTTGGCCCTGGAGGATGAGGATGGTCTGAGCCACCTTTTGGAGGTACTGGATAAACTGGGAAGACCTGATAATAGAGAGTCAGGGAAGTAGTCCTGCAGTTCCAGGGACAATGCCAACAATTATTCCTAAAACCATGAGAAAGGGTAAGACCTGAACCCCTCATTTGTCATGTGGTACTGACATAAACCCTGTGATGGGAATTGCTATGGATTCCTTGCTGGGAACCACCCCTAATTTTGGGAAATGAAACCCTGGGGGATAAGTTGGCAGCAATAAACTTGAAAACCACAAAGACTCAATGAGTTGTGAATGCCTGGAGATAGAGGCTGGGTGGTAGTACTAAAGGTTAAGGTATTATTGTACGTGAGAGATCTAGTGTGGCTACAAAATGTGTTCCTGAGTAGTTAAAGCAGCCTGAGATACTAGAGAGATGTGGGAGAGATAAGGGGTAGAATGACATTTGGCATAGGGCATTTAATAGCCCAATGGGTGAGGCCACAAATGGTGGTCTGGAGTCTGACTCAGGAGGAATACACAACCAGCATTCCCCAAAACAGCCAGGCAAAGTATTATTCAATATGCAGAGGTTAAGGTCTGAAACAAGAGATGGAGTGACCATGGGTACAGGAAGGTGCGATCAATACCATCAAGAAGGGGAGATGTTATGGAGGTAAGGATCTTTGAGGAGTGTCGGACCACTTCTTCTGCCCTTTCTGGAGCTAGGGCTTGAGAGAATGGGATCTATACTCTCTGTATTTTCATTGCCCCTGATGGACAGCTGTGATAGATGCTAGAGTAAAGCTTACCCACGATTTCCATCTTCCATCTGCAATGCCAAGGGTCTTTTTAGGATATAAAAAAATCCCCATTCTGAAAAAAGATAGCGTGCTTTCCTGAATATGCATCATGTCTCTTACATGACCAATAAGGACAGCCTCCATAAGTCGCTGACCAATGTTGACAGTAATATCTAGTCTGACCACAGAGAAAGCAAACAAAAGGAGGAGGTGTTTTAGAAATCAATGCAGGTATTCAAGAAACCTACGCTTGGGGGCTTGCCCAGACCACTTGAGTGGGGGGAGGAGGCGTTGGAGATAACACCTCAAGAAACCAATAAGATAGCAAGCCACATGTTTTCACTTTTCTGAACAATGTTGGTTGCCCCATCTGTGCAGGATGTGCTTGGTCACATGGAGGCAGGAAGTATGTCAGAATGTACTATGAAGGTGATATGTAGCCTTGTGGGTTTTGCTTCTACAAATCTCTGACTAATGTAATTTGCCAACATTTTCCTCTCAACAGCTTCTCATGACCTGCTTTTGTGTAGAGCCTAGAACCACTGGCCCAGGGATGGCACCACCCACAACAGGCTGGGCTCTCCCCCACCAATCAAAAATTTTTCTTTCCTTCCTTCTGTCTTTCCTTCTTTCCTTCTTTCCTTCGGTCCTTCCTTCCTTCCTTCCTTCCTTTCTCCTCCCCCTCCTCCCCCTCCACTTCCTCCTTCTCTTTTTGTTGTTGGTTTTTGTTTTTCCAGACAAGGTTTCTCTGTTGTAACTCTAGCTCTCCTGGAACTCACTCTGTAGACCAGGCTGGCCTCGAACCCACAGAGATCTGCCTGCCTCTGCCTCCCAAGTGTTGGGATAAAAGGCGGCTGCTGCTGCTACTACCCAGCTGAAGGCATTTTCTTAATTCAGGTTCCCTTCTCTCAAATGACTTTAGCATGTGTCAAGTTTGACCTAAAACTATCCAGCAGAGCAGCATTTCACAGTACTCCTCCCCATCCTCTAGTTCTTAAATTCTTTCTGGACTACTTTCCCTCTTCAATAATGTTCCCTGAACTTTGATATGGAGGGCAGTTGGTATAGATGCCCCATTTAGAGCTGACCACTCAATAATCACTCTCTCAGCAATTTGACTGCTGCCCAGTGTTTGAAGCATCCCTGGCCAAGGTTGAGAGCATAACAAGGTAAATTTGGCAGCATGTCTGTCTACTTAGCAAAGCAATGGTAGTGGGGTCCTTACTGGGGCTTTATGAACTCCAAGCCATGGGCTTTTTTCCAGGTTTGTAGTAATAAGCATGAATTTCCCTCTGTGGAGCTGGCTCAAATTCAAAGAGAAAGTTGTTGATTACTTCTATAACCTTCCTGCCCTCTTGTACCAGTAGACACCAAGCAAGACCTGGAAATTGGTATTGTTGTATTCAGGCTTCACCAATTGCCAATAGCAATACCACTGATTTCTTTTCTCCCCCAGCAGCCTGTGTGGTAAGTCACCATGAAAACTAGTCAGCATGAGTAAGTTTCTCAGATTAGTTCTAGCTCAACTTCTCTATGATCTGCATTTAGAGTATGTTGCATCTTCAGTAATAAGGTCTTACTTACTTACTTACTTACAATAGCCTGTGTTGTTTCGGAGGCCTCTGGAGTCTCCCTGACCAGGGAGGTATTCCATGCCTGGCACTGAGATTTTTATTTACTAACCCATGACTTCTTCAGTAAACATTATCTACCATGGAGGGTCTGATTAATTTTTTATAGATAGGATCTTGCTATGTATTTTAGGCTAGCCTCAAACTTCCCACCTACTTGCCTCAGCCTCCAATGTCCGTGTTAAGAGAGTATAAAACTTCTAGACAAAAAGATAAAATCTCAGGCTTTGGGGAGACCTAACATTTTAATAGGACTGGCTCGTTACCTGGCCTAGAGACCACCCTAGGAAGGTGTACATCTTAAAACATGCTAAAGAGGTAGATAGAATAATTAGTCCTTTAATGAGATGCTGTACTTTTCCTTCCCAGAATTCCCACTCCAGGGCAATGGCTTATGGCTACAGGGCTGCAACATTACAATTATGTAGCTTGTAAATATGTCAGGTTTTCTGAATTATTCAGTAAAGTATAACTTTTCCTTTACTTTTCTTTCTTTCTTTTTTTTATTTTTACTTTTATTTTTTGATACAGGATTTCTATCTTGGTTTGTCCTGGAACTCTCTATGACCATCAGGTTGGCCTTGAGTAGAGATCTGCTTGCTTTTGCCTGGCAGTGCTGGGATTAAAGGAACAAGCCAACAGCTCCAGGCTCTGTATTTCTTTTCTAAGCATGCTTTTCTTAACACTTTGGGCTCTGCACTCCTGGCATATTGGGTTTCCATTGAGGAAATATTAATATCTATAATGTCTCAATAAAAAGCAAGGACAACTCTCAGGGTTGCAATACCCGGGAAGCTTAGGCAGACATTTTGCCTCACATCCTCTCACATGGCTTCCTCATACAGCTTTTCCCCCTAGGTCCTTTATTCATGTAAAACTTCTTCCTCTCTAGACACAGGCTTTAATTACACAAATGAATAGAACCTAACACCTTCCTGGGTCTGCCCAGACTTGTTGCCTATCCAAACTGAGGGAGACCCAGTCTTCTCTGGTCTCCCAGCTGCATAACTGGTGAGGGTTATAGGGATCCTTCATCAGCATTAACGTGAACAAATGCCCTGTTTATGTGGAGATCTATGGGTATACTCCATTGTTTTTAGCACAGAGGTGTGAACAGGTGCAGGAAGTAAGTCTTTTACAAGCTGGAAGGTGTTAGGAAGCACCCTTCCCCCATACAGCACAGAAAGCATATACACAAGAGCATCATTCCATAAAGACAGTATATAACTATAGAATTTCTAATTCAAACATCCCACTACAGGCTTCCTTAATTCTTTCTCTAAAGTCTCCCTTCCTGCCATGTGTCTGTTTGTCTACCACATGTCTGGCCTCCATACAATTTTCATGACATGATCTATTTTCCTTTCTCTTCTGTTCTTCCTCTCTGGGCAGTTGCTAAGGTGCACAGCTGGCCTGTCCTGAGGGTGTGTGTGTGTGTGTGTGTGTGTGTGTGTGTGTGTTTCTTTCGGGACAGGGTTTCTTTGTTGTAATTCTGGCTGTCCTGGACCTCACTCTCTAGGCCAGGCTGGCCTCCAACTCACAGAGATCCATCTGCCTCTGCTTCCTGAGTGCTGGGATTAAAGGCATGTGCCACAGCTGCCTGACAAGGTTTTTTTCTTTTACGCTCTAATAAAAAGTTTCTTTCAGGTTCTATTCCAGTCCATTTTAATTTTTTAAATTGAGGCTAAAAATCCCCTGTATTATCAAGATTGCAGGCATGTATCACCATACCCAGAATGTCTTTCTTCCTTTTAAAAATTTATTCAATGAATTTATTTTGGTTTTGAAACAGGGTCTTGGTATGTAGTCCGAGCTGTATCAGAACTGTCTATGTAAGAACAGGTTGACCTCAAACTCAAACTTTTTGATTGTCAAGAAAGCTAACTGCTGTTGGTTGTTATTGTTTCGAGACTGAGTCTCATTATGTAGTGCTGACTAGCCTGGAATTTACTGTGTAGACTAGGCTAGCCTTGAACTTAAAAAAGATCCACCTACCATGTTTGCTTCCCTTCCTCCCAAAAACCTGCACCACCACATACACCCCTTCACTGTTTTCTCCCACTCCTTTTGATATAATATTTGCATCCAGTGGCAAATCCGCATACAAATCGTAAGTGAAACATTCCATTCCATCAGTGTAACAAATGGCCACAGGGTGGAACCCAATACTCTATCATTCTTTGTTAATGTCATGACGTAAGAAGTCTGATCAAAATAAAAGAAAAAAATTGTCAAAAAGAAGTGTGATCTGAGAACTACAGTCACTTTGTCTTGTTAGGTAGCTGGATAGGCATTTGCAGGTTGGTCCTTGAGGATGGACTCCCTTTGTCACTATAAGCCTTGGACTCCATATCCTAGTTACCTGGCAACACAAGTTTTAATTTAATTTAAGTAATTTAAAGAGAGAGTCTCATCATGTAGTCCTTGCTGACTTTGTGCTTTCAACTTGTTACCATCTGTCTCTGCTTCTAAAGTCCTAAGATTACGAGTACATGTCATCATCCCCAGCTACCACAACCATTTTGTAGAAAGGGAACTATCACAATTACCCCTCCTTAGAATTTAAAATACTATATTAAAGAGAGGAAGGTGGAAGTAGCAGGGCTTTGTTGAGGCCCATTTTAGGAAGGGCTGTTTCCTCCTAAAGCTTGGCTATTTAAAAAGAATTGTTTTATTCTTTGTGTCTGTGTGTTTTGCTTGCATGTAATGTATGCATGTGCACCACGTGCATGCCTGGTACCAACGGAGGTCAGAAGAAGAGTGGCTCTCTTTGAATTGGGTGTTAGGATGGTTGTGAATTGCAATGTGAGTACTGGGAATTGAATCTGGGCTCTTTGCAAAAGCAGCAAGTGCGCTGAACTGCTGAACCATCTCTCGACCAGCAACCATGACTGTTTTACATGTTTATTTTTATTTTTTTGAGAGAGGATCTCATTATATAACCCTGGCTAATCTTGAACTCACAGAGATTCACCCATCACTGCCTCCAGAGTGCTGGGATTATAAGCATGAGCCACCATACCCTGCATGAATTTCTTTTTTTAAAAAAATCTTTAATATACATGGGTTTTATTTAATTACATGGGTTTGGTTGTTGTTGTTGTTGCTCAGAGAATTAAGAACTCAGATGTATCTCTGACTCTGGGTGGAAATAACACATTTTAAGCTGCCCAAAACATAAAGGTTGCAAAGACAAATTGTTGTCCTCTCCCAACTGAGCCTGTCAATCACCTTTTAGGAAGGTGATATACCCACAAACACATTAAGGAGATGGGAAAAAAAATCTTACCTCCTTAAATGAGATAATGTTTGTAGATCTACCCCTGAGCCCCTCTCTCCATGCAGCTACCCACAGAGCATACTGCTAAGTTTGCCTGCATTTCAGAAGGTTTATCTTTTATCTTCCTACCTTTTCTATCTCTTCTTCAGTTACTGGCCAAAAGCATCACTCTCCTTGACACTCTGGGCAGTCTCTGCTTTCTCTGAAGGATCACCCTCCCCACTCACCTTCAGTATAGCTGCTTACACCCCCTTTACCCCCCCCAACCCCACCAATTGCAGAACAGGCTTGCTTTTCTGGACTCTAGCGAAAAAGGAGGAGGTTTCTCTGTTCTTTCTCTGAGTCTTCATCTGGGCAGCTGCCAGGATTTATAGCTCATTATAATACAATGGCTTCAAGCTTCCTTCTGAATCAATTTAAAAATTCTTAGATGAAGGACTCTAAGCACATACAAGAGAACCTGGATTCCCCAGTATATCTTATGATTTAATGACATTATTATAAAAATGCACAGAACACCGCAGAACAACTGTTGATATGACAGTGCTGTAAAATCTGAGGTCTTTTTCTCTCTTTCTTTCCTTTTTTTTTTTTTTTTTTTTTTTTTTGGTATGCACAGGGTCTCATTGTGTAGCCCTGGGTAACCTGGAACTTTTCCTTTATGTGGATCAGGATGCCTCAAATTCAGACTAACTGAGCTGCTGCCCCCCCCCCCCCTCTGGTTTCTCCCCTCTCTTAGGCAAGAGTGTCATTCTGTAGCCCAGATTACTCTGGAACTCAGAGGCTGGGATAATAGGCAAGAGGTTCCACATTGGGCTAAGGCCAAGCAGAAGAAGGGACATACATAGGTCAGATGCAACCTATTCAGCGGCTGCCATTTCACAGCGGCAGGCTTCACTGCTGGGAGAAGAAACTTCCTTTTCCCTGGCACTGCATAGCTCTTAGAACCTGCAACCGCGATCACACGTGAGCCCGAGTTAAAAAGGACACAGAGTCTGGAAAAAGGATCTTGAAAAACAAATTGCAATAAACTGGACGAGCAAAGGAGTATTTGCAAGGGAAAACACAGTCCTTACTGCAGGAGCTGGGCAAGAGCTACCAAGCTTGCAAGGCAACTAACTAATCACAAACACATTATGACCCATGTCCCACATTATGATTATGCTTGCTCTGCAGAATTAGGGCACTTGCCAGCGGTGCTGACTGGCAGTGCAGGGCTTTTCAAGTTTAGGAGGGTGGACCCATGGTGAACAGCTTAAACAAGCACCTCCTGCCATCACCGACAAGGACAATAGTTTTGCTTATGAAGTTTAAGTCAAATTCAGCATCAGTCTCTAGGACACTTCCTGGTTAACATGCACTCCGGGGTTCACCTTTGAAAATGTAGTAGACAAGAAACTAGCAGCAGACTATAATCTTGTCAACCCGGGGTGAACTCTGCAGGCAGTATCATTTCAAACTTTTCCCACGCGCTTAGTTTTCATTTTTGCCTATCCGGAACGTTTATACACACACACACACACACACACACGTATATTAAAGTGCCCATTAAGTCTCTCTCTTTTCGGTTCAGAAACTACCAGGGGAAACATATGGGGAAGAATTCTTAAAAGAAAAAGTTTGACCCAAAGTCTCTTAAAAAAAAAAAAAAAAAGGAACCCTTCACGCCATGATTTTGGTGAACTAGCAACAAAGAGGAGGATTGGCCGCTGACGGGTACTTCTGGAAAACATTTTTTTTCCTCGGGCTCCCGCTAGGGTGGAGGAAGTTGGGTCTAGGCGCGGGAGGGTGTCAGGCCCAGGGAAGCCGCAACGCAGGGCGGCAGGTGCCTGGGCTGCAGCGGCCCGGCCTCGCGGGTCACCCTCCGGCCCTGGCACGCAGGGCGAGCGTCCAGGCTCGCAGCAGCATGCCGGCGGCCCGGGAGAGCGGAGCGCGGCCAGGGCGCTCCGGCCCGCTAGCGTCCTAGCCGCCCCGGACCGCGCGGGGGCCTGCGATCGCCGGCGGCGGAGCGCGGCGGGGGCGGGGAGGGCGCAGGGCGGCGGCCGGGGGGGGGGGAGGGTCTCGACTCAGCCACCGGCGCCCGCAGGGGCCCTGGCGGCGGCGGGTGTCACTCGGGGCAGCATGGCCGAGGCTGGCGGGGCCGGGCCCCCCTCGCTGCCGCCCGCGCCCCCGCACGGCTCTCCCCGGACCCTGGCCACCGCCGCCGGGAGCTCTGCTTCCTGCGGGCCAGCGACTGCGGTGGCCGCGGCGGGCACGGCCGAGGGACCCGGAGGCGGCGGCTCGGCCCGGATCGCGGTGAAGAAGGCACAGCTGCGCTCCGCTCCGCGGGCGAAGAAACTGGAGAAACTCGGCGTGTACTCCGCTTGCAAGGTACCCGCTGGGACGCGCGCGATCGCGGGGTCACGGACGAGCCCGGACCCCCTCCCCTCCCCTCCCTCTCTCTCCCTCCCCTCCCTTCTTCTCCCCTCCCCTCCCCTCCCCCACTCTGCTCCCTGCCTCCCGCCGGCACCGCGGAAGTGCTGCCACTAGCTCGCGCGCTCGGCTCTTGGGGCTTGCATAGCGTCCAGCCCCGGCAGGGGTGATGGTAGGGGGGATCATCCAGATCTGGCCGCACCCCTCTTCTAGGGATGAGCCTTGGTTTCCGAGCGCCCGGGCTACCCTGGGGCTTTGTTGCTCTGTAGGAGCTCGCGGGGAGCCCTTTCCGGGGGAGCAGAACTGTGCTTGGTGTGGCGGACCAGTTGCTGCTGGGAAGCATCTTTTGGGGGGGCTGAGGGGGATGTGAGTGTGTCTCCCTGCGCTCGCCCTCCCAACTGTGTCCCGCTAGGAGGTGCTGGGTTCCGGAGTGAGCGCGCAGAAGAGTCCCGGAATCCTGGCGCTCTTCAGGAGCGAAGGGGCGGAGCGCTGGGTGGGAGGTGGGCACAGCCCCAAGCCCGGGTCCTTTGGCGCCAGACGGCCTCGGTCATGCGGCGACAGCCCTGTCATTATTGTGTTATTACTTGTTTAGTGAAAGCGCGGTCCTGGCCGCTTATGGTGTAAACAAGGTGACAGCCCAGGCGACAAGCGCTTCTGCTCAGTTTGGGGACAGTTTACTTGCCACTCATCCTCCCTGAGGGCTCGGAGCACCCTGGAGCCTCCAGCTATAGACGCACGAGTAGGGGGCTCTGGTCCCCAGGCCGCAGGGGGAGACTGGCCCAGCGCTGTAGGAGGTGGCTTTGTTTTGACAGGGTGACAGCTGAGGGGGGCGGGGACTTGGCCTTGTCAGCCTTGGCGGCCTGTGGCTGGGGCTGGGAAGAGGCACACTCACTCACACCTCCCGTGTTGCTGCTCCTGCCTGCTGCCGAAGGGGTCAAGTTCCCAGCATCCGCTTTTCCATCCCCCCCCAACCCCACCCCTCTATACAGCGAGGATGGATAAACCTGGTAGAGATGACATCCCTCCCCGGGGATGCTGGTTGTAGTGTTTA
Organism: Cricetomys ansorgei; assembly: GCA_026225945.1. Lineage (NCBI taxonomy): Eukaryota > Metazoa > Chordata > Mammalia > Rodentia > Nesomyidae > Cricetomys > Cricetomys ansorgei. The sequence goes on along the minus strand of JAMJFZ010000522.1, from coordinate 71,900 downwards.
CTGGAGCTCCGAGAGCCTTGCTTGGATTGTCTCTTGCATGCTCTTTCCACGCGGCCACCCCCTGGTTAGGTCATGCACCCGCTGTGCCTTCCTGAGGAGGCTCCAGCGCAGTACTTTGCGCACAATGGTGTGCGCTGGTGGAAATAATGATGCTAAATCAAGAGGTCGAGGGTGGAGTCTGAGGACCTAGATTTCTAACAAAGCCCCCGGGAGATGCAGTGGTAATTGAGAATACTTTATTCGAAGCAAGTATATTACTGCTTTTGAATTCTGCGAGGAGCTGTGAAATGCTAACGTCCCTAGAAGGAGGGCAAAAAGGTGAATCTAGAGTGTGTGTTTAAGAAATAGGAAAGGCGAGCGCTCCCCGGGGGTGAGGTTGGGGTGTTCTACTCCAACATCGAGATGGACGATGGACGAAAACCACCGGACCTCTGGTGTAGTACTCAGGCACAAGGGGAGAAAGGCAGACAGAACCCAGAGCAAGTTCAAGGACTTGGCTTTTGCAGCGCTCTGGGCTCATTGGAAAACCTAGTCAGCTATGTCTGTTCTGCCTTGTTTTTCATTGTGTTGTTTGCGTTGCTATCTCCAGCGCATACCCTTCATATTGCCTGAAAGCAAACTTTCCTGGAGTTGTATGCAAGCATTCTTTTTTGTTTCTCCAGATCTCCCTATGAATTCCAGGATAGTCTTGAACTCATGTCTGCCTAGGATTACTGCCCAACCAACATGATCCTCCAACTAGTGTTGACATTCTTTTCCAGTACTTTAAATTTTTCATGAGTAGTGAAACATAACTTCAAGTGTGTAACTTTAGTGTTTCCTGGCCATATTTTCTGACAAACTCATAGGAAAGGAAAACCTCTGATATTCAAGCCCTTCCTGCTTCTGAGAAACTTTGAAAGTATAGGAATTGTGTGTGTGTGTGGTGTGTGGTATGTGGTGTGGTGTATGTGGGCATGCATGTGCCATAAGCACCCATGTGGAGGTCAGAGGACAATGGTAGAGTCAGTTCCCTTCCACATGGGTTCTGGGACTTGAACTCAGGTTGTCAAGCTGGAGAGAAGCACTTTATCACCTGAGGCATCTAACCAGCCTGAAAGTGTATGTGCTTATTTGCTGGTTTATTCAGTAAATGTTATGAGGAATTCTAACCGGAGGCCAGGTATTGAGCCAGGTGCTGGGCTTATAACATCAGGATCTGTTTTTGCAGAGCTGTTGATGGAGTGTGTGTGTTGAGATTCTAGGGTAAAGGCAGTAAACCCATTAAAATGGAGTCCAGTGAAGTCTTTTTAGGGTGTAGCGACTAGGAGTTGGGGACCTGTGTCTGTCTGTGTGTGTGTGTGTGTGTGTGTGTGTGTGTGTGTGTGTGTGTATGCAGCTCTAGTAGGTGACTTCTGGGAGGAAGTGTCATCCTGATTCAGAACTTTTGACAGGCTGGGGTAGGGTAGGGTAGGGTTTCTTGCTTTGAAGAGAAACTGAAAGCAGTTTTGAAAAGTTGGATCTGGGCCAGCTAGAGCCTGGCTTTCTTTACCCTGCTGTATTGGAGAAAGGGTGTGGTGGTCTAGTGGGTATCCAGCACAAGCAACCTATTATGAATGCTATCTTAGATTTTTTTAATATTTATTTTTAATTTTGTGCATATGTATGCCTGTGCACATGAGTGTACAGATTGTTATCTTTTCTTTAAACCAAGCTGATTGTGTCTGACTAGACTTCCCCAATAATCTGTGGCTTTCTTTTCAGCTTGTCTTTGTACTTCACATGAGCAAGCCACAAAAGACAGATGGCTCTATCTTTACCTATGGCTCCTAGGCCAGTTGGAGAGCAGGCCTGAAGACCTACACAAGATCTGGCCTTTAAACTTTATGGACCAGTGTAGAATACAGCTCTAGAGAAAAGGGGGAAAGTCTGTGTGTAACAAGCAAACTTGTTTTACAGGATTCAGCCTAGAGTTTAAGCTGTGCCTGGAAAAGCTTGCATCAGAGTTCTTGGCTTGTGTGACACAGTCTGAGTGATAAGGAAAATACAGCTTTGACCTTGCCAACTTCTGATTCTTTAGCTTTCCTTTTACTGGGTCCATACACTACTGTGTCTGGTGTGGCTGACTTCTCAGGGTCTTGTTGAATGATTTTCTTTCCACCTCAGGTCTTTGCATAGTTCCTCTGGGATCTGAAAACTTTTCTTCCCTCTTGAAAATTAATTCCCTATCCTGGGGAGATAGCTCATCACAAGGCACTCTCAGAGTTCAGTATCAACTTCATATGCAAACACACACAACAAACCCTAACAAAAGAAACAAAACAAATAAACCCAAAATTTGATCTCACATATCTTGTCTTTCCTTTATATTCCTGGCCAACTTTTCTGTTAGGAATTACCCAAATTCCTCCTTCCTGTAGATTTGGTTGTGATATATGATTTACTTATTTATTTGAGATAGGGGCTCTCTACGTAGCCCTGGCTACCCTAGAAATCTATTTATAGACCAAGTTGGCCTTGAATTTACAAAGATCCTCCTGTCTCTGCCTCCTGAGTGCTGGGATTAAGTGTGCACCACCTTGCCCCACTTTATTTATTTATTCTAATCTAGGCTGATTAGGGACTCAAGATGCCACTGTCACAGTCTGGGTAGTGCGGGAACTATAGCCTGCCCCAGTGTGCAATTTTCTGCTGCGTTTAGAATAGCGCACTGGATTCTTTGATGAGGTCATTGACTGAGTGAATGAACTAGAAATGAGAAGATGGAGGAAATGACCCACTTCAGCCACTGTGGACTCTCAGCTTGGCTGCATCTCAACAAATTCATGAAGGAAGCCTTTTTTTTTCTTTCATACAGAGCATTTATAGGTATCCACAGATGTTGATGAGTTTGGGTTTTTTTTTAATGTAATGAAAGGAAGTGTGTGTGTGTGTGTGTGTGTGTGTGTGTAATTACAACACTCTAGAAGTAGACACAGGAAGAGTGTAGTAAGTTTGAGGTTAGCCTGATCTACATATCAATTTCAAGGCCAGCCTGAGCCACATGGGACCTTAACTCAAGCAAACCAAACCAAACTAACAAATTAAAAAAGAAAGAAAGCTCAGGTGAATGTTGCATGAGTAGCTGAAGTTCCTTTAATTAAATATAATACACCTACTGTAAGACAAAAATCATTAGTGTGTGTGTGTGTGTGTGTGTGTGTGTGTGTGTGTATGTTCACATGAGCTTACAAACTCATATGGAGGTCAGAGGACAGCTTTGTGTAGCTAGTTCTCTTCTTCCTTTATGTGGGTGCTGGGAACTGAAGTCGGGTCTCCAGTCCTGTTCAACAAACATCTTTACCCACTGAGCCATCTTATTGGCCATTGACTGATTCCTTCTCCTTCTCCTTCTCCTCCTCCTTCTCTTCTCCCCCACCCCCTCCTTCTCTTCTTCTAGGGCAGGCTTTCTCTGTTGTAACTCTGGCTGTCCTGGAACTCACTCTGTAGATCAGGCTGGCCTTGAACTCACAAAGATCCACCTGCCTCTGCCTTCCTAGTGCTGCGATTAAAGGAGTGTGTTACCACCATCCAGCAACTGACCTTCTTGTAGAAGTGTGTCACTTACAAATGAGGGGAGGTGTGGAATTTGATCCTGGGACCCATGTAAAAGTAGCAGAAGAGAACTGACTCCAAATGTGTGCCATAGCATGTGTGTCCTCCCCTGTCATGCACACACATCCAATGATGATGATGATGGCTGGAGAGATGGCTCAGTGTTTAAGAGTTCCAATTGGTCTTCCAAGAGACATGTGTTTGGTTCACAGCACCCATGCAAAATGGCTCACAGCTGGCCTGTAACTCCAGCCCCAGAGGATCTGATGCCACTCTATTCTGGCTCCCACAGGCGTCTGCACACTCCATACAATACATGAATACAATTTGAAAAGTGGTTATAAAGTAACACTGACTGCGGGATACGAAGGGCTGCATCTTCATAGGAGGAAGTGTCCTCTTGTGGCTGAGGCTGGTGGATGGATCTCACCTGAGCAAACCTGTAGTTGCAGAGAGAGCAATGGCACTGTGCATGTGTTGGTCAGTCTTTTGGCTTCTTGAGAGTGGTCTCACGTAATCCATTGCTCTACATTCCTGATCCACTTCCACTTCCCCCGTGCTGGGACTCAGGGCTCCTCTACCACACCTGGCTTCAATTTTCCATTTAAATTTATCAGCCCTCTTCTGGGGGCCATTTAACCCCTTCCCTTGGGCATATGGCAGAAGCATTTTCTGTTTCCTCTGGGAGGAGTGATGGCTGATCCCTCACCCGATATCACTAGGAGAGTGGTATCAGAAGGATATCACTACACAACAAAGAATTATCTGTCTCAAAATGTTAACAGGCAAGAGCTGAAAATTCTGTTTTGGAGCAAAACCATATTCAAAAGTTTCATAAATACCTTAGCATGGTGGAAAATTAGTTCCTTTAGTATTAATTTGAGTAACATTAGAAAACTTTCCTTTTGTAAAATCATAGACATTTATATATGAACAGTCCCTGCTTCTTTCCTTCCTTCTTCCTTTTTTTTTTCTCCAGACAGAGTTTCTCTATGTAGCTCTGACTGTCCTGAAAGTTGCTCTATCAACCAGGCTAGCCTCAAATTCAGAAATCTGCCTGCCTCTGCCTCCTAAGAGCTAGGATTACAGGTTTTTTGCCACTATTGCACAGCTACTCTCTGTTCCTTCTAGCCTGTTCATCTGTACGTGTGTTCGTGTGTGTGTGTGTGTGTGTGTGTGTGTAGTGATGGAGGTGTTTGTACACTTGTGTGAGCCAGTGCCAGAGAGGACATCAGGTGTCCATTTCTATCATGCTTCTTGCCTTATTCCCTTGAGACAGGGACTCTCGCTGAACCTGGAGCTAAGCTGGCAGTCAGCCAGCCTCAACGAGCCTTCTGTCTTCATTCCCCCAAGCTGGCTTTTACTTAGGTGCTGAGGATTTGAACCTAGGTCCTCATGCCTACCCAGTAAGCATCTTACTCACCAAGCTATCTCCCAGCCTTGTAGACACATCTGTGAACAGCTTTATTTCCCTGTAACTCGAGGATCATTTCAGGTAAGAAGATGTGTACAATGAGTCTGAGTCATTGCTGATATACAAACTAGAAACAAATTAAAAGTATACTTTTAGAAATTCTTCAAGGTGGCAGTGTTGTTACAGTAAGATACAAAACAGGGATGGAGGTAGATAAAATGCCTAGTGAATGATTAGTCAGCTGGGTTTGGTGGCCTCTGGATTTAGGAGCTAGAGGCAGGAAGATAAAGAGTTCCAGGCCAGCTTCAGTTACATTTGTGTTCAATTTGAGGTCAATTTATTATGCATACAGTATTGTGTTCAAATCACAAGTTAGTAATCAAAGATACTTTTCTGTGTGTGGTGCTGTGACTTGAACCCAGAGCCTTGTTAACGGTAGGTAAGCACTCTACTACTGAGCCAGCACTCCTTCCCTTTTTTCTTTTATTCTTTTAAAGATTTATTTATTGTGTATCTACCATGTGTGTGGTACTCTTGGAGGCCAGAAGAGGGCATTGACATCCCTTGGATCTGGAGTTACAGATAGCTGTGAGCTGAGCTGGGTGCTGAGAACCAAATTTGGAAACTTTGAAACAATAGAAAACACTCTTAACTCCTGAGCTATCCCCAACCCCTCCTTTTAAAAGACAGGATCTTCCTGTGAAGTCCAACTGTCCTGTTGCCTCTGCTTCCAAAGTGCTGTGATTACAGTCATCCACTACACTGAAGTCATAATATTGACATAAGTGTATAACTATGCATCTGTCTTCAGAGAAAGCTTGGTGATCTTTCCAGATCTGCAGAAGACTCTACCTCCTTCCATTCTGGTCACTCTTATTTTGACTCTATTGCCTGAGATTATTTTTGTTTGTTCCTAAAATTCTCATAAAATGGAATCATCTGGGGGCTGGTAGAGTGCTTGCATATTATGCATGATGTTGGTGAATGTTCATAAGTCTAGCACTCAGCAGGTAGAGGAAGGAGTATCAGGAGTTCAAATTCATCTTCATTTGAGACCAGCCTAGGATACATAAGACCCTGCCTCTCTCTCACACATAAAAGAATCATATGGTCTGAATGCACTGTGCTTGTGAATGTAGCCAGGTTGTCACATGTAATAGTATTTTATTTTTCAAGATTTCTTATTTCATATGTATGAGTTTTTGCCTAAATATATGTGTATCATGAATGTATAGCCTGAAGAAGGGATCAGGTCCCCTGGAACTGGACTTATATGAGATTGTGAGCTGCCGTGTGGGTGATAGGAACCAAACCTGATACCTCTTCAAGAGCACTGAGTTCCTGACTGCTGAGGCATCAATACAACCCCACATGTAGCAGTAGTTTATAACAACATGTGCTTTGAAGTTAAAAAACGAGTTAAATTTGCCAGCAATTTTCACAATGAAAGTCAATGGATATGGAAAGTTCAGAGACCTGATTTCATTTTTTTTAAAAAAAGAATTTACTTAATTTTTACTTTATGTGCATTGGTATGAGATGTCAGGTCCCCTGAAACTGGAGTTACAGACAGCTGTGAGCTGCCATGTAGGGGCTGGGAATCGAACGCGGGTCCTCTGGAAGAGCAGCCAGTGCTCTTAACCAGTAAGCCATCTCTCCAACCTCTGCTTTCATTTTTTTTAAACTTAGTTTTAGTTTAGGCGTTTGGTTTTTTGAGGTATGGTTTTGTTTTGAAGCCCAAGCTCACTTAAGATTCACAATCCTTCTTGGCCCAGCCCAGTGGGTGCTCGGATTACAGCACAGGTCTGAGTCACCATCCAGGTTCCTAGACCGGAATGTAATTTGGATTGTGAGTGAGAGAGGTGATGTCACAGCAGGTGGAATGTCACCTACAGACTTCTTTCTGTCTGGTGTCATGATTCCTTGTCCTTGGTGTCGGTAACGGTGAGTCCTGAAATGGTGACTATCCTTTGCAGTCCTTTTGCCCCCCCCCGCCCTTCAGTTCTGGAAGATGACTAGAACTGTTACCCATTGTGTTCCAGAAGCTGTGTAGAACTGGAGGGGTTGGGGAGGTGGCAGCATTCCTGAGGGGCTGCCAGAAGCCAGCACACAAAGACAGGAGGCCAATAGCACCTCTGATGTTGGCTTACTAGGGGGGAGCTTCTGGAAAGAGAGCATTCATTCCTACATCCTGACGCCAAGCTCCCAGATACCACCTTCTCCTCGGGAATGGCTCCGAGAAATGCGATTACTCTCCAGCTCCTCACAGCTTTTCCATAACTGAAAACTAGTATTGAGTTAAGATGAGCTTCCTGATTGGAGTCATGTGACTATCCATCTCTCTGTAGCTGGCACTGTCCACCGAACATCATGATTTTCAGTGCTGGGCTGACTTAGTGTGTGTATATATAGTCCTGGCTTTTACAGTTATTGTTACCATTCATTTAACTCTGTAGACTTTTTTTTTTTGAAGACAGAGTCTGACTTAACTGGTCTCTAGTTCTTTAATTACACATATTCTATTTTGTGTAGATGCACATGTGTTAGTGTGTGCATGCCATAGCTTGCAGGTTAGAGGACAACCTGCTGGATCCCGTGGGTTAAACTCAGGCTCATTAACAGGCGCCTTTGTCCATGACCCATGTGTGTGGTCCTGAATCCTTTATGTTTTGACTTTCATCTATGACATCAGATTGTACCTGGGTTACCTTGTCATTGCATACAAATACATGAGTATCCAACCCCCCTCTTCCCTCTTTCCTTCTTTTGTTTTCTGTGCTGGGAATGGAACTCGGGAGGGTCTTGTGTATGCTAGGCAAGTGCTCTGCCTCTGAGCTACATCTTAGTCCTTTCCTGTGTGTATTTCTGTATCTTGTTCTTAAACTTCCTTCTTGTATGTTCTCATAGTTCAACATCTTAGAAGCCTTTGACTCCTGTCCTCTGCCCATCTAAATTAGCAGCATGCCATGCATCACTCTATAATATTAATCATCCTTTTAGTTTGTTTTTCACTGTACTTATCAGTAGTTGTAAATCATGTGTGTGTATGTGTGTGCGTGTAATATATATTGCTGTGCTGAGGGTAGAACCCAGGACATCGAGAAGGATGGGAAAGTGCTGTCCTGAGCTACACGTCTAGAAATCCAAGTTTGAAAACCAATTTCTTGCACACATTCTGAGCCCCATGAGACAGGGGCTTTGACTTATTTTACATAGTATGAAGGCTATATCTCATACATCTTAGGGACCTCCCAAAATAGCTACTGAATAAAATAATTTTATATTCAGAGGCTTTGTGAGAATAGAGGAAAGAAAACACTTTTAAAGATGGGGCAAGTAGCCATATGGAGTGGCTTGCACCTATAATCCTGACAACCTGAAATGGAGACAGGGGATTGCCCAAAGTTTGTCTTCCTAGGGAGTTCTGGGCCATTTTGGATTGCAGAGTGAGATTCTGTCTTGAAACAAAAGAAATGAGAAATCGAGGCTCTAAGAGACTTTGTAGCTATGAGTCCAAAGCAGAGAAGGTGGCAGGTGGGGCTGGAGCATCTTTAAGTGTAGTTCTTTTTGCTCATGGCTGGCCCCTTTGTCTGTTCAGATAGCTTTCGTTATTTAGTTCAGGTTGGCCCATGACTCTTCAGTGCTGGGTTACAAACTAGTGCTACCTATCTAGCTTTTTTTGTTGTTGTTGTTGTTTTTGTTTATTATTGAGAACAGGGTCCTCTTTGCAGTTCCTGTTGGCTTCAGAGTTACTTATATGGCTGCAGGGTAAATTTGATAACAATGTCTTTTTCATTGCCTGGCTGTCTGTTACAGGACCAAGCATAGAGCAAATAGAACTACCTTTTAATTCTTCTCTGAACAAATATTGTAAGTTTCCACCAGGTAAGGTCGCATAGCCTAAGGATCCCATCTAGGTGAGGCAGGAGGACCTCAAGTTTAAGGTAAACCTGGTTTACAAAGGAAAAGTTTATATTGAAAAACTAACAGCAAGAAAAAGGTGAATTTCTCCAAATACTGTGTCCTTGTCTGTCTGTATATTAGAATCATATTTTCATAAAGACATCATAAATCTTTAGTAAGATAACTTGCTGGTTGTAAGACCAACAAATTAAACCCTATAAAGTTCCAGGCATGATGGCACACCTTTAATCCTAGCACTCAGAGGCAGAGGCAGGCAGATCTCTGTGAGTACCAGTACAACTTGGTCTACATAGCAAGTTCCAGGATAGCCAGAACTACACAGAGAAACACTGTCTCAAAACACCAACCAACCAACCAGCTAATCAAAAACACCTATGCCAGAAAGTTTAAAAGTCTATATTAATGAAATAGAAACAGTTGTATAAAGACACATTGTATAGCTCCTATTTATACTTTTTTTTTGTACTACTGGTCTTTTAAAGTAAAGTTGGCAATAGGTTGTCTTTGTTTTTTGTTATTCCTTCCTTCTTCCCTTCTTGTCTTCCTTTCCGGCCTCTGCCCCCACCCCCACTTCACTTTTTGAGGCAAGGTCACATGTGAACCAAGGCAGCTTTCAGATTCTCTATGTAGCCAAGGCTGACTTTGATCTTCTGATCCTCTTGCCTCTACCTCTGTGAGTTCTGGCATTACAGACATATACCACCACGCCCAGATTTATTATTTCTAAATCCTGAATGTATTGTTTTTAGAAAAAAGTGAACTTTAGAAAAAAGTCCCTTGGAATGGACACCACTTATTCTCTGAAGGAGGCATAGACTCATCTCTTTGATTGCCTCAGGGAACCATGAGTTGGGGTGCTAAATTCTGTGTAGGTCATGGGTCCCAATCCCCATTTGTTATGTGCCTTGCTGCAGCATCTGGGAGGGCACTGTGCTGAGATTCCAGGACAGGGCCCAGACCAAGGAATGTCAGTGACTATCTCCCTGATGGACAGTGGCAGTGCTAATTTGCATCTACTCTAACAAGCTGGTGTTGAAATGGGCTGGCAGAATGCCAAGGAAACCAAGGTCAGCATACCTTGTAATAACAAGTGAGTCATGCAGCCCAGGATTGCACATCCCCACAGGACTGACTGCCTGACTCTTCTTGCATCGGAACAGTGCCAGAGCCCAGCATTGCTACTTGTGTAAAAGGTGACAAAAGTCACAGGAGCCTCTTGCTAGGGAGATAACCATGGAGGAAGAGAAAAATGAAAGTGAAAAATCAAATTTAAAGTCCCTGCAGAGAGAGCAGACTTGAGTTAGAGGCAGGTGGAAGTGTGATCTGTGACTGAAAGTGTACAAGGAAACAAAGTGAAAAGACCCAAACCTCACGGCGGTTAGAACATGGGTTTGAATTCTAGCATGCAGCCTTTTGTCTGTGTGGTCCAGGGAGGCTTCCTCAATTCCCAGACTTGGGCTTCATAGCTGTACATAGATAGTGACAGCAGCTTTTCCATTTACTCAGCACTGTTATTTGGGGTACCAGGTGTTGATGTAGATGCTGGGGGTGTAGTGACAGATGGGTCCTTGTTCTTGTAGAGCTTGCTTTCTGGTAGCAGAAGCAGATGGTAAAGAAAGAAAAAAACAGAACGTGGTAAGTGTCACACAGAAGGAAAACAGAGAAGTTAATGATAGTGCCTGGGGAATTCCTTCCTGCCACACCTAGCAGGGATTGTACAGGTATTTTTTTTTCTTTAAGTGAGGAGTACGCTGGGGATTAAACCTACGGCCTCCTCAAGAGTGAGACAGGGTGCTACTTGTGTAGCTTATATTGGCAATAACTCATAACGTAGTACAGGCTGGCCTTGAACTTGTGGAAATCCCCCTGCCTGAGCCTTAGCACGTGTGTGAATTACCGGTGTGCCTCCCCATGTCCAGGAAAGAACATTTCTGTCATTCTGGAGATTTCCCTCCTCCTACTCTTTCAACGCCACTCCCACCCCAAGAAGCTGCTGTTTAACTGTCTGTGAGTTTTGTCATTTGATGGTGTAGGCCTCATAACACCAGATGCTCTTTTAAGAGGTTTAAAAAATTCAAGTCCTGCTGGGGTTATAGAATGAATTTCGGGCCACCCTGGGCACAGTTTAGATTTGGTTTCAAGGAAAAACAGCAAAAAGAAAGCTGGAGACATAGCTTGAGAGGTGGAGTGACAGTGGGTTTCATCCTTAGTTCTACTACCTCCACTATCCCCAGAAAGACAGCATTCCACTGTATACTCTTTAATTTAGCAGTGCTGTTGAGATTCACACATGTGGCTGCATTCCTCAATAGGCACTTTCTCTTTTGTGGGGGGAGAGGGGACAAATTGAGACAGGGTTTCATGTAACCAGGGCTGACCTCCATCTGCTTGTGTAGCCGGGATGACCTCGAACCCCTGACCCTGCTGTCTCCACCGAGTGAGTGCTCTACTATAAGTTGTGTGCCACCCTCTCCAGTTCTGTGTCTCAGCACTTTAAAAAGGAGGAGCCACAAGATACTTCTGAGTGCCAGAGATGAGTTCTGGTATTGCTTTTGCCCTTGCTCTTTGCCAGCTATGTAACTCAGGCCAGCCACACCCTTCTTTAGCACTGAGTTATTCATCTGGCCTTCCAATGGGATTGTTGGGAAAATAGGATGATTTAGACTGTAGTTGTCTTGAAAAGAATTAAATGTTCTACATTAAGCAAGACTAAAAAAAAAAAAAAAAAAAAAGACCATTTATTTAGTTTATATGGGTGTTTTGTTTGCGTGCCCAAGTAGGCCAGAAGAGGGTGTCAGATCTCTTGCACGGAAGTTATAGATGGCTGTGAGTTGCCATGTGGGTGCCGTGAATTGAAACTCTGTCCTATGCAAGAACAAGTGCTTTTAACTGCTGAGCCATATCTCCAGCCCCTAATGGAGATTTAAAAAAAAAAAATCATCTTACTGTGCATGATATGGTGGGTCATGCCTTTAATACCCCAAATTGGGAGGCAGCAGGCAGATCTCTCTGTGAGTTCAGGGCCAGCCTGGTCTATATAGCCAGTTCCAGGCCAGCTTGGGATTCATAGTGAGACCCTGTCTAAAAAGAAAATCACTTTATTACAATGGACTCACAGAAACATCACACAGCTGATCATATAGCTACTCAAACACCTGCTAAGCCCCAAACTCTGTGAATCTCAGTGAACTTCTACACCAAAAGGCAATTTTTAAGAGTTTTACACTTTCGCTACATTTTAAGAACTTAAGGCACCACAGAAGAGAAAGAAAGAAAGAAAGAGAAAAAGGAAAAAAAAGCCCACAGCAAAGTTGAAATAGGAAACCATTGCCTTTATATCATATTCTTTCATGACTCTTGTTCTTTTGCTTGTGTCCCATTTATCTCCATTGTTTGATATTACCCTTTCTTGGTCTTTCTTCTTTCCTTTAAAAAATTAGTTTGAGAGTTTTGAATAGAACAAGATTTTCCTTATTTTTTATTAAAATTTTATTTTTATGGGGTGAAGAGAGAAAGTGTCCTTCTAACCATGATGGCCTGAAGGAGGCCTTAGCAGTGAGACTACAGAAGGGGCAAGTCTGAGATTCAGAAAGTGTTAAGATGAGCATTGAATCAGAGTGTTAATGAGCCTTAGACGTTGGAACTGGGCCATAGGATGAAGGGATAAGGGAGTTTAAAAGGAAGTGTTGGTGCTGAGGACAAACCCTGTGGTAGAGCTCTGTGCAGAAAGCCAGTATAGGCAGTTGGGAATGTGGGCTGCAAGATCTGATTAGCAGGTTGGGCTGCTAATGTGGCTTTTATGAGAACATGAGCTTCCAAAGCAACCACATGGAAGGCTTGAGTCTGCTCATCACATAGCCCTGGTGCCCAAACAGCAGGCGGAGGAGGAAGACATTCCGGCAGTCAGCTGCGTGTCTGAGTGGCTGCGTGCCAATCCGGCAGTTGGGTAAGGCTGTCCACAGAGTTGAAAACTCAGTTGGATGCTTCAGCATCTACACAGTTAAAAGCCAAGAATGTGTCTGTGTGTGTGTGTTTGTGTGTGTGTACTGAAAAAGAAGTCCCACTGAAAGCTGGCACACTTGGAATCAATCTCTACTCAAGAAACAAAGGCAGGAGGATTGCTGGGTTGCATAGTAAGTTACAGGCCAGAGTAGGATACAATATGTGACTCTGTGTCAACACCCCCACCGAAAAAAAAAAAAAGAATTCCAACTGCTAGGCCAGAGTAGGAAACAATTTGTGAGCCTATATCAAATCCCCTCCCCCTAAAAAATTCCAATTGAGAGGCTGAGGTAGGAGGATCACAGGTTTAAGGTTAGCCTGGGCTACATAGAGAGACCCTGTATATGGTTAGGGACATCTTCTTTGATTTAACTTCCAGAATACCAGCAACAAGTACAAGAATACATGTTCATGGTTATGATAGCTGTGTTTCACTGTACATGTCTCCATCCTCTCTTCCATGTTGTTATCTGAGCCTTAGAGGGGATGATATAGATGCCTAACTTAGGACTGAGCACTCAAGAGTTAGGTATTCAGACTACTTTCTACCAATTATAAGATTCTGCTGTCACCAACTGTCACCCTTCTGCAAGAAGAAGCTTTTCTGGCTAAGAACAACACTAATCCATAGGAGTAAACGTAACACTTAGGAGGCAACATACCTACTTAGGGAACCATCAGTAGTGTTGCTCTCTCCTTGGTTTAACCAACATCAAGTCAGGAAGGGAACTGGGCTTATAGTTCATACCTGTAATTGAGCAGTTGAGAGGCTAAGCCAAGAAGAGCACCACAAGTATGAGGCCAGCTTGGGCTACATAGTGAGACCCTGTCTCACTATAAAAAAAAGAAGAAAAGGAAGTATAAGAGAAGGAAGAGGAGGAAAAGATGGTTTTCTGGGCTAATGATGTGGCTCACTGGCTGGCAAGCTTGAGGCCTGGGTCCAGTTCCCATCGAGGAAAGAGATGGGGTGAATATGGTCACAGCATTCGATATACGTATGCAACTGTCAACAGATTTTAAAAATGTGACTTGAGAAGTCTTCTACATGTGGGTCAGTAAGACAGTGAAAGTGCTTGCAGTTCAAGCCTGATGACTTGACACACAGGGAAAGGAGAGAACTAATTCCTCAGAGTCGTCTGCTGACTCCCACATGTGTGCCATGGCATGTATGCTTCTACTCAGATGTGTGTGCCCTACATATATACATATTATAATAGTGCATTAAATTATTATTTTTACCCCTGACCCATCTTTGTTTTGTTTTGTTTTTTTAGACAGGCTCTCACTGTGTTGCCCTTGCTGGCTGGAAATTTTCCGAGTGGACCAGGCTGGCTATGAACTCAGAGATCTTCCCACCTTTGTCTCCTGCATGCTAGGATTAAAGGCATGTGCCTCCATACCAGGCAATGCATAAATTAAAAAACTTCCATGTGGCAAAAAAGAAAAAAAAGTTATTTTTTACTAGGAAACTGTGTTGTGTACTTGGGATGGACCTAAGGTTTCAGCTGTTAACATAGCTATTAACACAAGCTTTTTATGTCCGGGTTATATTCACAGTACTTGAGAGTTATTTATTTTTGACTTATTGTTTTGGTTCTGAGTGTTTCGTCTGCATGAATACTATGTACCACATGGATGCCTAAGGTCCATGGAGGTCAGAGAGGACATCAGACCCCCTGGAACTGAAGTTACAGATGGTTGTAAGCCACCATGTGGGTGCTGGGAATAAGATCAGCAGGTGCTTGTAAGCTCTTAACCATCTCTTCAGAACTGGAGAACTTTTTAAAATGTGGAATCTTAGCATTGTCTAATAGCTTATTCCTGTAATGCCCACTCTTGGGAGATTGAGACTTGAGGAGGAAAGGATTTCTTTAATCTTACAATTTGTAATCTATCACCCAGGGAAGTTAGGGCAGGAACCTGGTGTCAGGAACTGATGCAGAGGCCATGGAAGAATGTTGCTTATAAGCTCCCCATGACTTGCTCAGCCTCTTTCTTATATACCACAGGACTACCTGACTACCCACAATATACTGGGGTTTCCCTTATCAATCTTTAATTAAGAAACTGCCTTACGGCCTTGTCCACAGATCAATTTTATACAGACATTTTTCAGTTGAGGTTCTTCCTATATATCTCTAGCTTGTGTCAAGTTGACAAAAGACAAAAAAAAAACAAACAGCAACAGAAAACAACTAACCAGGACAAGTGCTGTGAATTCTAATCTAGCTTGGATTGCAGAATGATACTTTGAGAAATTTCTACCGTCTTGACCATTTTTAATTCTGTAGTTCGGTAACATTAAGTAATTTACATTGGGAACCGGAGAGATGACTCAGTTAAGAGAACCGACTGCTTTTGAAGAGAATCTAGGTTTGGTCCCCAGCACTCAGGTGAGGCTGCTCACAACTGCCTGTAACTTCAGTTCTAGGGGACCCGATTCCTTCTTCTGGGCTCTGTGGAGTACCTGCATGTCCACGGTATACATACATATACTCAGGGACACACATATACATAAAACAAATAAATACATATTTAAGCAAGATACACTGGTCAGCCATCACTGTCATCTACTGAAGAAAACCTTTCAAATCATAAAAGTCTGAGAATCATTAAGCACTAACTCTGTTTTCTCTTTCTTTTAACCCCTGACAATTGCTATCTACTTTTTAATTTTTTGTTATTTCTATTTATTTATTTTCGTTTTTGAGACAGGGTTTCTCTGTGTAGCCCTGGCTTTCCTGGAACCCACTTTGTAGACCAGGCTGGCCTTGATCCACCTGCCTCTGCCTCTCAAGTGCTGATATTAAAATGTGTGCCACCACTGCCCGGCTTAGTTTTAACTTTTTATATTATTGGTGTGTGTGTGTGTGTGTGTGTGTGTGTGACAGAGAGAGGGGGGAGGGGGGGGGTTGAGTATGGGCACATAGTCTTTGGAGGTCAGAGGACAAGTTTGTGGAGTCAGCTCTCTCCCACATGTGGGTTCCTGGGGCAGGGGCAGGCTGCCTTGCTTGTACAGCCGTCACTTTACCTGCTCAGCCATCTTTCCAGTGCTGGTCTCCTTTTTAGGAAGATTTTTCATTTGTTCTTTGACAGTTTCATAAGCGTATATAATGTGTTATGATCATATTCACTCACTCCTGTATTTTTATCTCTATAAACTTGACTCCTTGTAGAATTGAGGTCATACAGTGTTTGTTCTTTGTAACTGGCTTATTTTACTTAGCAAACAATCCTCAAGTTTTATATTGTAGCATATGTCAGGATTTCCTTTCCTTTCATGGCCAAATAACTCAGGCACTTGTACACACACACACATGTACACACATAGAGGCACATGCACATGTATTTCATAAATTTCTATATTTCAAATATCATTCAATTGCTTGCATATGCCAGGCAATATCTACCTATTCATCATTGCTCTGACTTTTGGCTGTTGTGCTAAGTGAATAAGGCAGCTAGAATGTGGCTGTACAAGTATCTTTTGATATCCTGTAATAGCTTTATCCTTGATTTCTGAGACTTGAACCCAAGGCCCCATGCATCCAGCTAAGCATATTACCACTTCGATTTTCTTAAAATAAATGCTCTTAAGTGGAATTGTTGGATCATATGGAAATGCTGTTTTTAATTTCTGAGGTACTGTTCTATTGTTGTCCATGGCAGCTGCTCCTGACAGTTCCCACCTGAAGTGTTTTCCACATCATCTCTAGTGCTGCTTTTGTTCTTCCCTGTGGCATGCTAATGGGGGTAAGAGATGCCTCAGTAGTTTGGGTTTACATTTCCTAGGGCTTGCATTTACCAATCATTAATGATACTAAGCATGTTTTCATGTTGTTGGGCTTTTTTCAGATTTATTTTTTTAGTTTTATGTATGTGTATGTGTGTCGGTGTGACTACATGTCATATATGTACAGGTGCCCAAGAGGATCAGAAGAGAGTGTCCAGTTCCCCAGGAGCTAGAGTTACAGACATTTGCCTCCTAGGAGGCAAATTTCTTCTGTCTCTTACTTTGACTTTCCAGTGCCTTTCATTGATACTCTTGCCACAGCCTCCTGAGTACTG
Organism: Cricetomys ansorgei; assembly: GCA_026225945.1. NCBI lineage: Eukaryota > Metazoa > Chordata > Mammalia > Rodentia > Nesomyidae > Cricetomys > Cricetomys ansorgei. The sequence continues at coordinate 54,919 of JAMJFZ010000522.1, read as the reverse complement.
ACAGGAGTCACTCTGCTGGCTCCTCTCCTCTCCTCTCTTCCCCTCCCCTCCCCCCTCCCCTTCCCCTCCCCTCCCCTCCCCTCTCCCTTCCTTCCTTCCTCTCCTCCCTCCCTTCCTCCTTCCCTCCCTCCCTTCCTTCCTTCCTTTCTTTTTTTTAGCTCTGAACTGATCCTTGGCCTCAGATGGGCAGCAGATTACTCTGTCACTGAGGTATATCCCCAGCTTCCCCTTTACTTTTTATTTTTTAAAAAAGGTTTACTTTTTATTTTATGTATATTGGTGTTTTGCTGGCATGTCTGTGAACCGTGTGTGTGCAGTGCCCACGGAATCTAGTAGAGGGTATTAGAGTAGTCCCATGAACTGGAATTACAGACATTTGTGAGTTTCCCCATCGGTTCTGGAATCGAACCTAGGTCTTCTGGAAAGTAGTGAGTGCTCTTACTGTATCTCCAACCCCCAATTTTTATTTTTTTTTAATGTTTGTTTGTTTGTTTATTTATTGTGTGTATATGTATAGGTTATAGTGTACCACAGTGTGCTTATGGAGCTTGTGGAGTCAGTTTTTTCCTTCTGTCATGTGAGTTCCAAGGATAAACTAAGATCCTCAGGCCTGGTGACAAGTGCCTTCACCCACTGAGCTGTGAGCCATCTCACTATCCCATTTTGAGTTTTAAATATTATGCCTTTGTCAAGTTTCAGAGCTAGAAAGTATGAAATTCAGTGCCCACTCCCTCCACTCCTGACCCCATTCCCTGGCACCTGCCAGGACAGGATTCTGCTGGTTGGACAGAGTAGCTTTAAGTAAGTCCCTTGTGGTCCCAGCCTCAGCTTGGCTCTAAGCAATATGGATAGCTCACACCCTTCTCATATAGGGGTGAGGGAAAGATACAAATGCAGGTGTTTCTCCTAGTGCAGCAGCACATAACTGTTAAATTCATCATTTTTCTCCATTGTTTTCCTATATTTGATCTGAGCCAGAGGGCTGAGAAGTGATTTTGCCATTTATTTTCTCTATGTGCTCTTCCTGAGTTTTCTACGAACTTGAGTCAGTCTAGTATTTTCAATACAACAGAATTTTGAACAGCATGACTGTCTTTCTCCTCTTACCCTGTATGGCCTCCAAATATCACAAATGTTTACAAATTAACACTGAGCAAAGCTGCAGTCTCCTGTCTGTCTTGTCTGTCTGTCATCCGGGCATGACCACATGTCTATCCAGCTCAGCTTCCTAGAGTTGCTCCTATGTCCTCTGTTCCCTGTAAGAACGTCATTGCATCACTGTATGCTCAGAATCCTTTTATGTGGATAAAACCTCTTTTGTCTCAGGTTTCTGGAGAGCATTACTGAAGGCTTTTCTTCTTCCTTGTACATATCCTGTCTGCATAGACTTGCTCTTGGGGAGATGATGTCACCTGGACAAGCTGTCGCCTCCTTGGTGCCCAGATTGCTGACCGCTGTGGTAATTGACTTTGCTTAGGGCTCCCTGAAATGTTGCCCTTCAGCTGTTACTCAGTTAAGGCCGAAAAGCTAACTCTGCTGGGAGTTCTATTAGACAGCAGCTGTCACACCTAATTACCAAGAACTATGGAAGAGGTGTTTCCAAGGGGACCCCTTATCTCTATGAGCAGTGGCCAGGATGTAACATTTGGAAGGAGTGATGAGGGCTAGAGTGGAGGGCTTGGTAGCTGCAGCTCAAAGCACATGTCAGAAATGTTTTCCTGGCAGCCAAGGATAATGGAGCTCACTGGTTTGCGTGTTTGTTTGTTTATTTATTTATATTTCCAGTGCTGGGGTTGGAACCCAGGGCCTTGTGCATTCTGTGTCAACACTGCATCACTGAACTACTCCAGCTTTCACAGACAGTTTCTTAAAGGACTTATCTCCCTTTTCAGGGTGGACAATAACATTATCAATACTGCATGCTCAGGTTGATGTTTTCCTGGGCATGCACAGGTGATGGAAGTGCTTTCCATATCTGACCCAGAAAAATGAATCCTCACACAGATGTGCATAACTCAAGGATATCCCATGGATCATGGGATGGCCTTAACCATTATGTTATTGGGATAGCGAAGCTTTCTATTCTAAACTAAAATGTTCACAATGAAGATGTGGAATGTGGGGTGGTTTCTCTTTATACTCCAGTGCAGTCATCACTCACAGTGATAATGTGAGCCATGTATGCTATTTAATATTTTTGAAGCTCGGTGTGGCCTATAACTCACTATGTAGTACAGACTGGCTTCAGAGTCATGACAGTTAGCTTGCCTCAGACTCCTAATTGTTGAGGCTATAGGCATGAACCACTGTGCCTTACCTTACGGTTTTCTAGTTACCTTATGTATCAGTTTCTTAGAGCTATCTCACACATAATCATATAATTGGTGGCTTAAACTAACAGCTTCTGTGTTGGCTCTGGGAAGCTGAAGTCATAAGTCATGAAGCATAAGGCTGACTTCTTCTCAAGTACCCCCCCGTTCCTTTCCCAGTCTTAGTTGAGATTTATATTACTGTCAAGAGACACAATGACCATGGCAACTCTTATAAAGGAAAACATTTAACTGGGGCTTACTGACAATTCAGAGGTTTAGTCCATTATCATCATAGTGGGAAGCATGGCAGTAGGTAAGCAGACGTGGTGCTGTAGATGTAGCTGAGAATTCTACATCTGGATCTGAAGAAGGCAGGAAGAGTGACACACTTTTTTCAACACCTACTCCAATAAGGCCACATCTCCTAATAGTGCCACTCCCTGTGGGCACTATTTTCATTCAAATATTCCAATATTCATATCATAATGCAAAATGCAGTTAGTCCCACTTCAAAACTCTCCATAGTCTATCAAGGTCTCAAAAGTGTTTAAAAGTTCAAAAGTCTCTTCTGATACTCAGGGCAATCTCTTAATTGTAATCCCCTGTAAAATCAAAATCAAAAAGTAGATCATATACTATAGCCAATTGCTACTGTGTAGGTTCACAAGAACGAGAAGGAACATTTTCATAGATACAAAACTGACAGACCTTAGCAGAGGGAACAGCATGTCATGGCAAGTGCCATCCTGGACAGCTGAACCATGATCATCTAATTTCAGGTGTTTTTTATTGCTGCAAAATCTCCTCAGGTGTTTTATTGATACCAAAAACTCTGCCCCCTCATCCAGAGGCCTATTTGCACAAGGAAGGAAACCTGTAGCTTAGTCTCATCCCACCCCCTTTAGCAGTTGAGCTATGCCACCTTTATGTTGAGGCAGATCAAAGCTCAAGGCGAGTGTTCTCTGTTGTCTGAGACTGTGGGAGAGAGACTATAAGAATTCCTCCACAGCAACTTTGTTCTTCACCACAATGGCTCTGCCAGAGAACTGTGAGCAGGAGGAGGTCATGAGGAACCAAACATCTGAACCACAGATTTGCATTAAGCCAGCACCTGCAGATGGAAACAAACTTCCAAGGCTTAACTAGTCCTTCTCCCAAGAATATACAAGCCAATTGTTTTAAAGTTACATAAGCATAACTGAAAATAAATTTCCCCAACATATCCCCCTTTCTGTTTAAGCTAATTTGAAAAAATTACTTTATTGCTACAACACAATTTAACATCAGCAAAACTATTTACAAGAGGAGCAATTATGAAGCTTGCTAGGATGCACAGGATTTAATGAAACAAAATATTTATCAAGCCTTTCACAATGTCCAGCATGGTTGTATTTAGTCCAAAATGATAGGACTGGAGTGTGGCTCAGTTGTGCAGGGCTTGTCTAATTTGGGTTAATTACTTGGGTTGATGCCCAGGAAGAGGAGGGAGAGATGTGTGTGCACATGTGATCTATAATGCAGATTTTTTCTGTATATTTTTGTTGTTGTAATATGAAACATTCTACCGCAGCTACCCAGTTCCCGCCCACAGCAGTGCAGCTGCATCTCTTGGTCCTGTGAAGTGATTCTGCTGCCTGCCATCCAGCAGCTGCAGCAGTGGCTCTGCTCTGGATGGGTTCTTACCATGTACCTATCTGGTCTTAAATCGGAGACCTGTGAGCAGGAGAGAATGACCAGGATTCTTGGGAGAGTGTTGTCAGTGGAACATCTCAGTTTATTGAAGCAAGGGTGGTTACATGATAGGAAAAAAGCAGGGGAGGGTCTTTGGTACCCAGGGAAAGAGGGGCCATAGGTTAAGACAGGGATATTGGAGTAGCCACATTTGCATGTGAAGCTCAAGTCTAAGGGTCAAAGTCCTGCATGGGTATCTTCTGCATAAGGTGTGGTCCCACGGGAAAAAAGAGGAAGATACCTTATCAGAAAATGGGCTCACCCCTAGGCCTCCAGTTACAGGTTCACATAAGCACCAGCCAACCCACATTCTTTTGCTGTGAAGCAGGCAGTATTTAGAATTTAGTTGGGTTTTGCCAGGGCTAAGAAAAGTGGGGAGCAATTGAACTGCTGCTGCTCTCAGGGTGAGAATTCCAGGGTTCAAGGCATGCTTTGGCCCACTCTTAGCTCTAGGACAGCCCCACATATTTTCATGTATGTATAATACATGATTTTTTTTTCTGACTGGCATTCTAAAAATTATCATCATAATATGCAGTGAATATAAAATGATTAAAAATTATAATTTTAAATGATATGTTAATTACCTGTGTATGTGTGAGAGTGTATACATGTCATAGTGCATGTGTATAGACAACCTTTGAGAATCTGTCCCTCTACCATGTGGGTCCCAGAACTGTACTCAGGTTGTTAGGCCTGCTGGTCCAGTGATTATTGTTTCTTTTAGGGACAGAGTCTTGTTGTGTAGTCTAGACTGACCTTGAACTCACCGTCATCCTTCCTCAGTCCCCTTCATGCCAGGATTATAGGAAAGATTATATGTAATGAATAAGCTGTCACACTCAATATAATAAGATCAAATATTAAAAAGTGTATTTGCTTTTCAATTAGCATGTGTATATGTATGTGTGTGTGTGTGTGTGTTTTGTGTGTGCATGAATGTATGCTATAGCATCTCTGTGGCCATTGGACAACAACCTGTGCAAGTTGGTTCTCTCCTACTGTGTGTTCTAGGGATCAAACTCTGGTCATCAGGTTTGGTGGCAAGCACTTTTACCCACAGCCATTTTTCTGGCCCCATATAGTTTAATATTGTTTGTGGTCACATCTCAACTTGGACTTGCTTCCTTCCCTCTCTTTTTGTTCATCACCCTTCTCTCTGTTAACCGTGTTTGTTTTTACACTGCTAGGGAATTAAACCCAGAATCTCAGGCATGCTACCAAGTGCTAGAACACTGTGCCATAGTCTTAGCTCCTTCCTTTTTTTACTTTTTTTAAGGTTTGTTATTGTTAGTTTTTGTTTTGTTTATTTTGGTTTGGTTTTGAGACAGGGTCTCTCTATGTAGTCCTGGCTGTTCTGGAACTCACTATGTAGACTAGACTGTCTTTGAACTTACAGAGATCCAATTGCTTCTGCCTTCATAGTTTTGTGATTAAAGGCAACCACCATACCTAGCCTTGTTTGTTTGCTTGTTTTCTTGAGACAGGGTCTCAAAACCTTGAACTCCTGACCCTCCTATCTCAATCCTCAAAGGTGCATACATTTTAGGTGAGCACCACCATGCATGCATTTTCACTCTTCCCTTCCCTTCCTCCCTCTTTTCTTTTGTTTTGTTTTGTTTTCTTTTTTCTTTTCTTTCTGTTCTGTTCTAGGGAATGAACCCTGGGCCTTATGCATACAAAGGAAGACTGCACCACTGAGCCACATACCCAGCAGGCTATCCCTGGGGTCCTCCCCTCTTGCCTTTCATTGAGGAGTATCATGGGGGCCACAAAACCATTGGGCTGTCATTTTTCATGCATTTTCCTTCTTGTCTTCTTTTGCTTTTGGAGTTTTTTATTTATTTAGAAAAGATTTACTCATTCTGAACAAAAGAAACCAACGTTGACTTGTAAAAGCTACTGGAGTCTTGAGATTTGATGGGAAAGTAAAATTAGCCAGTTCTGCAAGGAAAGCATATATAGTAACACACACACACACACACACACACACACGTATATATATATATTTCAGTGCTAGGGATTGCATGCAAGAATCATCCCTGAACATGTTTAAGTGTCAATGTTTATTGTGTGGTAGAATGGATTCAGTACTCTATCACAGTGGCTTAAATAATTGTGGTTAATAATTGGTTAAGTAGGAGAAATGTAAGACTTGTTACTGTAAATTCCCCTGCTGCATGGTTTGTGACTGTAGATATATGAGCTCTGGTGAATGGGGCTATGATTTTGTGTCATGTAGAGGCAAACAATGGTGTAAACTGGTCTTTCTTGACTGATTGCATTAAGTCCATTGGAGTGATGAAATTGTGATCTCTGGCTCTGAAAGTCTGCAGGGTCTGACTCAAGATTAGAAGGTGGTTATTTGTTCACTTGTATTTCAACAAAGAAGGCAAGTTTTTGTTGCTTTGATTTTTAATTTTCGTTTATTTCTATGTGCATGAGTGTTTTGCCTGCATGCATGTTTGTGTACTACATGCATACCTGGTGCCTAAGAAGGCCATAAGAGTGTCTGATTTTCTGAGACTGGAGTTAACCGAAGGTTGTGAGCCACCATGTGGATGCTGGGAGTTGAACCCAGGACCTGTGGAAGAGCAACTGGTGCTCTTAACTGCTAAACTATCTCTCCAGGCCTTTACAATTATTTTATTTGTATTTATTTTTAATTTGATGTACATGGGTGTTTTGTCTTCATGTACACCATGTGTCAGGCAGGCCCTTATAAGCAACCCCACAGGGAGAAAAGTTTAATATCCTTAAATTCTCCTTTTCCCCATTAGTACTGGGGATTGAAGTGTCTCTCACATGTTAGGCATGTGCTCTGCCACTGAACCACATCTCCCCTTTAAAATGTTTTTGTTTTGAGAGGGAGCCTCACTCAGTGTAAGAGCAAAAGTTATGTTTTAAATTTTAATTAATGTGCCTAAGAGTCTATAGAGCAAGGACAGATAACTTTCTGGAGTGCTGGATGAGGCTGTTCAAGTGAGATATAGAAAGACGTAATCCTGTAATCTCACTTGCCCAAGGACAGATAACCTCCTGGAATGCTGGGCGGGGACTGCCTAGATTCCATTTGGTTAATCCAGCAGCACCAGGTGTGTTCCAAATGCACAGGATACACTTAATCACTTGTAGGTGGGAGATAACCCAGACTGGCCGTACTTCGGGATAAATGCTTGACCCTAATTGGATCTGGTGGGAAGTATATAGCCTTATGGGTGCTTTTTTAAGCATTTGTTCCATGTGAATCAGGTTCATTTTCTGGGAATCTTGGAAGTGATAGGACCATTCCATGGCAACCTCAAAATGGTCCTGGTCAGAGTCCATCTTCCTGGCCAGTATTTAATTAATTTAATTAAAGCTTGCTTCACATTTGCTTCAGTTGTGGTGATGGTCTTATTCTTGACCAGTGGGATTTACCTATGGAGGCCTCAGCAGATTTCAGGCCACCACCCAAATTCTAAAGCAGGACCTTCACTCTGGCATTCTGGAACTGAAGGGCCACCTCGGGAAGCCCATGCCTTAAGATGTTCCAAGGCTCCGAGGCTACCTTCAGTTTTTCAAATATCAGAGTGAACAGCCATGCTGAGAAAAGCAGCAAGCCATCTCCGGAGGACTCCTGGTGAGTCATAGTATGGTTTCTGGTTAGTGTGCATCTGATCCAAGACTTGTGGAATTGTTGGATGAAACTGGTTAATTCCCAAGTCTGAGGTACCACTGGAATGTCACTGTCCCTCTCTGTGATCAAACCGAGATGTTAATCTGGCTTCTCCGTTCTGTTTGGTCAGGCCTAGTTTGTTTTGGTGATCACCAATCTGTGTCTTATGGTTAATGGTTTCTGTTTCATGTGTGTAGAAAGGTTTTTTTCCTGCCTGTTTTGTTGTTGTAAAGATTTGTCTGTTTTGTGTGTGTGTGTATGAGTCTGTGTTTTCTGGTGTTTCCCAAAAGTTTTGTTGCAAAGATGGGAGCAGAAACAGAAATAGGTCAGGCTCAGCTGAATACACAAATATACGGTGGCCACCGAATGTTTGGTTTTCTTTGACTTCTTTTTCTTTGAATGTATAAGCGTTCTGTGTTCTATGTTCATTGGTTGTATTGTTGCCTCTGTTGCTACCAGTGACCATGGCTACCATGGCTGCTTTGTCCAGGGCTCAGAAATTATCTCTGGGTCCAGTTTAGCAGGGATTCCAATGTCTTTTGGATATGAAAAAAATTTAAGTTTATTGGATATGATTAAAAATCTATAAAAATCTTTGAAAAAAATGTTAAAGCTCACAGCATGGGGTCAATAGTTGAAAATCTATGCATGGATAATCTTAACGCAACCATGTGGAATGATGCCATTTTAGGATGTGGACGATTTGTGACTTGCTGACCTGTGGATTGCGATCATCTTGGCTGCCTTCCTGCTTGAGGAAAAGATGGCTGGCAACCATCTTTACGAGGGTTAAAGAGGACAGATGTCATCTGACCTCACCTTCATCTTGAACAGAGGTGACCACATGTTATTATGTTATTAATTGGCCAAAGAGACAGCAACAGATCTCCAAGATATTTTAGATCAGGATGGAATTTTGTATGACAATTCCTGCCTGAAAAGAAGGTCTATAAAAGATGGTATTTTAAAACGATGCTCGTTTAACACAGGAGCGTATCTTGTGCCGGCAGCCAAACTTTTCAACATAAGAGTCACTCAGATGGTATTTATTTTAAAGATGTAAAGGGGCCATGGGAAACAGCTGAGGCTTGCCACTGTATGGCAGGGCTGGAATTTCTAAGTGAGCCCAGGTAAAGAAATGTGGCAGTTTTTGAGATTCAGGTGATATGTGATGCTGCCACTGTGAGGTGGAGCTGGCTGGGACCTAAAAGGCAGGCTGCTTGTGCTGCTGAGGGTGGGGCCAGGAGGAACGTGAATGAAGATATCCTCTTCATTCTCTTCCCTGTGCCTGGCTGGCTCCTCTTCCACCAACCACGGATGGGCACCTCTTCCTCCAGTCCTCCTAACAATGCACCTTCTCTTCTGCTTTCAACCAGCTCACCTGTCTTTTTATTTCTCTCCTCACAGCACTTATTTTTTTGAACTATACTATATAATTTGCTCAACTTGTGTTGCCCCATGGCTTGCTGCACCAGAAAAGGCTTTTATTTCCTTTCACATGTAGTACAGCAAAAGTGCTGCAATTTTCCTTTTCAACCTGGGTTTTTTTCTCCCTCTTGGAATTGTGGAAACCATGATACCTGATGGAGGAGAAGTAAGACACTTGTTCTTAGCCAAGGGCAGAAGTGTGGGATCATTTTGAGAGTTATCCTCTCTGTTTTTATAGAAACAGGGTAAGAGAAGGAGGCACAGGCTTTTGAAGTGGAGGGAGTATTCATGTAGTTTTCTGGCAATGGACAGAGGTTTTCTGGGGAAATTTAAACTGCCTCTTTTATCTTCTTTTTGTGTGCTTTTCTAGCTGTTGACATGACAACTGTCAACTGTCATGGTGCTAGCTAGGGTGTGCCATTTAGTTTGCAGCGGTGTTATAATGGAGTTAGGGACCGGCATGTCTAGAACAGCCCCCTTAGGTCCAGTAATTTTGACTAGCTCTGAAGAGGGCTTCTGGCCTTTAGAGGCAGGAGTAAGGTCAGTAGAAGCACAGCTAGGGTGCTGGGTGGAGGCCAGGATTGAGGTTGAGTGTCTTTCCTCAATCCTCTCCATCTTATTATTATTTAAAATTATGTGGTGTGTCCTCTGTGTGTGTGTGTGTGTGTGTGTGTGTGTGTGTGTGTGTGTGTCTGTGTGTGTTCTCTGTGTGTGTCTGTGTGGAGGTCTATGCAGGTGAGTGCAGGTTCTTCTGGTAGAGTCCAGATGAGGGTGTCAGATCTACCTTATTTTTTGAGATAGTCTTTCACTACAATTGGGGCCCACTGTTTCAGCTAATACACATATAGAGAGCACTAGTCAATGATACCATGGAAGGAACAGGAGTTTCCAGGAGTGACAGGGATCATTCAATTTAAGGACACTAACTGAAGGCCTCCCAGCCACACACAGTATGGCAAGCCTGGTAGAGTAAATGATATACCTTTTATGTTTACTCTCTGTTTCATGGCCCAGGTCACTGCACAGAGGCTAAATAAGTCAGATTTATTCTTTTCTACAGAGCTAAGGAAGTGTGAGTCTTCAGGGAAACCTAAGATTTGTATCAAGTATTACAAGCTCTTTCCTGTCTTATCACTGCCTTGCAGTGTCACTTGTTTTATGAAGCTAGTGCTGTAGACTGCCTCAGAACTGACCGTTCCCTGAACGTTCCCTGCTGTCCTCTGGGGACAGCAGTAGCAAAGTCTCTGAGCTGCAAGTACCACCAGCAGAAGCAAAAATGAAGCCCTCCAAAGCACCCTCATTCCTTTCCCCTGTCTTTGTTTCTCTCACATATAAAAAAATTACATAGCATATGTGTGAGTCTGCTGAATAATTTGTATATATTGCTCTCTTGTAAAACTGTCCATGGCTGCCCGTTACAGAGTTCTGTTTCTTTATTCCCTTTTCTAGGCAGAGGAATCCTGTAAATGTAATGGCTGGAAGAACCCCAACCCCTCTCCTACTCCACCAAGAGCAGACCTTCAGCAAATAATCGTCAGTCTGACGGAATCCTGTCGGAGCTGTAGACATGCCCTTGGTAAGTTCACAGATCAGCCAGTAGCCATTCCTCAGTGGCCTGACAGTCATACTAAGTAATACTACTGGACTGTGGGCAAAGCAAACTTGAGAGCCACTCCTTGACAAGGGTCCAGAGTCTTTTGCAACGTGCTTCATGGCTGAGGCAAACCCCACCTGTTTGCACGGCCTCCTCCTCTGTCTCTTTCGCCATGTTACGAAAGAGCTGGGACACACAGGGATCACATTGAGATAGAACATGATGGCTTTTCTGTGGAAGATAAATGAGTAACAGGTTTGATTTGTTCTGATGGAGGGGGTTCCGTAGGGCTTCGATGCCAGGTTTGAAACCTCAGTTAACTGGATAATTGTATAGTAATAATTACAACAACAGTAATTGTTTTTAATATTTATTTATTTTGTGTGTGTGTCTGTGTACCATGTTTGTGCAGGAGCCTGGGGAGGACAATAGAGGCTATCAGATCCCTTGGGACTGGAATTACAGATTGTTTTGAGCTACCATGCGGGTGTTGAGAATTGAACCCTGGTCCTTTGCAAGAGAACTAGTGCTCATAACTGGCTGAACCTCATTTCAGTCTCCCTAATACTAGTGTTAGGATAAATTTTCTCCACTTCTTTTTGGTGCTGAGGATGAAACCCAGGGCTTTGGACATACAAAGCACATGCTTTGACACTGAACTCTGACCTTAGCCCTATGTGATTTATCTTCCTACACACACACACACACACACACACACACACACACACACACACACATCTTATCTCTCAGGTCTCACTGTATAGCTGACCCGGTCTCAACCTCATGATGTTGTTGTGCTTTACTTTCCAAGTGCTGGGACCACAGATGTGTGCAAAATCTTTGTTTAGGATTAAGTTCAGTGGGGGAACTGGTTGTTCTTAGTTATATCAGCATTGCAGTTGGAAAGGCCCCTGTAGTACACTTGTCTGCCCATGGCAAATAAGTTTGTTTTACTGTCCAATATAGTAAAATGGGATCACCAAATCCCCTCTTACCCATGATCTACAAAAGAAGACGTTTTTGGTATTGTGTTTCTCTCAGTGTTTGCTGTTAGTGCAAATGGTGCAGCCCCCGCCCTGCTCCCCCAACCCCCACCAAGGTTTAAGCTGAGTCTGATGTTTTATTTTGTTTTCTGTTAGAGGATGTTTCAGTATTGACATTTCAATACTTGCAAAGCAAAAGATCACAGTGGTGTGATCTTCCTTGGAAGCGGCTGCACTGGAGCATTCCCCAAAGGGAAACAGAGCCTATATCTTACAGACAAAATCAACACACTAATAAATGCATCGTTGTGTTAACTGGACTGGTGTCAAAAATAACCTAAGCTGTGATTAAAAGAAAAATGCTTTCATTACAAAAAAAAAAAATCTTGTTTGAGGCTGTCGGCTGTGGTATTATTTTTAAGCACTACAAAGGAAAGATTCCAAAAGTTCCAGAGATGTCTTAGCTTATAATATGTGGATTTTATAACCCATCTGTGAGTTAATAGAGTGAATACCCTTCTAATTGAATCACCCAGGAAACATGATGCAGTTAATCGTGGAGTTCAAGAAATCTAGGCCTGAGCTGAGCTGTGCCCATATTGATTGGAAAATCCTATTATCCCACATCAATTACCATTCAAAAACAAAGATCTTTTTTCTTCCCCGGCTGGGAATTGTCCGTTTCTGTGCATGTAAGCAAATACGCATGCCAGAAATGGTGCAAGTGACAAAAACCAGCTGACTTTGTTTCCTTTTGTTTCTGAACAAGTGTTGGCAGCAGATGCTCTTTTTTTTTTTTTTTAATCATAGTGAAGAATGGAAAAATAAGTATGCAGTTATATTATTTTATTTCTTTTTTTGGTCGTTAGTGCTAAGAATCTAGCTGAGGATAGTGTATCAGTTAGGTAAATACTATGTCACTGAGCTACACGCTAGCAGTGTGTACATGATCGCGTGCGAGGGTGCATGTTTGTCTGTGTGTATCTATATAGCTCCATGTCCTTTATACTTGCAAATTCACTACTAAAATTAACCTCTACATAAATTGAAATGTACCCTAAAGTTAAGTTAAAAGTATTTTGTGAAAAATTTGCTTATTTAAATATATTTTATTTACTCTCTGACAATTTCATACATGCACACATATTTTGATCATACTGATCTCAGCTCTCCTGCTGACTCCTCCCAACTCCCCAGACACATCTCCCCCCTGACTTCCTTCTTTTCTATGACCTACTGAGTTAGTGCTACTTTTTGGAATATTGAAAAAGTACTGTTTTTATAGCCTTATTTATATTTAAAGAGCTAGATGTTGGATAAGATGGCTCAGTGGTTAAATCACTTTTGTGTAAATCTGATGACCTGAGCTTAATTCTTGGGTCCCATATGGTGGAAGGAGGGAATCCCCTTTCCACAAATTGCTCTCTGACCTACACATGCTTGTTGTGTCATGTGTACACACACACACACACACACACACACACACACACACACACACTAAAACATAAAAGAAAGTATTTTGAAAAAAAGTATTGTGAAAGGGACACAAGTTTGTGGCTTGTGTGGAACAATGCCTGTTTTAGCTCAACTCTGAGTTCCTCTCTCAGAGACTCTCATGGAAAGTGGTCCTTTCCAAAGGTAGGGACAGCTATTGAAGAACACCCTGACCTTCCTGAGTACATCTCTATTTGATTAATTTAGAAAATAGAACACTATAAAGGAAAGAATAAGTTTTTTATTTATTCCTTCTTGTCAGAGATAGCATACCTGTTCCCAGCAGCTTTCTTAAATGGAAACGCCTGTACATTTTCAAGAACTCTTGAGATTCTTTCTGGAATGCTAGTTTACTCATTTGTCAGGGATCTAGTGAATTGTTCTGTGAGGTTACACCATCCTCCCTCTTCCTCTGCCTAAAACAATGCAATCATAGAAAGTTGCTGACACTTGAACTAGTTTAACAAACTACCTTAGACCCATCACTCACTTAATGATGATTAACATTTGTTTATTTTGTTTTATCTAACTCTTATCACTCTTCCTTCATCTTTTATCCCCGCACCCCCACCTTCAGGGTATTTTGAGCAAGTTCTCTACGAATTTAATCTTATCTTAGTCATACAGATTACTTGTGTGTGTGTGTGTGTGTGTGTGTGTGTGTGTGACGCTGGGAGTTCACCCCAGACCCTCATGCATGCTAGGCAAGCACTCTGCCTCTATATCTATCTTTGTACCTATCTATGTATCTATGTATGTATGTATCTATGTATCTATCTATCTAATCTGGCTATCTAATTTGGGTTAGATGGCATATGTCTTTAATCCTTGTACTGGAGAAGCAGAGGACCTCTTGAGTTTAAGGGCAGTTCAGTCTACAGAGTAAGTTACAGGACAGCCAAGAAACCTTATTGAGAAACCTTGTCTCAATAAAACAAAAACAAAACAAAAAACCCCAAACCCTCAATATCTGTCTATCTATATCTATCTATCTGTCTGTCTATCGATCTATCTATCTATCTATCTATCTATCTATCTATCTATCTATCATCTATCTATCCATCTATCTATCTATCCATCTATATATCTATATATCTGTTTCAGACAGGGTCTCACCTCTAGTCTCACCATGGAAATATATCAGCATGTGCTGTATTGTTGCTAGTAAAGTTGTCAACTAGGGAATTCTGTTAGGAATCACGCAAGTCTGAATGCTTAAGTACTCATGAGCCATGTTCCGTCTACATATAACCACCTTTAAACAGTTAAAGACAACAATGTACACAGAGTCAGTTTATAATGTTCTTGAACTGCATATAAAACATGCCAGCTTATCACCTCTATTGGATAGGCCTTATGCAAAATTTACCTCTACTGTACATGTTCTTTTGATACTGAGATTTTGGCTTACGTTGTCATCTCAGGCATCTATGTGGACTCTTCTGCATCATTGACCACAGGGTAATCTGCTCAGATAAGAAGAACATTCAGTAGAGAGTGAGGAAGTAACCATTGCCAGGGCTGAGAAAGACGGCTCAGTGGGTGCATTTGCCATGAAAGCTAGAGGACCTGACTGAGTTCAAACCTGCAGGTCCCACATAAAAGGTAGGCATGGACACCTAAGCCTGTGACACCAGTTTTAGTGAGCAGAGGTATGCATATCCCAGGAGCTCACTGGCTGGCCAGCCAGCCTAGCTGAATCAGCGGGCTTCAGGTCCATTGAGGGATATTATCCCTAGAAAAAGGCGGAATGTATGCCTTTATAATAAAGGAAGGTAGAGTTAGTGGTGGTGGTGCACACCTGTGATCCTAGCCCTCAAGAGGAGCAGAAGCAAGTGGATCTTTATGAGTTCAAGCCTAGCCTGGTCTATATAGTAAGTTCCAGGATATCAGAGATGTGTGATGAGGCTCTGTCCTTACAAAATTCATTATTAGGGGCTGTGCATTTATACAGAAGCCAGTTTGTAAGATCAGGAAGCAAGAACTACATCACACAGCTAGAATTTCTGTTCTTTTGGAGTTTATTGTTCCGAACAGTGTCAGCTGCTGAGGATCAAACTCCACTAGTGATGAGCTCCTAGTTTTTTTTTTTATTTTATGTGTATCAGTATTTTTGCCTGCATGTATGTATATGCATATGCACGATGCCCTGGGAGGGCAGCAAAGGACATCGAATCTTCCAGAATTGGAGTTACAGTCAGTTCTGTGCTACCATGTGGATTTTGGAAACTGAACTTAACTGATTTTAACTTCTGAGCCACCTCTCCAGTCTCAAGTTTTCAGTTTTATAAGGAAGTGTGTGCATGCGTGTGTGTGTGTGTATGTGTGTGTGTGTGTGTGTATGTGTGTCTACATGGATGTGGAGATGAGAGATCAACCTTGATGTTCATCCTCAGGAGCACTTTTGTCTACTTTGCTTTTTTTTTTTTCTTTCTTTTTTTTTTTTTCCTTGCTTTTTGTTTTTCGGAGACACAGTCAAACCATGTAGTCCTAGCTGGCCTGGAACCCCCTATGTACTGGGATTTCATGTGTGTGGGCCACCACCTCAGAACTACCTTGCTTTCTTTCTTTCTCAGGCTGACCTGGGATACCTAGGAACCCTAGCTTTCTACCTCCCCGGTTCTGAGATTACAAATGTGCCACTGCACTCTGCTGAGGAGTGTTTTTGCTTGTTTTTCACTATCTTCAATCACTAGTGTCATCAGCTTGTATTGACATTTTTCAGTGCAAATGACAAGTCTTTGTTATTGTGTATCATGCTCATCTTTTGATCTATCTGCTTTCTAAGGAAAATAAAGGTAGTTTCTAAAGTATTGTTTGTTTGAGATAGGGTCTCATGTAACCCTGGTTGGCCCCTGCTTCTTCCTAAATTCAGGGATCAAAAGTGTACACTATCACACCCAACCACCTTTGAGTTTTAGATGTATTGGGAGTGAATCTAGTCAGCATGCAGGCTGCAGAGTCTCAGAGTCACAGGCTGGATCAGGTCCCTTGACTTTCTTGTCCTCCTGCACAACACTTTCTTGAAGGCTGCTTCATGCCCTCCCTTCCCATCTCAGATCTGGTTGCCCACAAGCTGTGCCTTTTTGTTTTCTGCCAGGGAATTTTTATTCTCAGGAGTCTAACAATGCTAGAACTTGTAGAAAAAAATAAAAGTATCCTTAGGGGTCTGATGGATGCCTGTCTGTGTATAATTATAAATACATACCTGTTGTTTCTGAACTGTGACTAAGGGATGACCTTTGCTTGAAGGGGAGGGGGGAGGGAAGGAGGGAGAGGGAGGGAGAGGGAGAGGGAGAGGAGGGGAGAAGGAGAAGAGGGAGGAGAGGGGGGAGGGAGAGAAAGAGCTATGTTGACTTGCAGAGGTAGTTTTATAGCTTAGACTCTGGGATATAGTGTTTAAAATTGGGTCCTAGGTGCCTAAAAGTACTTGAAATATGGCTCACTAATAGAGTTTCAGATGTAAAATGCATACTTATTTTGAAGACAGACTACAGCAAACCAATGTAAAATAGATATAATTGTCTTAGTTACCTTTCTATTGTTGTTATAAAACATCATGACCAAAGCAACTTAAAAAAAGTGTTTAATTAGATTTCAGGTTTATATAGTTTCAGAAGGGCAGAATCCATGATATAGGAGCAAAGGTAGGGCAGCAGGAAGAGCTGAGAGCTAACATTGGGATTTGAAAGTCTAACATGGTCACACTGTCTAATCCTTTCCAAGCCATTCTACCAACCGGGGACCAAGTATTCAAACATGATTGTGTGGATGCCATTCTCATGCAAACACCACAGTAACTTTCAAATATATAGTACACAACAACAATAATCATCTGGTATACATTAAGTTAAATATAGGATTAAATTAGATTTTGTCTATTTCTTTTACTGTTTTTTTAATGTTTTGGGGCATGGCATCAGAGGCAGGGCTGGAGAATGCCCCACACACTCCCGACACTGACATATCTAAAGTGGCTCTTTCTTTTTTATTTCAAATATCTATCTTCCATCCATCCATCTATCTATAGTGTAAGAAGAAAAGAGGAGAATATTCCGAGTAGACCCTCACCTTCGCTTTCCTGAAACGAGGTCTCTCTTGTTTCTGTTATTTGCTGTAGCTTTCCAGGAGCTTCAGGTCCAGACTTGTGTGAAGCCAGCATTTGGAGTCATCTCCTCAGTACTCCTTAGCTCCTCCTGTACCTTGATGTTTGGTTGTTAGTTTGTTGTTTGTTTTTATTGTTTCGTTTTATTTTAAACAGGGACAGTATCTTATGTGGCCTAGGTTGACATGGACTGCCTGAACCTGCTCTGCCCGACAAGTGCTGGAGCTACGGAACTGTACATCACACCACTTCTCTCTCTCTTTCCCATTTTCAGTGCATTTTTGGGGACATTTAAATCTGAATGTTGGTTCCAGTGGGTTTTCATTCACTATAATCCTCTAATAGGCTCTGGCTCTGGCTCTTAAACTGTTCCTTTTTCCATTTCAAATCTGTGATTATGAAAGAGAAACTATTTTTAAACGATCAGCGTTTTACCCATTAGTCTGTTAACAGTTTTCATTGCAGGTATTAAATTTTTAGCCTTCGGACACTGCAGGCATTATTTTTTTTAACCTCTTCTAGTTAAAGAGAAAAAGGGATTTGTACTCAGGGTGGTGACATATGCCTTTAATCCCAATACTCAGGAGGCAGAGCCAGATAGATCTACATAAGTTCAAGTCCACCTGGGCCTACTCATTAAGTTCTAGGCCAGACAGAGTAACATGATGAGACAGACTCTTTCTCAAAAACCAAAAACAAAAACAAAAAACCTACAAAAATTAGAAACCAAAAACTGACCACAACAAACTGATTTGTGCTGCTTCCAAATCATGTAGACACTTTGTGCTTGCTTCTGGTGCAAAGGAACCGGGACCTTGCTTCCAGTTCATTAGGCCTTACAAGAATTGGCAGGCCAGCCTCGAGAAGTACAGATAAGTGTATTTAGTCAGTGGAACTTAGCAAGGGTCACAGCACACAATGACCATGAGCTATGGGTCCCCTGCAAGGCATCAGCTGCACTGTGATTCTCAGCAGGAGGAACACAGCACATACCTCATGGCTCACTGGTGTCTCATTGAGAAATACCAAAGCATACTCTCTTGGAGTGATGTCACAAAATACCTAGTATCCCCTGGCTCCTGAGGTGCATCTTCTGTCTACTTCACCCTACCTTCTGCACATAGTAGGCACTGGGGCATGTGATTGGTGGGAGGGAATCTTTCTTAGGAGTTAAGGTATGACCAGCCTTGAGTAAGTAATATTATTCAAATTTCAGGGTAAGGTCTTACTCTATAACATAGTAAGGCTGGCCTTGAACTCATGATTCTCCAATCACAGCCTCCTGTGTCCCTGGCCAATTTGGGGTAATTATATCCATATTTTGTAACAGGCTTTTGGAAGACTATTTGAATTAAACAGGGCCCAATAGATTTTACTTAAGTTCAGATGTATCAAAAGTAATTAGCTAGGTATGGTGCACTCTTGTAATTCCAGTACCAAGGAAACCAAAGCAGAACAAAAAATCAGACTACTAAACAAAAATAAAATGTATTTAGAAACACCTTTGTTTTTTGTTTTTCTTTTTGAGACAGGAGATCCCTGTTGTAGCTCAGGCTAGCCAGTGAACTCACAGTGATCTCTTGCCTCTGCCTTTCCAATGCTGGAATTAAAGGTGTGTACCATCACATCCAGGTGGAAATAACTTTAAATTCTTTATTTATTTTAGTTTTATGTGTATTTGTAAGTGTACCATATGCATGTGATGCCTAAGGAGACCAGAAAGCTGCATCAGGTGCCCTGGAACTAGCATTCAGGGGATTGTGAGCCATTATGTGGGTGCTTGGAACTAAGCCTGGATCTTCTGCAAGAGCATCAAGGGCTCTTAACTGCTGAGCCATCTCTCCATTCACTGTTTTAAATTTTTAAACTTTTAAATTTTAAAGTCATAACATTTAAAAGTTTAAAGTCTCAAAAGTTGAAAGTCACAGGAAAGAGTGGTAAAGAATATTCCATATGTCTTCCCCTAGGTTTTACTTGTTGGTAGCATTTTCTCTTATTTGCTCTGTTATTTGTTCTAATTTTCATAGTTACACGCACACACACACAGAGATTTGTGTATGTATGTGTGTACATGTATCTGTATACTTATATGTGTTAATATATACATGTGTGCGTGCGCGCGTGTGCTCGTGCACACGCACATGAACACTGACTAATCTTTTGTCAACTTGACACACAAACTAGAGTCATCTGAAAGGAGGGAACCTTAATTGAGAAAAATGCCTCCATAAGATCCAGCTGTAAGGCATTTCCTTAATTAATAATTTGTCAGGGAGGGGCAAGCCCATTGTGGGTGGTTCCATCTCTGGGCTGATGGTCCTGAGAATTATAAGCGAGCAGGCTGAGCAAGCAATGGGAAGCAAGCTGGTAAGCAGCACCCATCCCTGGCCTCTGCATCAGCTCCTTCCTCCAGGTTCCTGCCCTGTTTGAGTTCCTATCCTAGCTTTCTTCGGTGATGGACGACAACGTGGAAGTATGAATCAAATAAACTCTTTCCTCCCAAAGTTGCTTGATAGAAACCCTAATTAGGACAATATCTTTATGTAATCTCTGTTCAGCTTACAACTGCAATAAGTTTAACATTCATATGTGTGTCTAATTTTCTTAGCTAACCAAAACTGTCCTGAAGGACATATTTTCATCTCCTTTAAACATACAATCCAGAAATTCTCATGTCGTTAGTTGTCCTATTTTTTTTTAAGTTGAAAGTTTCTTAGCCTTTTTAAAAAAGTGATAATGACATTTTCGCAGAGGCGTGTTTTGAAATTTGAAAGCATACTCGTTAAAGTGCACATGCCTTTAATCCAATACTTGGGAGGCAGAGGCAGGAGGATCTCTGTGAGTTCTGGGCCAGCCAGGTTAACATAGCAAGTTTTAGAGCAGCCAAGGCAACAAAGAACATTTCTCAAAGAACAAAGTGCTTGGGGAGATTCTTTTCTATCATCTCTTGGTTCTTTTAGGACATGATGTTGAAAGAACTAAAAGAAGTGCCAAGCCTTTAATCCCAGCACTTGGGAGGCAAAGGTAGGCAGATTGCTGTGAGTTTGAGGCCACCCTGGTCTACAGAGTGAGTTCTAGGATAGGAAAATAAAAAGAAAGAAAGAAAAAAAGCAAGCTACCGAGTTGATATTCTAAGCAACAATTTTAAATTTCTCTAAAAATTATTTTATTTATTTATTTATCACGTTTTTTTTTTGTTTGTTTGTTTTTCTTGAATGTGTATATGTATATTAAATGCCCCCATGGAGACCAGAAGAAGGTGTCAGAATACCACCCCACCCACCCTGGGTTAGAATAACAAACAGTTGTGAGCTGCCATGTTGGTGCTAGGAACTGAACTCAGGTCCTCTAGAAGAGAATCCAGGGCTCTTATCCACGGAGTCATCTCTCCAGCATTTAAATTTAAAAATTCTATACTACCAAATCCATTCAGCCAAACTTCACAAACTCTAAGCATTTGGACAGCACATGACAGATGGACCATTAGCACCCATTCTTCTAAGGTAGTAGGAAAAGACCAGCATCCTCAAAAAGCAGGCAGAGAAACTGGCAGTACTAGAGAGGACAGTGTCTTGTGGAAAGTAACTGATAACACCTAATACATCCAATCAATGCAACAGAACACCTGCAGCCATTGCTGTTTCACAGCTTGATCCACTAGGAGAATACACCCAGATAAGAACAGTGGGAATGGGGTGTGGCGGAGGTGGGATTCTCTCACACTACTGTTATGCTGTACTGAAGAAAACTTCTTGAGTGGTGAGGAAGCACCCATCAAAGCTTAAAATAGCATGCCCCAGTCTGGCCTGGCAAGAGCTAGGATTTGGCAGGATTATAATGTGTGGGTTCTTTTGTCTACTCTCCTCCCGGGGTGATAGCTAAGCCGTTGGCCACTGGCTAAGCTCTGGGGAAGAGAGGCTGGCATGGGTCCACTGATCTGGGCAGGTCTTCAGTTGGAGGCTGAGAGCCTCAGAAAAAAGACTTCTGGGGAGACGGTTTTCAATAAACATCTCAGTTTATTGAAGCAAGGGATGGTCACATTTATAGAGTAAAGGAAAAGGGTCATTAGCTAAGGCAGTGGTAGTGGGGTAGCTCCATTTGCATGTGTGTGGGGGCTCACAACCAGACCTAGGCGGTCCTATTGTCATTGACTGGGGCCAAAGTCCTGGGGAGTACCTCTTCTGCTTTGGGGGTGGTCTTACAGGGACCAGAGGAAGAGACCTTATAAGGTTATAAAAGGAAAAGAGAAACCTAGCCCAAGGCCCTCCAGCCAGGCCACATACCTTTGGAGAGGCAGGATCTATCAGTGCCATACTGTGAAGGCACAGCAGGTAAGAGCTAGCTGGGATTTGTCACAGTAAGAGAAGAGGAGCAGCTGAACATCTTCCTCTCTCAGGGTGAGAATTCCTGGGTTCAAAAGTTCACTTCAACCCCTTCTTAGCTCTAGGGCAGCCCCACAATAAAGTTGAAGCCACCTGGGCAACACAGTACACAATGAGATATTGCCAAAAAAATGGAGCTGGCATCAAGGTGCATGCTCGTAATTTCTGGGAGATAAGAGACAGGAGAATCACCACAAGTTTGAGGCCAGTAAGGCAAGCTGGCCTGCATAACAAGTTATAGGACACAGACAGGGCTACATATTAAGACTCAGTTTTGAGAAAATAAACCAACCCCCCCCAAGAAAAGGAACTGATTAAATTTCCATTATTTCTAGGACTATACATAGTTTTCGTGAATGTTAAATTACAAATGTTTTTAATCAGAAATTTTAATTTCAAAGCTGAGTGTAGTGGTACACACCTTTAATCTCAGCACTTGGGAGTCAGAGGCAGGCAGATCTCTATGAGTTTGAGGCCAGCCTGGTCTGCATATCAAGCTCAAAGGCTGGTTTATGTAGTAAGACATTGTCTCAAAAAAAGAAAAAAAAATAGCTGAGCATGGTGGCACAGGACTTTAATCCCAGAACTCAGGAGGCAGAGATAGACCGATCTCTGAGTTTGAGGCCAGCCTGGTCTACAGAGCAAGTTCTAGGACAGCCAGGGTTACACAGGGAAATCGTGTCTTTAAAAAAAGAAAAACTAAAATTTAAAATTTAGAAACCACATAAATAAGTATTTTTAAATTTGACTACAGCATGTAGCCATATCACTTTTAAAAATATGCTCAGAATTAGATTTTATTGAAGTCGAAAATTTATCAGATCACTTTTTTCTTAAGTCTGTTCAGGATCCTCCTTGAGGTCAGCTGGAAGCCTTTAGGGACAGTCCTCATTTTGGTGATAACTAGGCTAAACATTTTATGTCAGTTACTTGCAGAAATAATGGATTTCTTTTTCCTTCTTTTTTTTTTGCCACTCAGGCTGGTCTTGTGCTCGGCACTCTCTTTCCTAAGCTGGTGTATATGTATATATATATTAATTATAGGTGTATGCCTCTCAGCCTTTTCCTTTCATTGCTTTCCCATAACAGCTAATTTATTTAAATGTCAGTCTATTAAGAACTCCAGCCTCCCTATCCCTAAAACATAAGGGTGTCATTGGCAGGGCAAGTTGGACTCTTAAGACAATATGGGAGTAATCCTGAAGTGACAGCTGGCCTGTCTCTGCCCTTGCCTACCTCCTCATCAGCTACCGGATTCAGTCATTCTTTGTCACCTTCCAGAGCAACTGCCTTTCCTCAAATGGCCCTTTTCATTCCCAGGGTAGTCTAAACATGGCCTTACTCAAACAATCCTCAGATCACTTACTGTCTCCTTGTTGTGACTAAGGGGAGGAAGGGCTTGTTTTGGTTTGTAAGTTTTCAAACACATCATTTCACATATAAACCACATTTCTCCTCATTCTTTGGGACTGGTAGCTAGAATTGGATACATTAAACTTATCTCTGGACTCCAGGCACTCAGTCAACCTCAACTCATGCCAGCACCCGATGTTCCTCCCTCTAACTGCAAGGCAAAACTGTTCACTGATAAGCAAATTTTATTATGCCATAAAGAACCACGCATTACTAAAAGAAGCCCTTAATCTTTAAAAATTTTCTTTCTATTTATTTACTTTTATTTATGGGTATGGATGCTTTGTCTTTGTATATGTTTGTGCACCGTATGTGTACCTAGTACTTATGAATGCCAGAGAGGGCTTCAAATTCTCTGGAACTATATATAGTAACAGATGGATATGGTATGAATCTTCATGTGGGTGCTGGGAATCGACCTGGGTCCTGGAAGAGCAGCCAGTGCTTTTGACTGCTGAGCCATCTCTTCAGCCTGCTTAATCTTTTCTAAAGAAAATTTTTTGATGTGAGCAGTGATTTTTCAGTTGTTTTTAATTTGTTTTTGTTTGTATGGCTGCTGAGGATTGAACTCAGGGACTTGTGTATGCTAGGCAAGTGCACTCCATGAAACTACACTCCCAGTACTAAGAAGGCATGCTTTTAAAGACATGGTTCTTGGAGCAGGAGAAATGGCTCAGTCGTTAAGAGCATCTTCTGCTATAGCAGAGGACCCAGGTTGAATTCGTAACTCAAAAATGTTTGTTAACTCTAGTGCCAAGGTTTTTGACTCTCTCTCTCTCTGTCTATAACACACACACACACACACACACACACACCAGACAAAGATTAAGTAGAGGCAGGCAGATCTCTCTGAATTTAAGGCCAGCAGGGGCTATGTATGTATGCATATCTGAAACAAACATAACAAGACAAAAAACAAACAAAAAACCAAGATAAAAATCAGTACATTTCAGCATGCGAATCTCTAGAGATTAATCTGACACAGGGGAGCTCAGTATGGTGATACATGAGGTGACAGGTATGGTAACAAGGTAGTAGCCTGGGACAGATAAAGCCTATTTCATCCACAGTAACAGGAACCTCAACACAGGAGCACAGCTGAATCTACTTAGCATACAAATAATGGAATTTATTGTGGCATTTTCATACATATGTACCATTGTATTTTGTCCTAATCCAGGACCCCTTTGAGTCAGAGTCTTATTCTGTAGTTCAGGTTCTTCCTAAACTCTCAGTTCTCCTGACTCAAGTCTCCTGAGTGGTGGGGTGGCAGGTATCCTCCACAATGCCCAGCCAATTAATTCCCTTTCAACTTGGTAATGCAAAGATGCAGTGTTGTTGCTTGTGAATTCAGGTGTGTCCAGTAGATTTATTCACGTAAGCTAATTACAAAGATTGCTTCAGCCTCTGTAATTTTTATTTTTTGTGTGTATGTTTTCTACATATGTATACATGTGTGTGCCACAGTTTTCTAGTGGAGACAGAGGACAATTGTTCTACTGTGAGACAAGGAGATTGAACTGAGATTGTTAATCTTGGCAGATATTTTTACCCACTGAGCCAACTCACTCTAAGTTACCATGCTTGGCTACATATTTGTGTGTGCGTGTGTGTGTGTGTGTGTGTGTGTGTGTGTGTGTGTATGCCTGTGCGCAGGTGTCAACATGCCATGGCACACGTGAAGAGGTCAGAGGATAATGTTTACAAGTCTGTTCTTTCCTTTCACTGTGGGTCCTAGGGTTTGAACTTCGATCATCGGGCTTGCGTGGCAAGCACATTCACCAGCTGATCAGTCTTGCTGGCTCCACTGTTTGATGTCTTAATATTTGGGATCTTGTTACATAGTTCATGCTTGCCTGGAATTTGTGTTGTGTCTATCTCAGCCTGCCAAGTGTTGGGATTATAGGCTAGTGCCACCACGCTGGGTGATAACCTTCTGTTTTCCGGTGGATGATGATTGTGACCATCTCTTGACTTCTTATACCTTTTCCTTTGGTCTTACCTTAAGCTGCTCATGTTTCCCACTTGGAGAATGTGTCAGAGGAAGAAATGAACAGACTCCTGGGAATAGTGTTGGATGTAGAGTACCTCTTTACCTGTGTTCACAAAGAAGAAGATGCAGATACCAAACAAGTTTATTTCTACCTATTCAAGGTGAGATTTTAACATCTTATTTATTTTTATTACATTTAGTTACTTATTTGTGTGTGCACACATGAATGCACATGTACTCACACATGTCATAGCTCACATGTGGAGATCAGAGAAAGGCTGGTGGAAGTCATTTCTCTCTTTCCCCAACTGGGGTCTCAGGGATTAACTCAGGTTGTCAGCTTCGGCAGCAAGTGCCTTTCCCTGCTGAACCATCATGAGTGTGGGTGCTGCAAAGGCCAGAGGAGAGGCTGTTGTATTCCTTGGAGCTGGAGTTATAGACAGTTGTGAACACAACATAGATGTTGGGAACTGAACTCAAATTCTCTAGAAGAATATCAAGTGCCCTTAACCACTGAGACATCTCTCTAACCCCCTTATTTTTGTTTTTGTCAGACAGGTCTTATGTAGTCCATGCTGGCCTCAAACTCCCTGTGTAGCTAAGGCTTCCTTCAAACTCGTAACCTTCCTGCCTCTACCTCCTAGGCATTTCAGTCATGGGCCACGGTGCCCAGTGTCAGATAAGATTTTTACATTTCCAAAGCCCTTTATTTTCTTGTCATAGTTTCAGATGAGCCCAGTCCCACGTGCAGTTTGTGAGTAGAATGCACGCAGGTCTGCTCTTGAGGCTCTGCTTCTTCAAGAGTCTCCAAACGAGTTGTCTGTGAATGCCTTCACATATATGTGCACAAATGAATATCTCAATTCACATATGCTTATAGATTTTTTTTCCATCCACCCAACAGGTGTTTATCACAGCCTGTACCGTATATGACATTAAGCTATCACAAGGGACAGAGCTGTAAGAAGACAAAGTTCTTTCATCATGAGTTACACGCCAGTCAAGGAGATAGCCAGTGAACAGTCAGTAATAGTTTTGCAGTGATAAAGCCTGTAATGGTAAAAGAGCCAATCCTGCTCATGGAGCCTTGCAGGCAGGGAGCTGCATATTAGAGACTTGTGGTGTGCAGGTGCAGCAGTGAAGCCATTGAGGTGGAACCTGGAGGGAGCTGTCAGTGGAAAAAATTAGAGTTTCTGGCACTTCTGGGGAAGTCTTTAACTGTCTTTGATTATCACTAACACTCCCTGGAGCTGCTCTTTCTTGTGCGTTCCTTTCCATCGTACAGCTATCCCCACAGGTGCTGACAGGACAGTTTACCAAAACCAGATTCCTAAAGGAGGCAACAGAAGGACAATTAAAACAAGAAACCTGGGGGGCTGGAGAGCTGGCTCAGTGGTTAAGAGCACCTGGTGCTCTTCCAGAAGACCTAGACCTGGGTTTAGTTCCCAGCATCCATGTTGTGCGGTTCACGAATGCCTATAACACTAGGGGACCCTATTTAGTCTTCTGGCTTCTGCAGGTACCTGCACACATGTATACACATACATACATGCAGCTAAAACAGTCATACACATAAAATTCTTAAAAATCTTATAAAGAAACACACAAACTATTTTTGAATCTTTTGCAGATGACATTGCATTGTGCAATTCTTGTAAAGATGTTAGGAAACACATCAAAACAGAAGACGTGGCCAGGACACATGAGCCAGTGTCTGTATTTTCCTTTTTCTCTTTCATTCAGATTTCACATATTTTAGGTTAGTTTTGAAATAGTGTCTCAGTGTTTTCCAGACTGACTTTGAACTTGTGATCTTCCTTCCTCAAGTCACTCTGGTGCTGGAATGACAAGCACAGGCCATGATGCCTAGTTATTTATGTAGACATTTATGAAACTCACTAACCTCCCTCCCTGATTGCTCTCTTTCTCTTTGTAGTGCTTTTTATTTATATGTATGATTTTTTTTCTTGCATGCATGTCTGTGTATCACATAAGTGAAAGGCACATACCAGACAACTGCTCTACTACTTAGCTACAACCTCAGCCCAGAAGATTTTCTTTATTTAATAAGAACTACTGTGCTTAACTTATTTGTATCTTTAATTTTAGTTTTTAACTCCTTGTGGTATTGAGGATTGAAGTACTGAGGTACTAAAGCCAGGGCCTTGTATGTACCAGACAAGTGCTATATTAAGCATTGTCTTGGTCTCTGCTTATTTTTGGTATGACAAGGAGAGGTAAGTTATCCATTGAATTCCCTCTTTGTCATGGCTGCCGGGAATCTCAGTGGATTCTCTACAGGATTCTCAAAGTTCTTGTCTTTGTCTAAACGTTTGCTCTGCAGCCTGCCTTCTTTCTTTCTCTTTCTTTCTTTCTTTCTTTCTTTCTTTCTTTCTTTCTTTCTTTCTTTCTTTCTTTCTTTCTTTCTTTCTTTCTCTATCTCTTCTCTTTCTATCTCTCTCTCTTTCTTTCTTTTCTTTCTTTCTTTCTTTCTTTCTTTCTTTCTTTCTTTCTTTCTTTCTTTCTTTCTTTCTATTTTATTATATTATTAAGGAGTTGAGTGAATAGAAGACAGAGGGAGAAGGAGACTCCATTTTTTAAAATTATGAGGTAATTATTGGAATATTCCAAAATGGAATAAGGTGGGTGGGGGAATGAGTCAAGCAGCGTTAGCAGGTCGGGGCAGTCAGGTGACAGCTTGCTGAAGTTGCTGTGAGGCCTGAGTCATTTGTCTGAACCGTGGCAGGTTCTAGCTGTTAGTGCTTCTTTGGAGAAAGACCTTAGTTGAGGGAAAACAAGGACTGCAGAGTTGCAGTTATTGTTTGTCTTGGAGCAAGTGCCCTGGGCAGCTTTTGTTGCCCTGCAAGTGAGGGTGCTGTCAGGATTTCCATCCTGTAGGCCTTGTGGCTTGCAGCCAGTAAAGCAAGCCAGCAAGCATTGCCCCGGGTCATAGCACTGTGATCTCTGCCTGCCTTCATTGTCAAACAACAACACAGGTATATTTGCTTCTAAAATCAGAACCCAAGATAGCCAGTTTTCTCTTGCAACCATCCTATTTTATTTTATTTAGAATGGCTCTTTGTAGATCAGATTTTTGCTGTTGTTTGAAACAGGGTCTTTCTATGTAGCTGCAGCTAGTCTGGAACTCACTACATAGCATGGGCTAGCTTTGAATTTGTTCCAGTCCTTACTGCCTTAGCCTTCTGAGGTTGCATGAGCCATCATGCCCAGTTTTCAACTCCATCACTTAATATTTGAAGAAACATATTCACATAAATTCATATGACTTTACCTTAAAACTGAACATTTCAGTGGATCAGGTTCCCAAGTGGCTAACTGAGCTAAGGAAAAAATCTTATTTAACTCAGAAAATAAACACAGGAAACTGGAGTTGCTTGTTTTTAAAATTCATGATTAATCTTGTGTCATTTTAAGGTGAGTCTTCTGTAGCTTCAAACTTTCTAAGTAGCTGAGGATGACCTAATTCTTTCTGATTCTCCTGCCTCCACCTCAGAGGTGCTGGGATTCCAGGCAGGGCCACCACAACTAACTCATGATGAATCTTTATCATTGGAAACACATGAAATGCTTACCTTTATTACAATTAACTTTTTGTAAAGATGGGCATAGCGCATTAAAGGATCAGTAAGTGACCCACACCCATAACCATGACCTAGAAGGTATTGTGCTCTCAAAAGGCATAGCTCTGTGGTGACATACTCCTTTTTTCCCCCGTACCTTTGCTGTCTGTATGCTTTTTGGAGGCCTTTGATCCTAGGACAGAAATTAAAAGTGGTGTGTTTGGTTTGTGGGCACTGGGAACATACGTCTGCCACCTACAGATGGAGACGAGAAAGAGATGATCTTCAGTCTCTTGGCCTCATCAGTTTCTGCCAACACAGAAGTAATTGCCCTGTTTTGCTTCTGCTGGAAAGGCAGAAGAGGAGAAAAGAAGGAAAGAATTTCAGTGTCTCTCTTTTTTCCCCCCAGAGTTGAAGTTTATTGAGAAAAAAGGGCTGGCAAG
Organism: Cricetomys ansorgei; assembly: GCA_026225945.1. NCBI lineage: Eukaryota > Metazoa > Chordata > Mammalia > Rodentia > Nesomyidae > Cricetomys > Cricetomys ansorgei. The sequence continues at coordinate 25,802 of JAMJFZ010000522.1, read as the reverse complement.
ATTGCTCAGTGGGCAAAGGTGCTTGCAGCCAATTACGACTTGCGTTCAATTCCCAGGAGCCACAGTGCAGAAGGCAAGAATTGACTCCCTCAAATTATCCTCTGACTTCTGTACATGCACTGTGGTTCATCCATCATCATACATACATGCAAGCACACACACAAATAAATGTAAAAAAACCATATTTTTAAAGAAATTTTCTTACTTGAGATCTGTAGTTCTGTTTGCCTTCAAACTTATTACGTAGCCAATCATGTCCTTGAATTCATGGCAATCCTCTGGTCTCAGCTTTCCATGTATTGAGATTATAGGTATGAGTCACCACACTCAGCCTAAGAAAAAGGTGTTTGAAATAGAATTAAACACAAGCATCAAGGGAGGAAAGAAAGGGATAGTTGTACACAACACACCCAAAGTGTGGGTTTCTTCAGAGTCCTCAGGGTCAGTTCATCTTCAGCCTAGTTCTGAGTAAATGGCTCTGTTCCTTTTTCTGTCTGTTTGCTCTTTGGAGGCTTCCCTCATGGGTCATACATCAAGAAGTGTATTTGATTTGTGGGCACTGAAAACACATGCCTGTCCTCTATGGATGGAGGAGAAGTGGAAAAAGACAGAAGAAGAGAAAGCTCCCTCTAAGCTCCTGAGGGCATGTCTTTAGTAAGCATGGGCTGCACAGCTGCAGACAGAAATTGTCCTGGCCTTATTTATGCAGAGTGGATCCTGGCTTTTTTAGTGTTTAAGACTGAGAACTTTAGCTGCCTGTGGTGGCCTCAATGAGCATAAATGGACGTTTGGGTCCCTAGCAAATCAAAAATAGGAGAGAAGGGGAAATTGAGGGAAGGATAGAGTGTGGGGACAGTGCAGGGTAGTACAGGCTGCTTAGAATTGAGAAGCATCTAGCTCTGTTTAGAGGCATGAAGACAAGTTTGTATATTTGACTTAAAGATTAGTTCACATGTTGTTGGGGAAGTTTATTTTTAGTTATGTTTGAAATTGTTTTGTGAACTTTTGTGTGAGGGGCCATCCTAGGTCTTGGAGTTTTGTATTGTCTGCAGGTGTTGGGTTTATGTGGGGGATGTTAATTGATACTGATCTGCATATGCTATCAGTAGAACACCTGAGGAGTTCTGAATCAAATAAAACACCTGAGCTCAGACGCTTGGGCTTCCACTGTCTAGGATGGCTCTTGCCATGATGGTGGTTTGTTGTGGGAGATTTTAGTTATGGACAATGTTCCAGTAAGCTGTCCTTGAACAAGTAAAGGATTCACTGCCTACCAGTAAACAAAGGAGTGGCTATCCTGCTCTCCTCAAGAATGGGACATTCCTTAGCATTAAGACAGATGAAGGTTAGGCTCCATTGATTTGTATATTGGAAGGCTGGGTGGAGACAGAGAGGATTTGGAATAAAAAAGAACTAGGGCAAGGGCATAGGAGGGAAGAAGGAGACAGACAGCAGAGAACAAGGAAGAAGAAGCTAGCGAGCAGGAGGAGAACCAAGAGGAGAGCATGGGGTGAGGAAGCCATTGGAGTGAGCTCTCTGCCTAGCTGCCAGGGCATTAGAATCCCCTGAGATTTGACATGGTTTGTGATTAATAAAGAGCATTGGAAATTTCAACGTCTGGACTCTCCGTTAAGCGCCATAATTTTATTTTAACACTGGTTCCCTCTGCTGAGGTCTGGCAGGGTTTGAGCCTATGAATATGCCTCCATGTCTCTCTTGTTGAGCTGTCACAGTAGGTGTACACAGGTGGCTAAGATAAGTAGAGTATAGTTGGTGACTTTGTTAAAGGTTATATGATTAAAGATTATATATGGGGTAGGGGTGGGGAGAAAAGGAATAGATGTGATGTGGTGTGTGTGTGTGTTAAATAATAAATATGGTAGTACATACCTACAGTCCCAGAATTTAGGAAGCTGAGGCTGAGAAAGAAGGGCCATGAGTTTGAGGTCAGCCTGGACTACACAGGGAGACCCTGTTTCAAAATACTTAAGCATAAACTAAACCATAAACCACATACCCACAAACAAACTATGAAAAACCTTTCAAACTAAAGTTTGTCTTTAAAAATTATTTCTTTACAGCTCTTGAGAAAGTCTATTTTACAAAGAGGAAAACCTGTGGTTGAAGGTTCCTTGGAGAAGAAGCCCCCATTTGAAAAACCCAGTATTGAACAGGTAAGAGTGTTTTGAGGAGCTCTTTTACATGAATTTAAGGCACAAAGACCCCTCTTGGCTTTTTTTGGGGGGGTGGGGTGGGCTGGGCTTGAACCCAGAACCTTGTAAATAGTCAGCATATACCATTAAGCTACACTCTAGCTTGAAGAACTTTCATGCTTCCTTCCACATTTCTATATTGGTCTTTCATCTACTCCCACTCAACTTTAAGATGCTTATACAGAAACCATAGCAATCACCTTGATCGTCTGAATCCCACATGCATGCCCAGTTTAATAAATGATCTGGGCTTTTACCTTTTAGGAGTGTTATGCATTTAGACTCCACTGTGTACTTAGGGAAAAATGCGTGGAATGTATAGTTAGTAAGAATTCATGAAATGTGCCTTTTCTTGCTCTTGATATCTTAAAATTAAGTCTTTGTCTTTTTATTTGGCACTGTCTGAAAAAGCCTATTGAGGAGAGGGAATTCATAAATGATATGGAAAACATTGTTTAGCTTGGTTTCTCTACTCTTACACAGATCAGGACCTCCTTAAGTGGGAATGGTGCCACCTACAGTGGGCTGGTTCATCCCACATCCATAAACTCACTTAAGATTATACCCTGAAACATGACCATAGGCCAACCCAATGTAAACACTCACTCATTGAGACTCCTTTCTTAGGTGATTGATTCTAGGTCATGTCAAATTTACAGAACTAACCATTGTGATATGAGACTAGAGTCGTTATAAATAAATGACTTTTTATGAGTAAATTTTTAGGAGAATAAATTTCTACTCCCTCCCACCCCCCTCTTTTTTTGAGAAAGGGTTTCTGGGCTGTCCTGGAACTTACTTTGTAAACCAGATCGGCCTTGAGCTCAGAGATCTGCCTGCTTCTGTCTTATAAGTGCTGAGGTTAAAGGCATGTGCCACTACTGCCTGGATGAGAATAAGTTTCATATTGATTCTAAACTAGTAAGAATTTCTGCTTGTTTGTCTTATGAGATGGGAGTATTCTATAGAAAATTTAGATTAATCTACAACTCTCTTGGAAAAGTACATATTTCTGGACTTTTTTCTCCTCTGATATTCTTGCTAAAACTAAAAGTGCTAATCAATGTGTATAATTTAGTGTTTAGTTCAATGCAAGATACGACAGTAAAGTTAAAAATTTCACAGACAGAAACATTTACCCAAAAACTTCATTCTGTATGCCTTCTTGTTTTAAGGAGTTTTTCAAATGTGTCTGTGCTTTTTTCCTTGATGCTCCAGGATTGAAGTGGGAACAGAATCATAATTCTGTTTTCCCGATCTGGTCACTTTTTCTTCTACTGTATCCTGAGGGGAAATTTCCCCTGGACAGTATTGTTTCTTTTGATGGACAAGCAAGACATTTTTGTGGATTGAGAATTTTTTGTTCTTTTACTAATAACCATGGAGGTAACTGGTTGTATTCAGAGTTAGTGTGGTCATATAGCTGCATGAACATGCTGCCTTCCCACCTTTTCAGGGTGTGAATAACTTCGTACAGTACAAGTTTAGTCACTTGCCATCAAAAGAGAGGCAGACAACAGTTGAGCTGGCCAAGATGTTTCTGAACCGCATCAACTATTGGCACCTGGAGGCCCCGTCACAGCGGAGACTACGGTCTCCCAATGATGACATCTCTGGATACAAGGAGAACTACACAAGGTAATTGAGTTTAAGTACTATACCCTGGCTCCAAAGAAAACCTTCCAGACATAAAATTACTATTTGCCTCTGCAGGAGAGGGTTGCTCAGTTATTATGGTGACTCCATCGACTTGGAGAGCATGCCTATATAGTTTAACTTTCAAGTTCTTAGTTTGCCTTTTAAAATGATTTCTTTCTTTCTTTATTTTCTCTGTGCCATGCACTTGTGTGGAGGTCAAAGAACACTTCTAGGAACTGGTTCTCTCCTTCCACCATGTGATACAGAGGGATGTAATCTAGCCTGCAGGTTTAGTGGCAAGCACCACTGAGCCATCTAACTGGCCCTGATAGTATTTTGGATATATTAAATTAAACAAGGTTACTTTAACTTGTACTTTTTGTTTATTCAATATGGCTACTAGGTAATTTAAAGTAACTACATGAACCTGTGGCACACGCCTTTAATCCAAACACTTGGGAGGCAGAAGCAAGAAGATATCTGACATGATCAGCTTGGTTGACTTTAGTGTGTTCCAGGTCAGACAGAGCTGTTATAATAAGACCCTGTCTCAAAGGAAAAAATAGAAGAACTGATACAAGGCTCTATTTGTTTTTAATTTAGCCTTTTTGTGTTAATTTTTAATGGAAAGGGTACAATGTCACAAAACAAATTGAACAAACTGAGCATGAAGGATAAATTAGAAACTAATTTGGTATATTCAGTATCCAAAATAGAAAGATCTACATTTATCTTCATTTAAGGAGCAGTGGCTAGAATTATCCATTTTATTTCTTTTCATGGTATTCCTACCATGTACATGTTTGTTTGAGACAATGTAGCCTAGGTAGCCGAGGCTGGTTTTCAGCATAGGATCCTTCTGCCTCAGTGTCATGAATTCTGAGATTACAGGTGTGTACCTACAAGCCTGTCTTTGTAGCTCTTACTGGTGGAAATTATTGTTTCTTCAAAATAAAAAGAGACTTCCCCTAGAAAGCAAATAATTAAGAGGTAAGAAGAGATATGTGTGGGTACACTTCTGTGATCTCAAGCACTCAGGAAGCAGAAGGTTGTGAGTTCCAGGCCAGCTATAGATTATATAGAAACTCTGTCTTTAAGAGGGGGTTTAGGGAAGAAAGGAAGGAAGAGAGAGAGAAATTAAATGTAAAAGAAACATGAGAGACATTGCCATATTTTAGAAAACAAAATAATAGTACAGGGTGGCTCTTGGGAACTATCAAGAAATGGGTGGTATATATTACTAGATACTTAAGCAACAGCAAAAACAGAAATTGGGCTTTGTGTGGGCTCAGGACTTGTCTCTGGTCTCACCTTTCTCTAGCTCTGTGAGCTGTAGACCTGTGTCTTCTTCCCTGACCCTCAGTTTATTCCTCCATGGAGTTGTATTCTGTGGGAAGTTTGCACTGCTATCTGGTACAGAACAGGTGTGGAAAGATTTGGGGTTTTGCTTTTACACACAACAGTGCTGTAGAAAATGGTCTGCCAGTGCGGGGCTGTGTAGCGGGATAATAGACAAGAGTAATGGACAATTGAACAAGAGAGGGAGTATTTGAGTGAGACTTTCGAAGCTGTGACAGCATACGATAGAAACAGCCAAACAGCCTTTTGGTGCTCAGCATCTCCAGCCAACAGCTGAAAGGGAGCCAACTGTGACAAAGAGGAACCTTCCCAGAGAGGCAGTGGATGGGTCCCCATATACACTGGGGTCTGTCGATTTCTAGACCAAGAGCCTCTGTTCATAATTGGAGAATATGAGGTCGATACACTCAACTCCCTACTTCCTTCATCATGCCTTTTGTTGAAGAAAAGGAAGGAAGCAGGGAGAAGAACCCAGCAAAGTTGGAGAGTTGATGGTGTTTCACAAATAACATTCCTGTGACTACAAGGACAACTGAAAAAGCTATACTATGACCATAGAGTATGTAGGAGATCCCCAGGACCTTGGTACCCTGCATATGAGACCCCCCCCATGCCCAGCATGTAGATCTCCAGGACCTTGGTGCCTTGCATGTGGGAGAACCACAGAAACCCAGACCCCAGCTTTTAGGAGAACCACAGTACCTCTGTGTTTGGTGTGTGGGAGATCCCCAGGACCTCAGTGCCTAGCATGTCAGAGAACCGTGGGGCTCTAGTGCTCTATGTGGGAGACCCTCAGGACCTTGTGCGGTTTTTATCACGGCACTGTCAGCAATTAAAACAATAAACTTATGGAATGCACCATTAGCATGAAAATGAGGCAAAATAGGATTCTCTATGGTAGACTGGACTCACAGATAACTGTGCTTTTCCAGAGCTAACCTATGAAGCTTTATTCAATAAAATGTCAAAATAAGTGAAGTGGTGGTGCGCACACCTTTAGCCCCAGCACTTGGGAGGCAGAGGCAAGCGGATCTCTGTGAGTTCGAGGCCAGCCTGATCTATAGAGTGAGTTCCAGGACAGCCAGAATTACAACAGAGAAACCTTGTCTCAAAAAAAGCCAAAGCAAAAAACCCAAAGTGTCCTGAGGTGACACACACCTGTAAAGCCAGGAGGGTCAGTAGTTCAAGGCCAGATTGAGCTATAGGAGACCCTACCTCAAAATACAAAATAAATGAAGCAGATGTAACAGTATTTCTTGTTACAATTATAAATAAAATAAAAAGCTTTTTAAGTTATAAATTTCATTTATAGTTTAGCCAGTTGTGGTGACACACTCCTTTAATCCCAGTACTTCAGAGACAGAGACAGGCAGATCTTTGAGTTTGAGGCCAGCCTGCTCTATATAGCTAGTTCTAGATCACCAGGACTATACAGAGAGACTCTATCTCAAAAACAAACAAACAATAAAAGCTTTTACTTTAATATTTATTAACCATAATCTTTGTAGCTGAAATGCCATTTTCTTAGAGGATCAGATACCAGTATTGTGCTTTAGACCTAAGTCAGCACTGCCATATAGATACAGATATGAACCCCAGATGGTAGCCACATGTGTGTTTAGTACTACATTGAAAACAGCATATTAGCTAGATGCTGTGGTATATGCTTTTAATCCTAGTACTCAGGAGACTGAGGTAGGGGGCTCTTGAGTTCAAAGCCAGACTGTGTGAGACCCTGACACAGAGATAGAGGTAGAGATAGAGATAGATAGAGAAATTGAAAATTTAAACAATTTTGACTTTTTATCAAAATTATTGCCATCTATCTATACGGTCCATATGGAAAATTCCCAGATACTGTGGTTAAAAGTGTGCTGGGATTATGAAGTTCACTACCAAGCCTGGTTTATGCAGTGATGGGGAGTAAATCCTGTCCTTGTATGTAACTATACCAAGTATGTTCCATCTCCAGCCCTGTGTTCTTGCTTTTTAATGACAAATCTTAAATAGCGTTAGGATAACCAGAGTTGCATGGAGTTGAACTTCTGATTATTGAGGTTCATGAGCAGCTAGCTCATGCATTTATATTTTCATAATTAATTACTGAGCCAGCATCCATTTGTCTCCAGATAATTTTTCCATTTCATTAAGTGTCCACAGTTAACCCAATAAGATTGGCTTCAAAAGAGATGAAGTTTAAAATTACAGAATAAAAAATGCCGCCTAATTTTTTTTTTTTTTTTTTGCTAACAAGGTCACTATTTCAATAAGTAAGTAAAATTAAAGTAATACTTTCACCTGAACTATTAGAAGAGAAAGCTGAGAGAAGAAATGGAAGCAGCGTAAGGTTTCAAGGTTGTGAATCTGGAGTTTAGGGAGTGGCTGAGAGCACACACTGCACTTGCAGAGGACCTGAGTTTGGTCCCCAGCACTCGTATAAGGTGAGTCATAGCCACCTGTAACCCAGTTCCAAGGGATCTGACATCCACTTCTGGCCTCCTGAGGCACTAGACAAATACGTAGTGCATATACATGCAGGCAAACTCTCATACACGTAAAATTTAAAAAGAGTCAAGGCAGACGTGATAACACTAACACGTTTCTTCCTGAAGAATGACTCATGCCTGTAACCCCAGTGCTCAGGAGTCTGAGGTAGCAAGATTGCTGTGAGTTCAAGGCCAGGCTAGAAATCTACAGAGTAAGATTGCCTCAAAAAGTGGGAGTGGGGAGGGGAGCAAGCAAAAGGCTTCTTCCTTCTCTTCTACGCATCTTCTCTCTTTCCCTCCCTCCCTCCCTTCCCCTTTCCATGTATAGCTCAGATTGGTCTTTACTCTGCTGTCCTCCTGCCTTACCCTCCAGGTAAAGAGAGTTATAGGTGTGTGGTCATGAAAACCTTCCTGCAGAGTGAAACACCATGCTCCATTTCCAACACACAAAAGGGCAGTGCTGGGGTTAGGTGCAGAATGAGGCGAAAAAACAAGGCCACAGAAGTATGCAATACAACCGCATGCTCCTCCTTCCTGTCCTCACTTCTAACTTGTTGGCATCCTCACTGAAGGGAGGTAGGGCTTTGATTTTTGGAAAGCAGCACTGACCCAGAAGAGGACTGTTTGTAGAATGACGTGTTCCCACAGGGTTCCCCTAGTTTGGAGCTGTGCTCTGGGACCCCCATGATCTGTGCTTGTTGCTGTTCCTGGGAGTTGCAGAGCCTAGACTGAATATCCAAGGGCTATTTCTGAATCTTTTCTTTCTCTAGCATCAGTGTTACAAGAAGCTTTCTAAATCAGATGATCTCTGTTGGCAGTACACCGCAGACCCAAGGTCAGATCAAGCAGACCTGGTTCTCCTCCCGTTCTGCAATGCTGAAAGCTGCTTTGACTTTGAGTCTGAAGAGTGTACCTAGGCGACAGATGGTTAGATATTATTATTTCCTGCACCTGACTGGGTTTTTAACAGCCTTAAAGCTCTTTATCTTCTCCCCATAGCTTCAGTGGTAAGAGAGTATTGCCTAGGTAATTCTTTCATTCATTTGCTTACTCATATATCATAAGAAAGAAAAATTGTGTGTGTGTGTGTGTGTGTGTGTGTGTGTGTGTGTGTGTTTGAAAGCAATCAGTATTAATATGTAGCTAGCCCAGGCTAGCTTTAAACTTCAGTGATCCTCTTGTCTCAGCCACCTGAGTGCTGGGATCACAGGAGTGTGCCATCATGCTTAGCTGAATAGAATTTTCATTTATTTATTTTTATTACATTTTATTTCTGGTGTGTGTGTGTGTGTGTGTAGATCAAAGGACAACTTGTAGGAATTGGTTCTTTCCTTCTACTGTCTGGGTCCCAGGAATAGAACTTTTGTTGTTAGGCTTAGCAGCAAGTTACTTCCTCCTGGAGTGATCTCACAAAAGAGAATTCCTCTGTTGCTTTTCTTTTTCTTTCTCACTTATATAGTTTTTCTTTTCTTTTCAGTTCTGGGAATCTAACCCAGGACCTTGCTCATGCTAAGCAAGCATTCTACCTCTACGCTGCAGCCCAAGTCCTGCTTTGCATGCATACTTCCTCCTTTAAAATTTTAAAGTACTTTATACTATTAAAATATTTTATATCTACCAAATAATTTAAAGAAAACAGTCATTTCCCAATTCTATAACTAGACAAGGTCCCTTAGGCCACTTAGATGTGATATTATGTGCATTTCTCTTATGCTTACCAACTGTCTATAAAAACAGGTTACTTCAGACTAATACATCTTTTAATTGATGTGATCTGTTTGAACCTGACTTTATATGAACAGTGTGACAGGAGGTGGTTGGTGTCTCACAACACATCTGATTATGCTACATTTTATCTTCTCAAGATAACAGTGACCCAGTCAGCCACACTTCCCTTGTGTTTCATAAGTTAGGTACAGATTCTCCTCTCTGGCCCTCAGAAACTTCACTGCTGGTGTACTCAATTCTCAGTATTCATCTGCTTTAGCTTCCAAAGTTCTGGGACTATAGAACATTGCTCCTGGCCTATAATCTCAATATAAACTTAATTTACACTCTGTACCTTACACATGCTGTCTCATTCCATAGAGAATCCAGTGAAGTAGCTGTGACTTGTTCCTGTTTTATAGCCAAGAAAGTGGGCACTGAATAATGAAATGTTTCCATGTAGGCAGTCAAGTGGCAAAGCAGTATTGGATTCCAAGAACGTTGCATGATGACAGAATTGGAGGAGGTCCACAGGTGGTCACAGGAGTGTGTGAGGGCCAGCTGGTCTCTTCCCAGGCTCACTACCTGGTATTGATCTCCTTGGCTGTCATCTAAGGCTTGGTTCCTTTAATGGAGTTTCATGGTCTAGACGGTCCCTGTGATTGGGTGTTTTGGATGACTGGGGCTTGATGACCTACTGATGGCACTTGTCCCTCTTCTTGCAGATGGCTGTGCTACTGCAATGTACCACAGTTCTGTGACAGCCTACCTCGGTATGAAACCACAAAGGTGTTTGGGAGAACATTGCTTCGCTCGGTCTTCACCATCATGAGACGACAACTCCTGGAACAAGCCAGACAGGAAAAAGACAAACTGCCTCTTGAGAAACGCACACTAATCCTCACACATTTCCCAAAGTAAGGAGGTGCTTGTGAAGCTTTTGTCTTATCACAGGGCCTGAGGTTGTGGAGAACGTGCCCAAACCTAATTAAATCCCAAAATCATGAATGTCAGAGCATCCCGAGAAGAAGAAGGGCCTCAATTCTCAGGAGATTTCTCTGTGTTCCATACAGCAACTCAGTACTTTTTGTTTTTATTTATTTATCTTTTTGAGACCCTGGCTGTCTTTGAACTGACTCTATAGACCAGGCTGGTCTCAAACTCACAGGCATTGGCCTGTCTCTATCTCCAGAGTTGCTGGGGTTAAATATGTATACTACCACATCTGTCTAGCACTTTTAAAATTAATCAAATTTGTTCTTTGACAGTTTTATACATGTACATAATGCATTCCAATTACTCTCACCTCTACTCTATTCTATTGTACATCCCCTCTTCCATGCTAATTTCTTTTCCACATTCACATTTTCTTGTTTAGTTTGTATCGCTCTGTGTTCTATGAGGGCTGTCTGTGTGACCATGAGATGGAAACTATCCATTGGATTCTGTGGGTTCACCAGTGGCTACAGAACTGAAGGCAAAGTCCCTTTATCCCCAGTCTTTCAGTACCAATAGTTTATCAGTAAAGGATGAGGCCAACCCTATCTGTTGTGAGGGCTGACTCTATCTGACAGTTGTGAGGGCCAGTCTTGGGCAGGACCAGCCACCTTTTTGCTTTATTATATTTCAGCTACCAGAATGTTAAAGATAGGTGAAGGACACTATGTAAGTGCAGTTTCCGTCCATTCAGGGAGCATAGAAGAACTCATTTTCAAATCCTCTCTGAGCCCTGGTTAAGCACTAGCTCTTCATTCCTGGCTCTCATCCTCTCAAAAGCAGCCTGGCAAAGCTAGGGTGGAGGCTTCCTTCAGCTCAGCTTTGTATCTCTGAACTGTTGTTTGTAGAATGCGTACACTCTGTGACTCTTGCATCTTGCTTTGCTGGATATATAATCTTTTAGAAAATACGTTAAGTCAACAGGCAGTTAGTGCTGTATTCTGGGTTTTAGGGACACAAGATTTTTGTTTCCCCCTTCCAGTAGCTGGGACCAAACCCAGGGCCTCACATGTTAGGCATGTACTCTGCTAGAGTACATGAGCTAGAACCATGAGTTTAAGCTAAAAGGGTGGTTGCTTCTGGGGAGGGGCTGAGGGTAAGTGAAAGTACAACTCATGGCTTGTTGATCAAAGACACATGAGTGAGATGGTTGGGTTTTTTTTTTTTTTTTTTTTAGGGAAGGGGAAGCTGGAAGATTTTGTTGTTGTTTATGTAATTTTTTTTTCTGTTTTGCTTAGATCGGAGCATAGTGCAGAAGAGTAAAGGTTTAAAAACTACCAAGGAGTGACATGGCTTTTCTTTCCTGTCTCACTGAAAACTATTGATTTGGAATACATTGGGAGAGGTGGTTTTATATTCTTTGATCAAAGATTATTGAAAATATGCTTTTGGAAAAACTAATATTTAGACTTATTTTTTAGTTATGTGTATGTGTTATATGTAGGTATGGGTATGTAAGCACTGATGACTGAGAAGGCCAGAGATGCTGGGATCCCTTGGAGCCGGGGCTACAGTCATGAGAACATCTGATATGGATTCTAGGAATTGAACTTGGGTCCTCTCTACAAGAGCAGTATATGCTCTTAACTGCTGAGCTATCTGTCCAGCCACAGAAAAACTGATTTTTTATTATCAAGATACTATTATTGAAGTACCCAATTTGTATCTCAGGAAAGATATTTATAGTCCTTGTTTTGAGACTCTGTAGTCTAGGCTAGCTTTGCGCTCACAGTTTTCCTCGCTCCAGCCTCCCTAGTGCTGAGATTGCATGTGTGAATCGCCAAATCTGGCTCTAAACATAGTTTTAATTTTAAAAAATAAGTTAGGTCCAGGGTTGGGGGGTGGTAGGGATCAACTAAATTGAAGTATGTATCAAAATCCTATATGGAAACCTGTTACTTTGCAGGCTAATTTTAAAGATAAAAGTAAAGTAGTAAAGAAAATACTGAAACAAAAATGTTCACGAGCTGGGGATGTCCCTCAGTGATAGAATTCTTGTCTGCAGGGGGTTTTATCCTCAGCATTATATGTGCTTCATGTGAGCACATGAGTATACACACACACACCAGCAGCAGCAGCAGCAGCAGCAGCAATAGAGATTGTTTTCTGTTTGCGATTACAGAACTTTCCTTGACTGTTTAATCTGAATCCAAAGACTGAGTCAGATTGTGGATAATGTTGAACCAAGCACTCAACATTTGCAGTATCAAAATTTTCTAAGAAAACTCACATATGAGTTGGAGGCACGAGCATCAGGGGGCAAGAGTCCAGTCATGAATTGATTAGGATCCCAGAGGAAAACGTAGGTTGGAAGCTACCGCAGAAAGAATGGGGTGTGATTCTGACCAGGCTGCATCTCAGAGGCCATGTTTTAAGCTCCTCTCCTTCATATGAAAGCCTTTTCACACTTAATGTTTCTAATTGCCACTTAAGGAGCATTTTCTTTCAGACCATAGCTATTTATCTCCGTCAAGGGATAAAGAGGGACCCTGAGCCCCACACCTGTTATAGTGCTAATGGAGAAATTTTAATTACTTTGCATAGTGACATTTTTTTCCCCCATAGCAAAATTATTTTGCTCTTTGTAGGTATTTGCTAATTATAGCGTGTTGTTCCTTCAGCTTGCAGTTCTGGCATGCTTGTGCGTGGAGCTGAGAAATCAAGGCTGCTTTCTTTTCTTCTCTGTTACTAATAGTAGGGTAAAACTACCACCCACTTCTCCTTTGAAATCCCTCTTCCTAGAATATGACAACATTTGAGGCTGCTGGGGGTTTAAAACCTACAGTTTGGGCTGTGGAACCACATGTGATGAAAGTCTCAGGCACTCTTCCAGTCTCTGGTTATATGTGTCAGATGGAGAGCTGGAGCCTGTTTCTCCAACACACAGTGAGGACTCTCTGGTCCTCTCCTGAATTTTACAATCTTCTCTTCCTATCTTTATATGCTGTCTTTTCTTTTACTGCTTGCCTTTATTTTTTATTTCTTGAGACATAGTCTCACTATGCAGTCTTGGTTTCTTGCTGGTCTAGAACTTGCTATGTAGACCAGGTTGGCCTTCAGCTCACAGCACACAGAGATCCACCTGCTGCTGCCTTCTAAGTGCTGTGATCAAAGGCATATATATCCAGCTATTATTCATTTTTATGGTGTTGGGATTGAATTTAAGACTTCTTCATACATGCTAGACATATCCTTAGCCTTCCTCCCTTTTCTACTTCCTTTGTTCTTTCCTGTGTGTGTGTGTGTGCGTGTGTGTATGTGTGTGTGTGTGTTAAATAGAGTCCTTGCAGAATTGCCCAGACTGATCTTGAAATGGTGATCATTCTGTCTCAGTCTCCGGAGGAACTGGGACTACAGACTGGTGCTGCTAGGCCTGGTTTCTTGTATTGGTTTTAATTTGTGCCTTTCTCCTCTCATCCCTATTGTTACAAGATTCTTTTTTCCTTCTCCCCTCCCTCCCTCTTTATCCGCCTCCATTCATTAATTTCACATCCCCCCCCCTTCTTTCTACATTTCTATTTCTTCTTGAATTAGAAGTGGGAAAAAAGCAATCTGTGGTGACAATGGGGTATATCTATAGCTGTTGGCTTCCAAAACTTAAGATGATTTATAGTGGGTTGGGAAGTGAGTACAGTCTAGACCCTGCTGTTTAAGTCATGGGACTATGGAGTGGTTATTCAAGCCCTCTGCACATTCTGTGTTTCCATGGGTGCAGTGGATTGGATTTCACAGTGGCTTTATGAAGCTCAACAAAGTGTATCAATCCCTCACAACACTGTCTAGTAATAAGAATTGTGTACAGGTGTGTGATGAGGAGATATGTAACTCACAGAGGTAATGACACGAGTCAATATGAGGTTCCAGAAGCTCCAGGCACAGTGCAGGCTTGCACAGTGCAGGTACCTAATCAGTACATAACAACATTGGTGGTAGTAATGCCGATAATAGCTACAGAGAGCTGGAAACTGCATTGAGCCTCACCAAGGACACATCATCTGCTTAGTACTCTGTAGCCAATGTCCTATGAAGCTAAGCAGAGTTAAAAGATATTTGTAGAAACACTTTTTTTTTGTATTTGAATACACAGGAATGCCCATCTGAATCATCACTTGAGTCATAATTCTCTAATATATTTGGTAGTTGGAGTAGAAACCCTATTCTAGGGTACTTGCCACAGGTGACCAAGGCTTTTGCTTTCTGGCAATAAATTAGTGGTTTATTTTTTATCTATTAAAAAAGTTTTTATTTTATTTTATTGTGTGGGTGTTTAGCCTGCATGTATATCTGTGTACCGAGTGCATGCCTGGTGCCTATGAGGCCAAGAAAACATCAGATCCATTGGAACTGAAATTACAGATGTTTGTGAGCTACCATGTGGATGCTGGGAATTGAACCCACCTCTGGAAGAGCTGCCAATGCTCTTGAGCACTCAGCCATTTTTCTGCCCCTATTTTTAATTTATAAACATTGTTATTAATTCTTTGAGTATTTCATGTATTTTGATCATATTCACTCCCACTACTCCCCCTAACTCCTCCCAGATCCACCACCACCTCTCTATTACCCTCCGTGTCCTCTTTTTTTTTTTTAAATGACCCACCTAGTCCAGTTTATGCTGCCCCTATACTTCTCAATGTGGGGCCACCCACTGGATCATGGTTGATCTACCAGGAGCCACACCTTTAAAATTGACTTTCCCTTCTCCAGAAGCCGTCAACTGTCAATAACTCCCCAGCTGGGGTTAGGGCTTGTGAGTTACTGGGTGCAGTGGCCTGTCATGTCCAGAGAACAGTGTATTGCTTCAGTCCTTCCTGACATCTAGTTCTTACAGTCTTTTTGTTCCATCATCCAAGATGGTCTCTGAGCTTTGGGGAATATTTGTAATTTTTAGAAGCTCACTCTTGTTTAATTTTTGTGCTTAGGTTTCTGTCCATGTTGGAAGAAGAAGTATATAGTCAAAACTCTCCCATCTGGGATCAGGATTTTCTCTCGCCGTCTTCCAGAACCAGTCCACTAGGAATCCAAACAGGTATATTTCCTTTTGCATAAATTGGAGAGCAACAAGGAAGGTCAAGCCAGAGTGTCAGTTGTAGTTCTCTTTGCACTTGTTTGTGTGTCTCATAAGGAAATGGATGATGAGAGCTAGTAAGTATTGTATCTGCATCACTATTAATGAAGAACAAGTAGGTATTAACTCAAATTCTGCAACTGTGTCTGTGTTGATGAGCAGTGCAAGCACAAACCAAAACAGGTAAAGCCACATTAAGGACAGGAAGTCTTAGTTTGCATCATCTATTTAGTGGAGGGTCAAATTCCAGGTAGCTCAATGTCATGAGATGCTAACGTTTTGAAGATGTTTCTATTCATTGTTTCATTGTATTCATTTTCTTTTCTGTGACTATAATAAAATACTCTGACAAGAAACAATTTAAGGGATAAAAGGTTTATTTTGGCTTGTAATTCCAGAAGAACAGTCTATCATGACTTGGAAGCCATGTCAGTAGGCAGGGGAAGGCATGGTGGCAAGCACAGGAGCTGGTTGATCACATTTCATCCTCACACAGGAAGCTGAGAGAGAGAGAAAAACATGGGCCAGGCCATAGTTCTCAAAGCCTTCCTTCAGTGAGTGTGCTTCCTCCAGCAAGGGTCCTCTTCATAATTATTCTGTAACTTCTCAAGACAGTGCTGCTGGCTGGGAACCAATTGTTCAATATGTGAGCCTATGGGGGGCATTTCACATTCAAACCACAACAGCAGTCGATGGCAAGATACACGCAAGAGTTGGGCCTCGTCTGGCTTTTTCAACAGTGCTATCTGTTTTATGAAAGATTTTGGAATGGTGGAAGAAGGTGGTCCTAGTTTTAGTATGTACTTTAGTGCTTTTCATTGGGGCCAGGTTGTTCTTGCTATTGTCCTTTACCAGAGACAAGTTCATCTTTATAATGTAGTAAGAGTTTTGACACAAAGTTGGGGTGACTACTGTTACTTAGTTTTTTGGGAAAAGATCTCTGGAATTTACCTCTCTGTGTGTAAAAACTCTTTTTGACCTTTGCCTGATTAGACTTCTCCTTTTCTGCTTAACTTCTGGTCAGGTATTTGCCGTGGCACTGGACAGACAAGGCAGAGGTTGTCGCTCTGGCTAAGGTCATACCCTTAAGTTAGAACATATACTCTGGTGTTATGTAGAGGCCAGTCAGAAGTGAGCTGTTGTCTCCTGTTATGTTATAATTACAATGTGTTTTTTTGCTCAGAAAGTAGAGTGTAGTCACCTAATTGCCATGTCTGCACACCCATGCCACAATGATAAGTGGCTGTCTTAATGATGACTCTGAAGTTCTATTGTCGACTCCAGTGTCTTATGAATCTCCAGAGCTGTTTCTGTTCACACTGCTTCTTTATACTTTGAGATACAGAAGCCTGTATGCTAGCTTTGCTCTTCAGCATATCCTGAGCCTTCCTTAGAGGTGTAAAGGAGGTCAGAATCTCTCTAGTTGCCCAGACTAGCTTTAAACTCTTGGGCTGAAGCAACTTTCTGCCAAGTATCTGCGACTGCAGGTGCTGCTGCACCCTATTTTAATTGTGATTCAGTTGCCTACAGTTAGAAGTGTCAGAGGTTGGTGGCTCATTATCACCTGACTTGTTTATTCTATCCTCTGACTTGGCTGCTGAGAACATCTGCAGAGTGGACCACTTCTGCCTGAGAAACCTCAGGGAATGACCTCTTTGGGTACCTGTGCTCCAGTGTTACTAAGAATGCTCAGGGACAACCATCTCTCACCTCTTCAGCTACAAATTAGTGGTACACCCAGCAAAGCAGCATCCTACAATGTATAATGGAAACCACCAACACAGTTTATTTGGAAACAAAAAGATACACAGAACAGTTACAAGCTTAAAACAAGGCATTCCAGTCTCAGGAATTGGCACACTTACAATAAATAAGAATTGCTTCCTTCCCATCTATCCCTTAACCATTCATTCACTTTGCATGTGTGTGTACCCTCTGCCCCAAGACACACACACACACACCTCCCCATATCTGTGCTATATTAGCTACCTTTCTGTTACTGTGAGGAAACACCATGACTAAAAACAACTTTTAGAGGGAAGAGTTTATTTTGGCTAAGGTTCCAGAGAGTGAGAATCCATAATAGCTGGGAAGGTTTGGTGGCTGGTGGCCAGAGCAGGAAGCTGGCTAGTCATATTTCATTCTCATAGGAAGCAGAGATGGCAGGAAGAGAGTTGGATGAGGCTGTAAACCTTCAAAGCCTGCCTTCCATGATGTACTTTCTTCTGCAAAGGTGCATTTAAGCATTCAGTAACTTCCCCAAACAGTACCACTAGCTGAGGACCAAATACAAAAAGCCTGTGGGAAACATTTCTCATTCAGACTACCAAACCTGCTGTATTATGTATTTTCTCATAAATCAATTTACAATTACAAATATTCTCAATTCCTCTCAGAGCATAGGACATTCTCTTACATGAGAATGGTGTTCTTGTTAAAGCCAGCAAGTGTATCTGGATGCAATGTTATCTAGTGGATAGGCTGTGCATAATTATTGCCTCTTTTCTCAGTAAAACAGCATATTAGTAGTTTTCTTCACTTCTGGAGGCTGAGGATTAGGTTTGTCTATTACTGATGGTTTGGGGCTTGATTACTTGCTAATGTGGAGTCCTCTTGCTTTCTTCACTTCAGGGAACATTCTTCATGGGGAACAACTTTAGGCTCTGTCAATACCCCACCATTGTCAACTATAGTCTTGAAGCTTAGCCTCCAAACTCAATCTTCCTTTAATCAGTTTTATCACAATGGCTACCAAATGGTGGTTTGTTTATTCATTGATTGATTAGATTTTTTAAAGAGCAGATGCCCATTCTTATTTACTTCCTGGCATCTATCTGTCTGTATGAAAAGAGCTTCATCTTCTTGCTTACTCACTATTTTATTAGTGTGGGCTTGGATACATGGTAATTCTGTTCTAGTATCTTGTCTCTCTGTGGTTTTATTTTAGCATGGCTTTTATGGCACTGGGCAGTCAGAGTATGGCCTCATGGTTTCATGTGTACTTGGCTTCTTGTCTAAGAAAGGAGCCACCTAACACTCTCTTTTCCTTTTCTTGGGACAGTGATCAGTCCTCCTGTGGCTGGGACAGCATTGTTCAGTTCAAACTCGTCTTCCCATGAGCAGGCCAATGGAGGGAAAACAAGTCCTGACAGCAAAGGCTCTTCAGGGCTTGAAGCAAACACAGGTAAGCTATTAAGGGAATAAGAAAGCCCTGCAGCTCACACTGGGAGGTCAGTCATCGGCAGAACCCAAGAGCTAAATTCAGACCCACTAACCAGTTATGTTTTCCCTGGGTCTTTAATGGCTGGATGTCACCTTGCATTAGACTTTGGGAGTGTATTGCTATGTAACAAACAAACCAATGGTGTAGAACTAGAAATATGAAAACTCGCTATTACAGCACCAGTGTGGTATGTTCTTTGGCAGTCATCAGATTTGGGCTAGTCTCACTCAGTTTGGGATGAGCTTACAAGTATGTTGTCTTCATTCTGGGTGTGGCTTGGCTAAAATTCTTAAGGGGAAGCAGCTTTGCTCCATGTGTATATCTTTCTTCTCTCTGATGTTCTGCACACAACATGTTCTTGTGACAGTGTCGTCACCCCAGGCCAGTCTGAGATATACTTTTGTCATAAAGCAGCACCCCTTGTTGCTGCCCTGCCCATGGCCCATACAGTACACTAAATACATCTGTCATCTTTCTGAAAACAAAAGAAATATTCATTGTCTTGATGTGGAAACTCTGCTTCATTCTGGCATCCACAACAAGTCACACGGTTAAAAGTGGAATTGGAATCACAGTCAGGAAGAAATGAAGAAATGCCATGGGCAATTCCTGCAGGAAAGACTTAAAAGTTCATGTGCAAATCATGGACTATGGTGACTTGTTGGTTAAACATCTAGAAATAATCCTCACATATTTCCAAAACCAACCTCCGTTAAGTTGGTACAATTGGAACCAAAGCCATGTAGTGGATCATACAAAGCATTATGAAGCCTGTTCTATAGACTATGTACTTTATAGTATTCTGCTTTTTAAAGTTAGAGTATAGTGTGAAAGTGTGCTTACTGGGCTTCATATTCAAGGAGCAAATTGCATTTGGACCTTAAAATTTTCCTCCTCCTCCTCGTTCTCCTCCTTTGCCTCTTCTTCCTCTTCTTTTTAAAACTAGTATCTTTCTGTATAGCCCTGGCTGTCCTGGAACTTGCTATGTAGACAAGGCTGGCCTCTAACTCACAGAGATCTGCTTAGGATTAAAGACTTGTGACACCATGCATCACAAGTTGCTACTCTTATTTTTCGTTCAGTTATTGGACTGGGAATGTGACTCAATGGTAGAGTGCTTGCCTGGTACATACAACTTCCTCGGTTCTATCCTCAATAACGTACATGCATACATCAGTTATAAAAATAAACACTGGTTATAATATTAAAAGAAAAGAACCCAGGAAAATCAAACATGAGAATAGAAAAGAGAAAAGGTCGTGCTGAATAGACATGCCTTAATCCCAGCATTTTGGAGGCTGAGGTAGGATGATTAGAATTTCAGGATTAATTGTGGTTACATAGTGAGTCAAAGGCCAGACAGGGTTAAATGAGACCCTGCCTTAAGAAAAGAAAGGCAAAGAAAAATCTATGTTCCACATTCTCAGGAGGACCATAGAAGAAAGTTCTCTGTGCCTTTGCACGCTTTTCTCAACCATTGTCTTTGCTCACCTTGAGAAGTATCATTTTTAAGGTAAAAGAATCTACCCCTCCCCCCTTTTCTTGTATATATATGTATGGTATACATCTGCGTGTGTGTGGTGCACTTATGTATGGAGCTCCAAGGTTGAAGTTAAGAATCTTCCTCTATCACTTTTTACTTTGTTCTTTGAGGCAGGGTCTCTCAGTTGAATGCAAAACTCATAGTTAATCTAGCTAGCCAGCTTGTTGTAAAGGGTATTGGATCTCTTCCTCCCAAGGGCTGGAAGTACAAGTAGGTCACATGCCTGTCTGGCTTTTGCGGGTTCTGAGGATCTGAATTTTGTTCCATACATTTGGAAGGCAAGTACTTTAACCATAGCCATCTCCTCAGCCCTGTTTTTTTTTTTTTATTAAAAATAAAAAAATTTACTAGTATATTTCAAATATATATGAAGAAACCTAAATATAATATACACACATGCATATGTACATGTATTGTGTGTGTGTGTGTGTGTGTATGTGTGTGTATATGGAGAGAAGCAGGATTATAAGGGGAAATAGTCAGAACAACCAGCATTGAAAGATTGAGAAACAAGTTTAAGTAATTCTTAGACCAAGTAGATACAAAACACCAAAGAGAATGTAGGTATTCTAAAAATTTGTCCTCCAAGCTTGGATTGCTGGATGCTCAGGGGTTATACTCCAGCGTAGGGAAACACAGATTCTTTCTATGGAGACACTGCACAGTTATATATGTTTATACACACAACAACAACAAAACTTCTCATTTCATGGCTATTAAAACAGTCTTTAACAATCTTTGACATCTATGATCACAGGACTGTTTTAGAGCTTTGAAATCCACTATGTAGCCAAGGATGACTTGAGCTTCCAATCCTCCAAGACAAACAGGAATCAAGGGATCAAACTCTGCAGATGAAGAAACTCATGCGTGGGGCTAGAGAGATGGCTCAGCATTTAAGAACAGTGGCTGCTTTTGCAGAGGACTTTGATTTGTTCCTAGTACCTACCCATGTCAGACAGCTCACAGTTGCCTGTAACTTCAATTCCAGTGGATCTGATGCCCTCCTCTGTCCTCTGTGGGTGACACACACACACGGTGTACATATGTACATTCAGGCAAACACTAAATACACATTAAAAAAAACTTTTAAAAAAGAGATGTGCCTTAATAACTCATATGTCAAGTTGAAAATCACCTTAGAAAACAGGCAGTCTTTACAATGGATCTGGAATTGGCAGTTGTGGTTGATAAAGAACAGAAAGCCACTTCCAGGATGCAAACTTCAAACTCATGTACACAGGAGCAACAGCCTCAATGGACTGAACCCAGAGCTCATTTTGTTCAAGTCCTTTACTGTTGGAAGACAGTTTAATTGACCTCCTCCACCAATATGGAGGCCTTTTTTTTTTTGCATAACGAACAGAACACTATGGCTTGCAATCTCAGCCAACTAACCTAGTGCCTTTACAGTATCCCAGGAAGTCCAAAGTTGTCAGGTTATCCCAAGATCTTTGTCACTGGTTGGCTGCAGAGATGATAAGGTCTCTGTCTCTTCATTAGTAATATCATAAATAAATGCCTTTAGCATGTAAGAAATTAGGGGAAAGATACTTTTAACAACAATTACCTCAGCCAGGGCTTACATCAGTTACTGGTTATATCTCAGGAAGCACACATTAAATAATCACAGAGTCTTTATAAAGATTTCCTCAGAGCTAAAGTGTGACTATCATTAAACCATCCTACTACATTTCCTCTCTTTTGTTAAGATATTTTAATTGTGGGAGGATGAGAAGCTTCACTGTAAAAGCAGCTTTAGCAGAACACATTTCAATGCCAGTAAAACTATCACAATAAGAACAATTATAAAGATCGTCAGGATAAGAAATCTATTGAAATGATGTACGGGATGAATGGAAGCTAAAATATGGAAAGCCTAACGTTCATCCTGTTCATATCTGGCAATATTTTGGAGAAAGTATTCTTAATCTCTTGCTGTTAATCGTAGGTCATCTGAGAAGAATTAGGGTGACCCAACAAATGCATTTTAACCTTTTCCCAATTATATCTGCTGTCTTTAAACCTTAACGATATAATACAATAAGAAGAAACATTCCAATCACATTCTAATTTTATCTGTTCCTTTAAATTTTCTAACTGATTCCCTATTAGCGTCACAGCCTATTTCAGGTCTGCTCTTTCATTAACTATTTCACTATTTTATTGTGTTGAGTCCAAAGTTCTGCAGAATGCTTATGCCAGTCTTTAATAAACTCAGCAGTTTGCACTTCCTTATGAAGAGCGACTCCAGCTGTAGCAGTAGAGGCAGTCAATGCAATAATTCCCACAGCAATTATCAGTTCAACCATCTGTCAAATTCATAATACTTCAGCAAGCTTCTGCACTAGAATCATTGCAGGTGAGTCTTGCCAGAGCCTCTTGCCTGGTATCCAGACAGCCAGTCTTGCTCTGAGAACATACAAACTTTCAAAAGTAGCATTTAGGGCCATACTAACATTAAGACAGGTATGAAGAGTGCAGCTATAGTTGTTAGGGTGCCATAGCACAGGCCCTTTAGTAACAAGTAAGATAATGGTACACACACCGTAAACATGTGATTTTAATCCAATTTAATAATTGATAATGTTTATCCTTCTGCTCCATGCCTTAAGCAGGTGAAAAGCACCAATTTCCTCAAGTTAGTTACCAAACTGTAATAGAGGGCCTGACATTTCAACTCCATGTCATTGAAAAGGATCATAAACAATAGAAACAATATCCGCCATTTTATTTGAACTAGACCATTGCCATATCAATTCTGAGCTAGAAGTTCTTCCTCTCGGGGAGCATATGGGCTCCAATCAATGATTTCTCCTTGGGAGATATAATAAGTACTCAAGGGTTCTTGCCCTTACATTATTGCCAATATATCCAGCTAGATTCCTTGGTGGCATACCACATTTTGCAATTTAGTAGATCGAATGAAGTAGTGGCATTAATCTCTTGTCCCCCCAAATCAGAATGCTTGAAGCATGTGATATTTATCATAAAAATTTGGGGTGGTATTATGAAACATTGCAGATAGTCTAACTTAAGAAGTTATATTTAAGCAATTGTGCCCATAAACCTTTATAAACAATCCTTAGTATGGCAAAAAAGTATCATACCATTTCTATCATAGGCATTTAAATTTTGTATTGACAAGCTAATAATCAACATATTATACAGTCAATACACATAACAGCATTTTTTTCTAAGCCACCAGTTTACTCTTTTTGTTTTCTGGGACATATCCTCTTGATGGCTCTGTTTTTCTTTAGATGGTTTATTTCTCCAGTGGTCTCTTGATGCTCTAGTCAGATGATTCAGATCAGCAGCCATCTAGGACTTTGTTTATTTCCTGGAAAGACAGAAACACAACCTTGGCCAATATTAATATCAGGTCTATTTTATTGACTAGTTTCTAGATCTTTACATTTAACATATACTTTAGGTTATATCCCTTTTGGGGCAAAATGCTTTGGGATAGCAGAAAAAGCATTGTACTTTAAAGTGAAATTAAATAAAAAACTTTTGAAGTTAAGATAGATATAGTATATGTAGATATGGATGTATCTTTATACCCCTTTAAAATTTTAAGTTGATGTTTGTTTACTATTAATTATGTATTGAAATTTGGAATATTGAATAAAATTTATCCATAATAGAGGATAGGCTCTCATGAACCACTTCTAATTTTTTTTCCTTGTCAGTCTGATTTTGTATCAGATCAAGGAAAAAATATAAAACCAAAAATCAGATAAAGCCCATTAAATTAACAGCAGTCACTAACAAGGCAACAAAATTTGAGATCTTTAAAAATTTAGGGCACTTACATCCAGTAGTTGGTATACAAAATATTGACATAAATATGTTAATAAATTGACATGGTATATTGGACTATTTAACATTCCCTGGGGAAAGACTTTATTTTTATAGGTTGAACAATATTATTATAAGTAAGCTCTGTGAAAACAGATACTTCTTTATCCTGTTCCTGTAAGGGAATAGTAAAGAAGCCATCCTTTAGATCAATAACTATTATAGGCTTGGCCTTAGATAAGAAAGAAGGTAAGGGAATTTTAGACTGTAATAAACCCATAGATTGGATTACTCTACTTACAGAACTTAGATCAGTTAACATGCTCTATTTTTTAGATCTTATTTAAATGACAAATAGGAGAATTCCAAGGACTAGTAGATTTCTCTCTATGTTGAGCCTCTAACTATTCTTGTATCAGTTGCTTAAGTGCCTGAAATTTTTCCTTAGTTTAAGGGCCACTGCTCTATCCATGTAGGCTTGTTAGTTAACCATTTTAAAGATAGGTCAGTTAGTATATTAGCAATGACCTCTTTTATAATTTTAAATAGCCAATTTCTATTTTGTTCTGCTCTAGACAACTTGTGTAGCCTGTGATTTTTCTGGATAACTCTTTCCAATACCTTTACCAGGAGTATATCCCACTTTTAATATCATTTTATGAGATGTTTCTGAAATTTAAAGAATATAAAATTTGAGCTCCCCACTGTTTCAGTAAACCTCTTTCCCATAATTTCATGGTTATGCCAGCCACATAAGTTTTCATTTTTTTATTTGACCTTTTGGCTCTACATATTTAATCTATTTTATATTTCGTTTTACCTGAGATAATCTTCCACTTCCTAAAACCTGAGTAGACACTTTGTGAAAAGGCCAACTCGAATTCTAAGACTCTTATGAAATTCTTGATACATCAGCTCCAGTATCTACCAAATCCTCAATTTCAATGCCGTCTACTTGAACCTTAATTCTCATCTTTCATCATCATTAATAACAGTTTGCCAAAATACCATTTTTTCCAGTACTTGCAAATCCTCCTGTTTTATCTACTGGAACTGCCTTGCTTTTGACACATGGGAGTAATAATAATTGAGCAATTCTATCACCTGTATCTAATTTCATAGCCTTCAGTACATGAGCCATAATTTTAATCTCTCCCTTGAAATCTTTGCCTTTAATTCTTGGATGAAAAGAAAAGCTACTTCTTCCTAAAATTATCCCTAATTAATCTAATTTTTATTGACTGTAACTTTAGTTTAACTCTTGACCTCCAAGGGAATCTGAGAGACACGTAACTATGTTTTGTACCCTTTGGCCATTATATTTAGAAAAGAATCATTTAAAAATCACCCGAAGCCTGGTCACAGCACCAAGCAGCAACATCACATTGCTGCGCCAAGCTGCGGGAAGTTGACCTGGGCCTTGTTGAGCCTGAACAGACCTCAGGAATCTATTGTCATTTGAAAATTTTATCTCAAGTCTACTTTCACTGTCATTTTAGGGAAAAATTTTTGTTGTATAAAAATATAAATTTATAAATGAAGCCTCAGCAATAAAAGACAAGATGAAGTTTGTTAAAGTTAAATGCTAAAATTATCAGAGAGCTAAGATTGATACATTAGAACAAAAAAATGTAGAAAATAACAATTTTGAACAGTAGCTTTTAAATAGTGTACAGTTACAGAATATTGGTCTTTTCATACAGAATATTACAGTTTTATTCTGTTACAGAATATTGCAGTTTTTGTAGGATTCAGTTTAATCAAA
>JAMJFZ010000521.1:0-62942 GCA_026225945.1 Cricetomys ansorgei | reverse complement strand
CTCTTTGTCTCTCTTGGTCAGCCATACAGTAGGTGTACAACTACAAATAGTGCCCAACATGGGGCATGATATCACATCAGTTAACATCCAACACAGAGACAAGGAAGAACAAGAAAGATACTCCAGACCTCACAGAGTCTTATAAAGTATGCTCAAGGCTCTGTCCTCTGGGACAGAGGACAGAGATTATATATATGCAAAAAAAAAAAAAAAGAGTAGAAGTCTCCTGAAGGAACAGGAGAGCGAGGAAGGAAATAAGGCTCTATGAAAAGAGAAGGCTGTGAGAAATAAATAAGAGAGAGTGGCCTCTATAAAAGGGACAGCCAGAATAAAATGGAAGTTCTATAAGAGAGAGTTGTAAATGAGAAAGAAAGCTCCGAGGTGAGAGCCATTTCCTGGTCATGGAGCTGACCCCAAACTGCTTGGCTACTTGCTGCGTGCTCCAGATGCTAAGCACATTCCTTCCTGCCACTGACAGCAGCCAGGACATGGGAAACACAAACCCGAGTGAATTGTTTACAAACTGAGTTTTATGATGGCTTTTTGTGTGTGTGAGGCCCAAGCAGGTCTTGCATTTGAGATCTATGAAGAAGGTTGTATTTTTCCCCATAGCAGTGGTAGAATAGAACTGTAAACCACTAGTATGTTTCCACTGGAGGTTCTTCCCACAACCTCAGGACCCCCTGCTGTGGAAGCCATGGCTAGAGCCAAGAAGCCTCTGATATAAACTGACCCGTTATTTTTCCTGCAAACGAGACTCTATCATAAAATCTGGAAAGTGTTTCTTCATGGTCAGCACATAAAAGCTGTCTTCCAGGACTGACTGAGGTTGTAATCTCATGCTTGTAGCTAGACTTGGTATGGTAAGGGTCACCCAGGTGGAACTGGTTTTGAAGGCATGAAGGGATCTGGAGAGCAGCTGAGGTTTGGCCCTAGGAAGAGAGGCCAGAAGAGGTCACTTGTAAAAATACAGCCTCCATGGCAGTTGAAGGCCCAGATTTAAGAGGACATGTAAAGAAGTTGTGGCTTGGCACCATGAAAAGAGCCTCTCAGAGGATATTGGTGAAAGTGCAGCCCAGTTTCAGCAGAAGACCCTGGCATTCTGAAGATGCCAGTACCATGGGACGACCACCCGAAACCAGCAACAATGGAGTGGAGCCAGTCAGAGGCTAGAGGACAAATGGTGTGTGCTGCAGAGAAGCCCAGAAGTGAATTCCAGATATTTGGACATTGATAATGATTTTCTGCTGCCCAAAGACATCGTAAAAAACTTGATATATGTTTGGTTTCATTTGGTCCTGTGCATTAGCAACCCTCGTGTTTGTCCTTCTTGTAAGTAGTTTTGCTAGTGTAGTGTTAAATTGTGTTGTAGAGATAAAGCAATTTGTTTTTTATTTGACTTATACAGAAAAGGAGAATTATTGTAGAAGTTTATTTTTAATTGTGTTTAAAATGTTGTTTTGTGTACTGCTTAGTGAGGGTTACCCAGGCCTTGGCATTTTGTATTGTTTGCAGGTGTTGTATTGATTGCTTATGATCTGCACGTGTTATCAGTAGAACACCTGAGGAGTTCTGAATCAATAAAAAGAACTGAGCTCAGACACTTGTGGTTCCACTGTCCAATATAGCAATTGCCATGATAGTGGTTCCCTCCTCTGAGGTCTGGCAGAGTTTGCACCTATGAATATGCTTCCTTGTCTCTCTTGGTGAGCCACTACAATAGGTGTACAACTACACATATGTGCTCTGTAATGTGGGCAGTTAACATATTCTCTTTGTGGCTCAATTTCAGCATTTGTATCTTGTAAGATTATGTGAGAATTAAATGAGATGGTAGAAAAACCTTTAGCAAAGTTTCTGACACGTAGAAATGCCTTAGTAAATGCTGCTATTATCAGACAGATACTGTGCCAACTGTTTTTGTATCACAGTGGCAAAAACACATGGCAAAACAATTTAAGAGAAGAAAATTTTATTTTGGTTCCAGGGTTCAGGGAGTTTCAGTCAATCATAATGGAGAAAACATGGCTGAGAGGCTCAATCCACAGCAGTGGCAGCATGTGGTAGAGGCTGCTCACATCACAGCACAAGAGGAAGCAGAGACTGAGGCCAGAAGCAGCAGCTGGATTATCACCCTTAAAGGCTGGCCCCAGGTGACCTATGTCTGTACTGGATCCTGCATCCGAAAGGTTCCAGTCTTCCCAAATAACATCAGAAACTCTCAGAACATGAGCCGTGGAATGTTTCAGATTATAACTACAATGCCCCTGTCTTAGTTAGGGTTACTATTGCTATGATGAAACACCATGACCAGAAAAAGCAAGCTGGGGAGGAAAGGGCTTATTGGCTTATACTTCCAAATTGTAGTCCGTCATTGAAGGAAGTCAGGACAAGAACTCAAGCTGGGCTGGAACCTAGAGTCAGGAACTGATGCGGAGGCCATGGAGAGGTACTGCTTACTGGCTTTCTCTCCATTGCTTGCTCAGCCTGCCTCCTCAAAGAACCCAGGAGCACCTACCCAGGGTTGGCCTTGCCCACAGTGGGTTGGGTTCTCCCATATCAATCACTAAAGGAAAATGCCTACAAGCTTGCCTACAACCCGATTTTTTTTTTTCAGTTGAGGTTCCCTCTTCTTCAGTGAGTCTAACATATGTAAAGTTGACATAAAACTAGTGAGCTCACCTACCTAGTATTACATCTGCAGCCTTAAAGCACACGTGTTGGAGAGACCTCAAGGGTGGCGTTATAATAGAGGGTGTGACACTGCCCTTTGGGATCAGGATGTCATCTCATAGTTAAAAAAAAAATGGTCATATTTCTGCAGCAAAATGCACCACAAGAGGTAGAGTTCATTATTCATATAGGCTCAGGTTTTCCCACCAAACGGGCTGGGAAAGCTTGGTTTACAGAGCTTTCTGGGTTTAGGAATTAGGGGTTAAGGACTGTAGACCTTGTCGTATGAGGTACCCTCAGAATACCTCAACACAAGTTAGCGCATTGGGCACAATTGTTTAGACATAATTGGTAAAGAGCTATTTTTTTTTAAAGGCAAAACCCAGACAATGATATCAGTTGCTGCATGGGACCTCCTGTGGTTTTTGGAGACTTAAGCCATGATGTCAGGGTGGAGAGCATGCATCTGTACCACTTGTCCCAGCAGAGGCTATGCCCTCACACCACATGACCTCTCACCCCGTTCATACCCACGCTTCTAGACTGAGGCACCCGGATCGTCAAAGCGCTGGAAGGAATCCAGAGCCCATAGCCTCTCGGGGAGATGGGGAAAGCTATCACTGTATTCCTATAGCCATTTGACATGCACTTTTTGAACATGTTCTCTTTGCCAAGTATTATAAATTCCATCTGCATAAGATTTTATTGTTTATCTAATGTTTCATGTGCATTGCTGCTTTTTTACAGCCTTGTAAGGAAAGATGCAGTAAATATTACCTTCCTGGCCTCGCTGTTGAGGAAGCAAAGTCTTACAGAAGTTAAGAGTCACTTTAAGGCGCAGAAGTAGACAAAAACCAGTCCTCTCTTCTATGGTACAAATGGAGAGGTTTGTGCTTCCAGCAATTTAGCTTTAGCAAATGCCTTCTGAGGGAGCCTGCTCAGCCTGCTCGGGTAGTTCATCCGATGTTTTGTGGGTTAAAGGGCTGCCAGGTGCCTTGCCTGCTGCTGAGCATCCTTCTCAACACCTGCATGACCAAGGATTTATTTTCTCAGTGGCTGCAAAACAGGCCGGTGCTCCTCTCCGGGATTTAGCATGCTTGTCCAAAGTCAGCATTACTTCATGGCGACAGCCCACATCCAGTGCCTGAGGAGGGCGTGAGAAAGCCCAGTCCCTCTGTCCGGACTGTGGACAACTCTGAAGGAGAATTCCTGCCTCAGGCCCTCTGTGAAGATGGCTAGATCTACAGTGTAACTTTACCATAGCCCATTTCTCCCTCCGCTTGTTTCTGCCTCCTGTCAAAACTATTTCTAAATTCACCTCTGCATCTCAGAGCCCACTTGTTGGGGACCATGACATGAAGAAGGAGGACTCGGAGAGAGGTGGAAAGGTAGTACCTGGCAGGCCTTTGCTATATGAGGAAAGACTCACTTTTGAGGTCTTCGGCCTCCGATCATTAATAGAGAACAGAAAATGTCTCCCTTCCTGGATTTCACTGCATCTTTCCACTGACTGAGAGCACCCTAATGTTTGCTATTTCTGTTTGGTTGCTAATGTTCTCCCCAGTTTTAATTTATTTCCAAATTTGAACAGCCAGGTCTACTTGAACCAATTCTGCAATTGAAATTTGTTGTAGAACAGAAAATTAGGAAAGAAACTTGACGGCCTAGGCATTTGCTAGAACAGGAAATGGAGACCATTACAGCAGAATGGAGTTCTTTTGGTAATGATGCATGGGGTTGAAATGATGTGAAAGGGAAGTCATCTAACCATGTAAATTGAACAAAGGAGAATTCCATGATAATGACCCCAGGCCCTAGGATTCAGGGGGACAAAAGGGTAGGCCCCAGGATGAGCTTACCCCAGCACACGTAGCATTGATCTGGCTAGTGCGTTGCTTGGGTTTACCAACCTGGCTTGGGTCTCTGCCAGAGCATAAGTTAGTTTCATCTCAGTGTTCCCTTTGCTCTTTGGAGGGTGAGAAAAGTAAGCACGTTTTATAATATATCGCGAGATAGTTCCGAGCAAGAGCTATTTTAAGGAAGGAGAATTTTGACCAAAAAAAAGTTGATGACTTAATTTGCATCGGTTTCCAGGTTGGAGCCATTGTGTTTGTAAAGGAAGTGGAGGACAGGCTGGTACTGGTGTCATTCCCCCACCTTCCTGAATATTTCCTACCCAGCGACTGCTTTCATGATTTCACTATGGAAAAAATTCAGAGGAAAGAATCTGGGGCCGTTTGATTGGCTAATAATGAACATAAAGGACTTTGTGCTTGTTGAATGGCAGATTGAAATCCGGTGTGTATTCATGCAGATCTTATGGGGGTGGTATTGGATTGGACCACAAATTAGTGCTGGCATTAATGAGATGGAAGCTGTAAAATACGGAGTTCCAATAACCGTGATCTCTGATAAGACCCAATTGAAAGCACCCAGACCATTCAGACAAGTTCTGCCTGAGAGCAGAGCAATAAACAACAGAGACATTCCAAACGGGGAGGAAACGGAGGATATGTAACTGAGCTGGTATTAGAAGGCTGAGTGAAAATGACATTAATGCACAGCTGAGTGACAGACACGGGCTTGCAGAGAATAATGATTTGTAGACGCAGACACTATTTAGATGCTGTGCAAGCCATCGGAGAGGATGGACGATTATACCTCCAACACTATCGGGGAGTTTGTCCAAATCGGGACGTGCTCTGTGCCACTACCTCCGCTCCCATCACCGACGCTAAGATGCCTTCTGCGTGGTGTATGTTGTGATTGACGGTTTGTGGTACCCATTTACCTACGTTATCTGTTCACTCTGATATTTTCGTATGAGTAGTAAAATATATCTGTGTTCTGTTAGCTTATGATTTTCATGACCACAGGAAGTACAAAGTCTTGCAACTCCTCTCTCCTATTAACTGCTTGTGAATTAATTTAAGTAATTTTGCTTCAAAGAACATTGCAGGGTGGAAAATTCCCTGGCTCCGGCATTTTGAGGTCTACATGGCCTATAGAGCAAGTGCAGTTATGGTGACATTAGATAATCCTATCAAGTTGATCGATGAACAGAAGACGCTGGCTAGTGTGTCTTAGTGCTTAGACGCCATCTGGCTTCCTTGGATGACCTTCGTCTGCAGACCTTCTCTCCAGTCTTTGTGCTGGTGTTTAGTACTGAAATAGGCTACGCTGGTGAGAACGTTTTCTATGTCTTTACTGAACCTGCTGGTTTCCCAGAATTCCATTGGTGGCTTTCGAGATTGCCTTCTAGGATTTGCTTTCCGGGGAACCAAATGTTACCTTCTCTACATGTCTCACATGCTTATCTTTTGCTCCTTTCCTGCCCTCCGAGGAAACCCTGGGCCATGACAACTTCCTTATCTGTCCCTGCCTTATTTCTTCAAGGCACACACAGAGGTGTTCGTATTCCTTTGCAGTGTTGCTATAGGAGATGGGAGAAAATTATTTCTTTCTCCTGATACCACCTTGGTGTTTCAATACCCTCATTTTTCATACAGAATACGCTTAGTAAATGTTGAAATAAATGAGCCACCTTGCAAGAGAAAGGCTGTTCTATATTTATACAGGGAGCAATAAAACAAAAAAGAAGTTATATTTACAATCTTAGATTGATAAAAATTCATAGCTGGGAAGACCCATGGAGATAAACTAGGCCTGCATACCCTATTCCCACTGTTTGCTTGAGGAGAGACCGAAATCAGAGGTGAACTGACCTTCTCGGTATGTAATAGTTAGCGTGTAAAGCTGAATTCTGAGCTATGGTCAGTGTCTGTCTCCTCACATGTTTTTCTGAAGGATAAAGGCAATAGAAAGACTCTAATAGCGGATCTTTCTGTCAGGCGTGTTATGTGGATGGCTTCTTATTTGCATCACTTTATGTCATCTGCTTCCATACTGAAAATTTAAGAGATCGTATCAAGGAAGAGGCTAGAAGGCATCCTGAACTGGCTGGTATAGCATCATATTCTAAAGGTCAGAAAAGGTCCTGAGGCCATCACGATCTAAAGTGTAAGTCTCCATCTCTAATACCCTGACAAGCAATCACACTGATGGAACATTCGTGGTCTCTGTCTTTGCATAGAGGCTGACTCTGGGGATTTGACAGAAGTCCACTGTCCTGGATCCTTCATTGCAGAGTTCCACAGCTCAGCTTACCTGGGAGACACTCAGAGCCACTGAATTCTTGCCGCCTATCAGCCTCAATGTTCTCTCCAGTGTTTCTCTCTCCCATCACCAATTCTTTCTTTTAATTTTTAAGGTTTTATTTTATGTGTTATGGGTGTTTTGCCTGCACGTATATCTTTGTACTATGTGCATGCCTAATGCCCACGGAGACTAGAAGAGTGTCTTGGGTCCCTTAGATCTGGAATTGCAGACAGCTCTAAGTTGCCATGTGGGTGTTGGGAATTGAAACCCCGGTCCACTGCAAGAGCAGCCAGTGCTCTTAACTCTCCACGAAACGTTTCTTTAAACCAATGTTTTCCCAGCCTTTGAACCATATAGTTGATGATATAAATGTTGAAAATGTTTGAAAATGATATTAATATGACACTGTTAGATTAAGGAGAAATAAAGTCTACCTGCGTCTTGGTTAAAAAATTACATTCATTTTTATATAACACCAAGTTAATATTGAATTGCATGAAACTCCCCTAATAAAATCCTTTCAAAATATTTGGAGGTGGAAATTTAGCTTGTTTTTCATGAAAATAACTTTCAGAATTATGCTCCTCACTTGCAATGAATGTATGCAACTCCTGCTCTGGACTTTGTTAATGAAGGGCTGGTGATGCAGAGTGCTTGCCCAAAATCCAAAAGCCCTAAAATCCAAGATTATCCTTGGTTACATAGGAAGTTCAGAGCCATCCTGGGCTACATGAGACCTTACCTCAAGGAAAAAAAAAAGACTCGTTGATGAAAAATTCTTTAAAAATGTTTAGATTTTAAAATATTATGTGTGAGTGTTTTTTCCTGTATGTGTGTATTGGTACCGTGTGTGCATGCTTGGTGCCCAGAGGTCAGAAGAGGATATCATTTCTCTTGGAACTGGAGTTATGAACTGTATGGTCATTGCCACCATGTAGGTGGCTGTGTAATCAGACCTGGGTTTTTCTGCAAGAGCAACAAATTGCTCTAAAACCATAGAGCCATCTCTCCAGCCCCAATTTCTTCAAATTCTTGATAGTCATCAAGATATAGTAGTGCAAATTAATTTTAAAGACTTTAATAGATTTTATATATTTTTATATCCATTGACAAATGTGATGTGCAAATTCCTAGTACTGGTGAGAAAGGTCTTTTCTTCTTATTTAAAACTCTTGTGGGACCAGAGGCATGGATGAGTGTTAAAGAGCACTGAGGGCCTGAGTTCAGTTCCCTGCATCCATGTTGTGTGGCTCACACTGTCTATAACTCCAGTTCCAAAGGATCTGACACCCTCTTCTGGCTCCATCGGCAGTCATACACGCAGGGGCATTACACTCACACGGACACGTGTATCTGTGAAACAAAAATGAAAAACAAAAAACTGTTCATCTTGCATTTTGCAGAGCGCATATACATTAGTAGGATGTATAGGTGCTTTTTTGAAATGGTGTATCAGCCCACTTATTGTGTTAAGCAGACCTGTGTATTGGTGACTGCTCTGGCACAAGTCTGGTGAGATAGGACATTGAAGGAACTTATTTTGCTTGTAGATGAGACAATGAAGGTCTAATAGCCATTGTGAGCCTGTTTCCCCAAGACTCAGGAAAGTGACACGGGGGCAGATAACTTCTCATTTGTGTGTTTGCCTCATGTCACAGTGAAGCTCAAAGACCCCCAACAATTCTAGTCTACTGTGGGTTTTATATTTGGAGACAACATGACTTTCTGGGTAGAATTTTTTGTAGGGCATCCTACTCTAGGAGAGACAAGAATGGAGTCTAGGCTGCTCCAGATATTTTATCTTTATTTCAAGATGTTATGTTTTTAGTACACTTAGGGTTGACTTACCAAGACCACCTGGAGATTTGTCCTTCAACATAGAGGAAAGTATGTGGTATGTGTGGAGAAAGGGGCTCTGGGCATTGCCAGAACCACATCTGCTGGAGACTCCCGTATCTCATCCCACCCAACAGTGGTACCTAATAGTGACACACCAAGCTCTTTTGGATACCCAGAGTAGAAACTCCTTCAATTGTAGCCTTTGGCCTCACTTTCAGAATGTGCAAACCATTCATGTGACAAAATATCTGACAAGAAGAAAACAAGGTTTATTTTGGTTTACAGTTTGGGGATACAGTCCATCTTGGCGGGGAAGGTGTGGAGGGTAGGAGCATGGGATGGTGGGTGACACTGCATTTGCCAATCAGGAACCAGGGAGATATGATATAATGCTGGTGTTCAGCTTGCTTTTTTCCTTTTTATTCAGTAACCCGGAGCTGTTAGTGGTGCTGTATACATTCTAGGTTGGTCTTCTTCAGTTAAAGATCTCTAGAAGCACCCCTCATGGATACACATAGAGAGAGGTATGTTTCTTAGGTGATTCTAAAGTCAGTCAATTTAGCAGTGAAGATTAGCCATCACGGTCAGTATATTCTAAGTGCTTTACATGAAGGACACGCAGATCTCACTGTGCTTCAACAGGCTATCTAGGTCAATATTGGCTGACATCTAGCTGTCTTGCAGCCTGCTCAAGAGTTGAGGGATTCAACAGCACCAGACATAGTACTAAGCTATCTAGAGCAGTGGTTCTCAACCTTCCTAATGCTGCGACCCTTTAATACAGTTCCTCATGCTGTGATGACAACCAACCATAAAATTTATTTTCATTGTTACTTCATAACTAACTGTAATTTTACTACTGTTATGAATTTTAATGTAAATATCTGATATGCAGATGGTCTTAGGCAACCTCTGTGAAAGGATCATTTGACCCCTAAAGGGGTCACGACTCACAGGCTGAGAATCTCTGATCTAGAGTTCCCTAGAATGGCAAGGCAAAGGGACCAGAAGACTTATTTTTTCACCATGGCTTCCATGATTGGGATTCAAGTACTTCCAACATCACCATTCTCTCTTTGTGTCATGTATGATTGGTTTACACCCTTTTGAAAGTATGATGCTCAGACTTGAATCCCAGGTGTGGTTCAATCTGTAAAGGGAACTCACTGGAACCATCACCTCCCTAGATGGAGACTGTGCTTCTAAGGCCTAATGACGGGGATGAATGGACCTATTGAATGGTATATTCTGTGAGTAGTTACTCTACCTTACAAAACAAATACTTATCTTTGGGCTACAAGTGTTTGAAATGACAGAGCCAAAGACTGGTGAATGAGCCCAGAAAATGATAAATAAAGGACATGAGTAATAGTTGTGATGGTACCACGTGGCACCGTGAAGAAATCTGTTTCTGTTTTTCTGAGTGTCTGTTTCTCTCTACTCTCTCTGCAGTCAGAACACTTTGTAGCAAGTACTTATTCATTTTCTTTTTGATAGAATACAGTGTACCATACTGACTACTTTTAAGTGCACATTGCATAGCATTAAAGTACATTCATGTTGCCGTGCAACCATCACTACCATCCATCTCCAGAATTTCCCCAGAAATAAACTTTACACCACCAAGCCGTAATTTCCTAGCCTTGTAACCAACCCTCAGGTCCTGGTAGCCTCCAATCGACTTTCTGTTTCTAGAGATTTAAGTATAGATAACTCTTATAAACACAGGTATGTATTTGTCCTCTTGGGGGCTTATTTCACTTAGCATGATGTCTTCCAGACTCATCATGTTCTAACGTGCATCTCCTGGCTCTTAAGGCTGAATCATAAGCCCCGTCTCTATTTACATATCGTCTTTATTCTGCCTGCCAGTGGACACCTTGTGTTGTCTCCGTCTTTTTGCTCCTGTAAATAATACCCGCTATGTGTGTAAGTACATAAATCTGCTCAAATGCCTGCCTTCCTTTCCTTCAGGTAATATATCTGGAAGTGGAATGGGTAAATTGTGTGTTAATTGTGTGCTTAATTGTTTGGGAACCTGCCATACGATACTGATTTTCACAGAGTCATTTTAACCTGCTTCTGCCAGCGGTGAACAAGTGCTCTAATTTCCCCACACCCTCGGCAACACTTGTTACTTTCTGCTGCTCTGCTAACAGCCAGCCTAATGGGTGCGCAGTGTGTCTCATTGAATGTCCCTAATGATGAGCTATGGTAAGCAGTTTTTCATGTGTTTATTGGCCATTTGTTCTCCATACCCATTTTTATCACTTAGGAAGAGCACACAGCTCCCTCCCAACTCAGACATTCCACAAAATCATGCTGGGAAAGTCACAGTCTAAGGGAAGCGGTGGTTTGTTTGAACGACATTTATTTATTTTATGTGGATATGTGTTGTGCCTGCATGTATGTTGGTGCACTGCCCAGTGCCCAGGGACAACAGAGAAGGGTACTGGATCCTCTGGGACTGGAGTTTACAGACGGTTGGAAGCTGCCAAACGGACGTCTGGAAACCTGACCAAGGTCTAATGCGAGAGCAGTAAGTACTCCCTCGATTGCTGAGCTGTCTCTCCAGCCCCACCTTTCCTGACTTATTCCAGAGAAATTGACCTTACCCTCATACTCACCCCCACTGTAGTTTGAGAATGATCACAGGCAGTCTTAAGTCTGCAGTCAATAGGACAGAAACTGCCAACTGCTTTACGTGGAAGTTTTTCCGGTATTGAAAATACAACTGTGAGGTCTTAGCCTGGAATTCCTGGCACAATACCATTTTCCCCCCCCAGATTGCTTTGTAATTATTTCTTCAAGTGTCTGCTCCCGACTAATGTGACATGTGGAGCAAGGCATGGGTCAGAGTCTTCCTTGTCTCTGAAGTGCCTGGCACAGTGCCTGATAGCAAATATTTATTGAGCACCATCTGTGTGCCGAGCACTACTCCAGAGACTTCAGAAACTGCCAGGGAAAAACTCCCGTTCTCTCGGAGGGAAGCCTGTGCACCACCCGTCACTTTCCAGTCTCCTTCCTACCCAAAGGCTGATGTTCTTCACTGCATTCTCTGTGATTAGTAAAACAAGGGGAAAGAATCATTCAGAGAGAAAATATGAACTGTCAGATGAGAATGAAATTATAAGTGTAAGAGGAGAATTAAATTAAGAGCAGTAAGCATCATGGATTTATAAAAACAAGTCATGTCAGACAAACTTAATTGCTTTTCCTGATAGAATTACCAAATTAGGGGGATGGTGGGGCACAATATCCCGAGAGCAGTTTCCTTCAATGACCAGGTAATGAATATTATTTTTGAAGTTAGCAGAGCCTTTTGAAACAGAATCTGTTGGGATTGTACAAAATGAATTCAAATTGGCTTTGATGTGAGTCTGGTTTGGCTGGCTTGATAATGGATTGAGGAGGAGAAAATCTTAGGCATCCTGAAAAACAGCATGGCTCCACGGAGCTTACAGACACTGCCTGGCAGGAGCTGGGGTTCATTTATTCAGAGGGATTTGTCATGACGGGAGTCAAAGAGAGACAGTTCTGGGGGGCATTTTAAAAGACACGGGGGAAGATCACAGCACCCGGGGGAGATCATTGCGCAGAGGGCAGACACAAGCCTTTTCCTATCACTGGCATAGTGCAGCCCTTGGGTGAGGGAGACCCAGTATATGCACAGATCTCCAAATCTTTAGTACCCAAAGTGCAGTTGCCAGATGGAAGGGGCTCGGAGGAGATATCTAGGAGCTTGTTTTAGAAATGCAGAATCTTTGGGGCTGGGAAAGAAAGGTAGGTATAAAGTGGTGAGGTAGCTGCCTGGCTAGGATGGGGACCTGAGTTCAATCACTAAAAACCCATGTAGCAAAGGTAAAGAAGCCAGGTGCTGTCATGCACTTTCACGCCAATGCTGGGCTGTCAGAGACAGGCACATCCCTGAGACTCACTGGCCAGCCAACCTGACCCACTGGGCCTGTTTCAAAAGACTCAAGAGGATGGCTCCTGAATGATGTTACTGGAGGTTGATCTCTAACCTCCACGTGTACATATATGTCAACACACACACACACACACACACACACACATACACACAATGCAGAACCTCATGTCCTACACCAGTGAACTGAATCTGCATTTTAGCACCACCCGCAGTGATTCATGTACACTCTAAAGCTTGAGGAACCCTACTGGGATTATTGTAGACTAGCCTGTGGGCTTTTTTTTTTTTTAATACTCTCCACTTCCAGTGTGTAGATTTTGTGCTGTTGTAATAAACCAGGGCTGAACGCCAAACTCAGCAATCCCACTGTTTACCTTTAGTTGTTTTCAAGTCAAGCCTGCGCAGCTGATGACATCGCATTCTCTTAGCTTCAGCATGTCCTGCTGTCTTTGTTTGTCAAGGGATACGTCCCACCAGTGCCCAGCTCGGGGCTCTGCTGTGTCATGGATCCACATTCTCTCCTTACACCCTTTGACTTGCTGAGAACTGCAGCAGTCTCATTGCACACGGACGTGGACACTCGGGGAGTATTAATATGGTTGCCTAAAGTTCATAGTTTAATGAGTGGCAGAGCTCTTGTCTAGACCTGGTTCCCAGAGTCACACCATGACATCTCTCTATGTGGAAGAGACTAGAGTCTAGCTATGTGTGACAGTCAGGACCAAGGGCCATTCAACTTAGACATGTTGATGTCTGTGATGTAAGAAGCACTGGAACTATGGATTCAGGAGTAGCCTTTCCTTTGTGAACTACTTTATGAGTTAGTAGAATACGAGTGTGTGTGTGTGTGTGTGTGTGTGTGTGTGTGCACGCGCGCATTAAAGGTGGGAGATGATGCTTCCAAATTTGGGCTATTTGATGAGATATTTGAGATATTGCAACACGTAGAGTATTACTGTGAGCTTGTATCAGCTAAGTTAGTGGAGGAGAAGGTATGGAAGCACACATATGGAAACATAATATAGCTTTGGATTGTTCACGACAGATGCTTACCCAACCATTTTGTCTTTCTTACGCATCTTCAAACGTTTCGTAAGAGCCTTACTGCGCCTTGGAGAATTCTGTTAATGAGCGTAGGCCTGGAGGTTAACGCACAGCTTCTTCTCTTGCTGACCTTGGCTTTGTGTCTCTTCTTCCTTCCTTTGATGTTTAGAATGAAACTAAGAAAGATATTTGTCTTCCGTATCAGTTGTGGTCTCCAGGAAAAGTTCCCAAAATAGGCAAGGTAGGAATCCAGAGATCCCCAGGGGGCGGGAGCTGGGAAGTGGTCCGTCAGGGATGCCGGAATGAGGCTGAAATGTCTCTCTAGTTAACTGGCCTTTACCCCTCAAACTTCAACATCAGTGCCCTGCTCAGGGAAGCCTGTGCTATCCTGCAGGTGAGGTTAGGAGGATGGGTGTCTTCTAAATTGTCCTAGGCAGGCATTACTTTCCTTCCAAGTTTCCCTCATGTGGCATTAGATCTCTATATCCCTCCCTCCCCACCGAGCTCTCAACTTTGTGGGGTAGAACTTGTGTCACCTGTAATAAATGCTATGTCCCTTGAACCAGCAGAGTCTAAGGCATATAGTAGTTGCTAACGTATGAAATCTGTAATTGAATGCAAAAGGTTTATTACTTGTCACAAGCAAGGAACACATGATGGCAAACCTCTGAGCAGTGTCCCCAGCACGCAAAGACAGTTTGCACATATTAAAGCAAAAATAACCTCTTATCTCATGTAGAGGCAGGTGCATTCTTGAGCATGCTCAGTTTAAAGTGGTGCTTCTTCATACATGCATGTTCAGAAAAAAAAGCAGCAGATGGGAATAGCTCTGGGCAAAGAATTTAGTATTAAGATAAACGGTTTACTCTAGGTTGCCCAAAGGGGTACTAATGGCTTGGGGATTTTGGCTTGTGTCTTGAAAGTTTCCCTGAAAGTCTTTATCGGAAAACAAAAAGCCACATTAGAAGTGCACTATGAGTCACTGGAAGGGGCAGCTTCTCTCTGCAAGCAGAGATGATTGTTTGAAAAATGCCCAGCAGCAGATGAATTCATGGGTAATAGCTGTTCTAGCAAGATCTGGAGATCTGATACCTGTGAAAGGCACTTTTTACACTTTGTACCTGTGGCCCAGGAAATCGCTCTCCTCAGTTTTTTGTATGTGTCTAAATACACATCACGTAAAGCCTACTGCGTAGCCATTTTTAAGCACACAGTTCAGTGGCGCTGAGTACATTCACGATGCTGCAGAGCCACCACCACCGTCTCGCCACAGGACTCTTTTCATTTTGTATCACTAAAGGCTTGGAACCATGAGCTGGGAGATGGCTCAGCGGATAAAGGCACTTGCTGTCAAGCCTGACTCCTTAACCCTGGGGACCCAAGTGATGAAAGGAGAGAACCTCTTCCTGCAAGTTGTCTTCTGACCTCCTCGTGCACGCCATGGCATGCACGTGACACCCACCCCAATGAATAGACACAGAAATAAACAAATGTAAAACATTTTGCAAAAAAGTAGCCTGCCTTTCCCTTCATCCCACTGTCTGGCAGCCATATTCATTCAATCGCTATGAATCTGTCTATTATAGACAGCCTGTACAAATGGAACCACACCGCGTTTATCCTTCGAAGCCCTTCTTCCATCTTATCTCTCTGAATAGGGAAGCCATATAAACCTCATGAGAATGCTTGTTGAAGTGAATTTTTTTCCCATCTAATTTAAAGAGAAGTATGATTAATTCTTAGCCCATTTGAATCAGTAAAATTAGAGACTAATAGAAAAGGGAGAGGTATGGAGAGCTCATCTGCTTCAGACTCCTGACTTTCATGTCAAATATAAAAGACGCTCAACTAACACCCAAATGGAGCAGGAATGGTAGGACAAGTAAATGCTTCCTCCCAACGCTGACAATACTTACGGGCTGTGCAATCCAAGGCAGTGTATCAAACCAGCATTTCACCCATCATTTCTTATTTTTATCTCTTACAGATGTTGTGGAATCTTGGAGGGAAAGCACAGACCTGCAAACAAGTCATAAAAATGGTAAATGTGGCAGACATCCGCGCATGGCCAAACAGGGTAAGGATTAAGTCTTTTTGATCTAAGGAAGCAGGCCAAGTTCCATGAATTTTGTCTCTGCATTAAGCGGAAGACGCTCCTAAAGCAGCAAATCCGATGGCATGGAGATGTTTCTTCCTGGAGTTAGAACGTGCATCCTGCTTTAAAAGCCTTCAGGTGTCTGAGAAGTGTGGATTTTGAGTCCTGCACAAGACTGCCTTCGTCTCTTCGGCACACTGGCTCCTGTTCATACCTGTTCAAGGGTGACAATGGGATCCATTTCTTGAGATTCCTTTGGCCATTGAAAGAAATGATTAAGTTTGTTGAGAATGTATGTAGTCTAAGTTCATGCAAAAATACATGTAGCATAGACCATGTATGTCCTCAGAAGCCCGCAGATAACTTTAAGTGTACCCTCAGATGAGACTACTGGACCAGCCTGTACCTCCTTTCTTTGGTCTTCTATCCCACGAGACTTCCATCTGAATAACATCAGAAATATTTCTCTTGGCAGAATGTGGTAGGGTTGTTTTCTTTCATAATTTCAAATAACACCACTCCTTGAACTGGGAACAAACAATTCACTTGCAGCTCAGCTCTGCATTTATTTGTAATTTTCACATAAATCAACTTATATGAAAATATATTCATAATTCGAGCTTTCTCTATAGCGATAAAATGTTTCTGCTTCCGCTGTGGAAAATAGCTTATTATGCAAACAACATCGGCACTCGTACATTATGCATGGGATTTACCTGGAGAACATCACAAAAGCTCTAAAGAAAAAATTGAGGAGGGTGGAGGAGGCTTCATTTACTGCACCATTTGCCTATAATAATTAGGTACAAATGAACTAATATCTGTATTTAGCAGCTTACTTAATATTGCGTTGGTCGATTCGGTGAAACAATGGTGGGATAAAAACAACAAACAACCCAAAACCAAGGAAGGTCTTCTGACAAATGGTGCCTTTCAGGATGTCAGCCCAGTGAAAGATGAGGCCTGCTGGTTTCAAACTCAGGCTAGTGGCGGTGGGTAATTAATGACCAGCTCATTTGAACTTGTG
Organism: Cricetomys ansorgei; assembly: GCA_026225945.1. Classification (NCBI taxonomy): domain Eukaryota; kingdom Metazoa; phylum Chordata; class Mammalia; order Rodentia; family Nesomyidae; genus Cricetomys; species Cricetomys ansorgei. The sequence continues at coordinate 46,175 of JAMJFZ010000521.1, read as the reverse complement.
CGCTTGATCTAATTTGGGATACTGGGAGTTCACACTGATTTGCCTTTAAAAAGAATGTCACTGTCAAATAAGGTGATTGTATGAGATTGATAGGGAGAGCTCTGGCTTGGGCGTGCTGCACATTTGATATTTAGAGCGGCCAGAGCAAACGGGGATTTCCAACTTTGTGTGCAGTGGAGACCATCACACCACAGAGAAAGATGGTGCCCTTTCAAAAGACAGTTCAGACAGGGATCACTTTAGGTCCAAATGGTTTATTACACACACACACACACACACACACACACACACACACACACACACAGTTATATACGTGTTTCTTATCTTTTTTTTTTTTTTTGAGTCAGGGTTTCTCTATGTAGTCCTGGCTGTCCTGGAACTCACTCTGTAAACCAGGCAGACCTTGAACTCACAGAGTTCTTCCTACCTTTGTCCCCAGAAGGCTGGGATTAAAAGAGTACACAACTATGCCTAGCTTTATCTTATCTTTTGTAGGAGTGTGTATGTGTGTGTGGGGGTGTGATTTAAGACAGGGTCTCATATAGCCCAGACTAGCCTTGAACCCCTAATCCTTCTTCTGTCTTTACCTCCCAAGTTCTAGGATTATAGGCATGCACCACCATGCCCAGTTGCTTTTCTGTGACTAATACAAATATTTTGAGTTCCTTTTTATCATGCCTAGATTGTAGGTAAAACAAGACAATCTGAGCCCTGTTCTTATGCCACCTCCATTCTGGGTAAGGAGGTGGGGCAAACAGGCAAACAATGAGTAGCACAAATAAGTAAAATAACTGAAAAAAGACTGATAAAGGTTATGAAGAGAACATGAAAGAAATGTGATTTCAGAGGCCATAGAGTAGTCTATCACCTCTGAGTCAGAGTATAGTCGTGGACAAATGGCTTAACCTCTGAGCTATTAAGTAATGCGTACACAGCTCTCACTATAAATTTTGAACCCTTGTGAATGTGCCATGTTGAATCATTGCTGGTGGTCTCTTTGCTCTTCGCATCTTCCCATTGCAAAGGACGAACCACCAAGGAGACTGTTCTAATGTCACTGTCTAGTTCTTTGCAAGGTTTGTGTCCGTTTTACTGGATGTTCCTCAAAAGGTAGTCCTGCTATGAGGCTTCTGCTAACCTTTGCTTAGGTCAGAATTTCAGATCATTCCAGGGGAGATGAAGCAGGAAGCATTGGTCAAACAAGGCGTGGTGGTCTCAGAATGGTGTTGCCACTCCTGGCTCTGGCTGATAGCTGCTTGGCTTTAATTATGTACTTCTCTCAACACCAGCTCCTTGCCGTGTTTAAAAGGTGGGTAACAGTAATATTGCCTCTACTACTTTCCTAAGTGTTATGAAGTAAAATGAAAATTCTTACATTATTTAAATACTTCAGGCCATAGAGGGAGAAAAAAGGACAATTTCTTCATCTGTGTGATAATTATTTATTGACTTCACTAATAAATAGGACTGTAAAAGTCTAATGTGTGGTGGCACATGCCTTCAATCCCAGCGCTAGGGCAGCAGAGGTGGGTGGGTCTGTGCGAGCTGAGCTAGCCTAGTCTGCACACTGAGTTTCAGACAGCCAGCACTACATATTGCTATTTAAGGCAACGAGTAAACACAAATGAGGAAAATCATAGAATTAATTAATCAATAATGCATTTTTTTAATAATTAAATAGCCAATCTTGACAAAACTGTGAGTAAAAGTTCAGACATAGAATTTTACTTAAATGTGAAAATTTGTCACATTCTCTTAAGCAAATATAATAAGTGGTCAAATGGCAACGTCCTCTTGTTTAAAATCAGGAACAGCTCCCGTCCACGACCAAAACTGTTTATATTTACTAGCTAATGAGATAAGAGGAGAAAAGTAAACAGTGGATAGAAATTCCAAAAGAGATAGAATTTCTCTATTTGCAGATATTTAGCAAATCCAAGAGAGCACAAAAATCACTACATTTGATAGCTCCGTAAGTTGTTTAGATAGATGATAAATAGAAAAAAAACATTAAATAAATGTTTGAATTATTTATTATTATTGTGTATGATGTGTGTGGGGGGCACACATCACAGTACGGACAGCTCTGTGGAGTTGGTTCTTTCCTTCCACCTACACACGGGTCCTACGGCTCCATCGCAGGTTACCGCGCGTGTGTGGCAAGGATCTTTACCCATTAAGCCATCTTCCTGTTCCAGTTTTTTTTTTTTTTCAAACTAAATCAGCCAGCTAGAAATGAACTTTGGGGACATTCCTCACTTCTAATAGAAACAAAGATTAGCATATATATAAGTAATTTTATAAGATTTGTATCTTGGATAAAGAGATACGGAAGTCATTGGTATGGGATATTTAACAGTGTACATTGTTTTTTAGTTCATTCAAAGTTGATATATATTTGTAACTGCATTCTGAATTGTTTTTCTTTCCTCCTCCTCCTCCTCCTCCTCCTCCTCCTCCTCCTCCTTCTTCTTCTTCTTCTTTTTTTTGATACAGGGTTTTTCTGTTGTAACTCTGGCTGTCCTGGAACTCATTGTATAGACCAGGCTGGCCTCGAACTTGCAGAGATCCACCTGCCTCTGCCTCCCTCTTGAGTACTGAGATTAAAAGTGTGCACCACCACCCAGCTCAGAATTGTTTTTCTAAATCAGATTTATCCGTAGAAACAATGCAGGCCACCAGTCACCTGCAGATTGCAGTGATAGCATCGTATCGAGTCTTATGCCCTCAAAGTGGCAAACAGAGGCCTCCACTGTGCAGCTTTCACAGAAGCCTGAGCAGCTTTGGGAGCCTGACTCAGAGTCAGAGCTGAGTTGGGGCTGGGCCAAAGCAAGAATTAGAACTGGAGTGCCTTGGTTTTAGCTTGGTCTTTAGTCACCAGAACCTGCAACCCTTGGCAATGTGGGCATGGACATGCTCTCCAAACATAGGTTAGATGATGTCAGCCAGTCAAGGGAGCAAGTGGTCGAGACCCTGGAGTCTGGGATCCAGCCTTTTTCAAGAGCCTTGATTCTGTTGGTATATGAGTTCATGGTGTTGGCATTGTCGGACTGTATCTTCTTCAGGGCCTTCTTGTTGAGCTTCTTGGAAAAACATATGTCCCTCAGGAACTTGATCTTTACCTTTTAAGCGATTCATGTCTGCGTGGTCAGTTTTTTTTTAAATGCCATGTCTGTGCCATTATTCAGGATTACGTGTTGCATGGTTTTTGGACTTGGCCATGACTGTACTGAACACTGGCGACCAAAAGGAGACTACATTCACAACATTAATGGGGATTTGTTCTTGTTGAGGTAAAACTTGAGGTTCAAATGGAAGAATAGGTATCTTTAAACAGTCAGCAGCAGTATTTAAAAGAATAACTTACTAGATATTAAAAGTAACTTTAGAACTGTAGTTAAATAGTGTGTTATCGACATCAAGTAAGATAAATAGATCGAGGGACAGAGTGAAAGATCTAGACAAAAGCCCTGGTGTTCATGAGACCTGCTGTGCATCAAAATGGCACCACAGCCTGCTATGAGAGTGGATGTCTTAATAACTGGATGCTTGCAAAGTTGGCTGTATATGTGGAAGAGAATGGAACGTATACCCTTTACTTCATTATGAAGCCCAAATGGATTAAGGAGAGTAATAAATACGTCGATATCTATTAAGATGAATAACGTGCTTTAGTTCTCACCCTGCACAATGAACACAACTCCACCCAATAGAGATAAAGCATCCATCTCTAAGAATGTGTGCATTGGGATATTTATTATAGCATTGCTTTTATTGACAAGTGAACAAAAAGACTGGAAACAGCCTCACTGTTCATCAACAGAATTATCGAATAGGAAGATTCATATATTGGAATTTTATGCCACCATTTAAAGAGAGTGAGTTTCACCTGCTTCTGTCTGCTCTGTGTGTGTGTGTGTGTGTTTGAGGTAATTAAAGGGAAAAGGAAGCTCTGAATTTTGAAAGAGGATGGTCCAGGTTTCATATCAATATTTGATATACACAAAGAAAGTTCTGGAAGTGTGGATGCATGCTGTTGATGCCATGTCTCTCTGGGAAGAGGTTGAAATGGAGGTTGTCACGAGGGAGACAGTGATTTTCTGTGTTGATGGATCCTGCCATTTGTTCTAGTGAGTCTGCGCTTCTTTTAAAATTAAAATTAACTAAAGACGTTAAAATGACCAAGTGAGAGAATGGAGATGATGAGGTGTATATATCCTGTCTGATTGGCCTCTTTTCTTGTCTGTGCCTAATTTTTACTTATTTGCCCTCAAATTAAAAATTTCTCATATTGAAAAGGAGAAAAATCTCTCCTAATTAGATAATAGTTTTCAGATATACTCCAGGAACTAAGACTTCCCAAGAATCCTAAAAGCCCAGAGTCTCAACTCCCAAATTTTAAGACTCAAATTACCAGTGTTAAAAAAAATACATCGGATGATGAGAGCAGTTTCCAAAGCTTAGATTACAAAGTCCTGTGGTTGTCAAGTGGCCTACTGCCCGACAAGTTCTTGATGGACACCGCCTTGTAGCTCACAATGCCAGGCTCCAGTCTTCACATCTTTTGACTTAGAACTTGCTGCTCTTCTCACCCAGACTCTCAATGTAGGCACAAGACTGAGCTTGTTCCAAAGGGAAGGAACTTCCCTCAGCAGTTTAGAAAGCCTTTGAGACTTTTCTAGGCTATTGCAATAAGCCCCAAATATCATAAGGTCCTGAGAGCACTGTTTAAACCTCTCTAGTCCCCAAGGCACTGAGTAAACAGAAATCTGCCTCAGCTGCCCGTGGCCGTTTTGCCAAGTCTGGCCTGATGCCTGATGATCTCAAGTTCCACCTGTCTCATCTCACATGTTACTGCCATTCAAGCAAAATTCAGGATGGCTTTCACTCCAGTGAGAGCAGGAGCCTCTTGGTGTAATACCAGCCTTCTTCCTAGGTGTCCGGTATAGGGCGGGTACTAGAGGAGGGGCAAACTGGGAGAATGGGCAAACACGTGCAGGAATACGAGAAGCTCTGTAGCCGATGCCTTTGTTTATGTTTGCAAGGCTTGGGATCGTCTAGATAAAGGTCACACATGCTTTCTGATGCTTGCAACCTGTGAACAAATGCCAACAATCTCATGGCTGAGCCAGCTGAGGCCCCTGGAGAATGGGTCACTGTGTTGTTGATGTATCTTCAAACACACTTGTAATAGAAGAAATAAAATTGGAGCCAAAGAACACATTGGCCTTATTCTTTTGGTAGAGGAAAAGGGTTGTGACTTGAACTTATCTGTCTGCATCCTGGTGCTAAGAGTAGCTCAGATGTAAATTTAAATTAAATAAGAGAGTCTGAGAGAATGCATTATGAGCTCAGTGCTCAATGAAACAAAGTAAAAATGATTTCAGTCAAGGGAGTTAATTTTACTCTAGGGATGAGTTTATATTTTCCCTGCTTAAGTATGCTTGGAATTCAGTCCTGAGGGTCAAATATTGACATTTACAAGATGACTTCTTATCCTATAAAGCAACGGGAATGAATAACTAACCCGAATGCCACCGTACAAACCGCACAAACACAATGTTAGGCTATAGAAGCGGATCCCAGAGTACGCTCTATGAATCCATTTACAAAGAGCTCAATACAGGTAAAGCTTATCAGTGGTGTTAGATGTCAGGAAAGGGGTTGCCCTGGAGACAAGGATGGCAGGAAGGAACACAAGCATGTGGCTGATCATGCTCAGTTTCTCCTAGGTGCTGGGCACCTGAGCATCATCTGGTTTTGAAAAATCTCATTAACCTGCAAGCAGGACAGGCACACCTGTCCCTGTATATGTCACCAGAAGTTAAATAAGGCTGGATATGGTGGCTCAGGCTTGTGAGCTCAGCACCCTGGAGGTTGAGACAGAAGGATTGTTTTTGAGTTTCAGGCCAGCCTGGGCTACATAGTGAATGCCAGGTCAGCCAGGGCTACAAGACAGAGACCCTATCTCAAAACAAACAAACAAACTCAAGTTCCATAAGTAAATAAACATCTTGAGTTCTTCTTAACTCTCTTTACTTGGCTTCCATTCTCCTCTTCCATCCATCCCATTTCACCCTCTGAGGAGATCTTTAATAAGGGTTTTGATTGATTACTATTAAACTGTTGTGAATTCCTGACTACTTAGGGTGAATTCACCTATTATGGTCTTTTCTCTCCCTGATATTTTACTGAGCAGCAGTCTCATAGAGAGAGCAGGTGCAGACAGCGTGAAATAAATGCCAGACATTAGGAAAATAAGGCCCATTAGCCTCACACAGTGAAAGGTGCTGTAATTGCAGGCAGAAGTCAACCCTCCCCATCTCCACAAAAACGCTTAGGGCCTGGTCATCTAACTAAACGTTCAATCTTTGTCCCAGATAGTTTGTTCCTTTATTCTCTTTAGAGGCTGGATGTTTGGATTCCGAAACCACTGTGATCTTTTCTGGTCCTTTGATTTCAGAGAATTCAGGGGTGAGCTTCATGAATGGCAAAGCTAGAACTTCACAGGCATAGCTGGGAGTTGAGGGCAACCTTCCAAGACAAGGAAGACCTCTGACCTTCTGAGGCTGGGTCAGGCCATAGCCTCATGCTGTCTGGGAACAGGAACCCAACAGGGACCTCGGTAGCAGAAAGGCACATGGGATGCCATCTGCCTGGTTGTCTTCTCGGCCAGAACATCTTTGGCTCAGTGGCATCTTTCAAGTTCCACATGAGTCCATAAAAAATGCCCATCATTGGGGCTGGGGAGATGATTCACCCGGTAAAGTGTTTGCTGTGCAAGCAGGAGGACCTCTTAGATTCAATCTCTAGAACCCACACAAGAAAGCCAGGCGTCGTGGTGTGTGTTTGCGATATCATCACTGGGGAGGCAGAGACGGGCAGAATGAGGTTCACCGGCCAGTCAGTCTAACTGAATCAGTGATCTCCAGGCCACTGAGAGACCCTCTCTCAGAAAGCAAGACGGAGAGCGCCTGAGGAAGACACCTAAGGTTGACCTCTGGCTTCTGTGTGCACACACACATACATACACACTCCAGGACACATAAGATCTCTCTCTCTCTCTCTCTCTCTCTCTCACACACACACACACACACACACACACACACTTTATTTTTCAGCTATCTTAGTTCAGCCCTACTTTGATGTATCACCTGATAAATCACTGCCTGGATAGACCCTTCCCTTGCCCCTTTATTTTGCGGTAGGTGTCCTTACTGGCCCTGTGAGGAACAACATCCACCCTTTTGATTCTTGCCTACCAGTGCCCTTACCTTCCTCTGAGAAGACTCTACCCTGGGATGCTTCCTTAAGGGGTTTGTACTCACTTTCCCTATGCACTGTAATCTGTTCTGTGTTTCTCTGTGAGATTATTTGAGACTTAACGATTTACAAAGAACAGAGATTCACTGCAGTTCCGGAGCCTGAGAGCACAGCCCTGGTGTCTGTGCTGCATCATTCCATGGCAGAAGGCTTAAGGGTAAGAGAGTGAAAGTGCAAGAAGAGGCTGCTTTTGTGACAAGCCCACTCTGGAGATCAGCTAGCCTGCCCTCACAGTGATGGCATCAGGCCATCGATGGGGCCAGAGCTTGCTCTCACAAAGTAACCACCCCGTACACAACCAATCTCTCAAAACATTGGGAACTAAGCTCCCAACACCAGCTTTGGGGACCACATTCAAACCACAGCCTTGTGTGTCAGCTGGCACCAAACAAAGCAAAAGAAAGATCATGGTGATGATGATGATGATGATGATGGTGATGATGATGATGATGGTGATGATGGTGATGATGATGAGCATGCATGATCATCATCATGATGATGATGATGATGATGATGATGATGTGATGATGAGTGATGAGTATCTGATCGATGATTATGATGATTGATGATGAGATGATTGATGATGATGATGATGATGATGATTGTTGATCAGATGATGATGATGATGATGATGGTGATGATGAGTGATGGTGATGGTGATGATGATCGATGGATGATGATGGCATGATGAATGATGATGGTGATGATGATGATGGTGATGAATGATGATGATGATGCAGTATGATGATGATGATGTGTAGTGATGATGCATGCATGATGATGATGAATGATGATGATGATGGTGATTGATGATGATGATGATTGGATGATGTGATGATGCAGTGATTGATGATGATGATGATGATGATGACTGATGATGATGAATTGAGCATTGGTGAGTTATGATGAATGATGATGCATGATGATGATGATGATGATGATGATGTGATGATGCATGATGCATGATGAATGATGATGGTGATGCATGATGATGTGATGATCATGATGATGTCATTGATGATGATGATGATGATGATGATGGATGATTGAGTGATGATTATGATGATGATTGATGATGATGATGATGTGATGATGATGATGATGATGGTGATGATGATGATGATGATGATGATGAGCATGATGTATGATGTGATGATGATGATGGCTGATGTGATGGTGATGATGATGATGATGATGATGATGATGATTGATGATGATCATGATGATGGATGAGTGATGATGATGATGATGATGGATGATGATGATGATGTATGATGGATGATTGATGATGATGATGATGATGATTTATCATGATGATGATGATTGATGATTATCATGATGATTGATGATCATTATGATCATTATGATCATCATGCACCCTCTACCCCAATATGAACACCCCCAAACCACAAAAATTTCATCACCCTAAAGCTCCAAACAATACCCAAACTTTTAGAAACATTCTCCAGCCACCCTTTCTGATAGTAACATCATCATTTCCTAGCATCACTCTTATTTTCTTTGTGACTATGAAAATTATCTCAACGTTCATGTTTGGATTTTGCCGTTTCATTCCTGACTGCCATCACTGTCATCTCTGCAGAGAGCCCCTCACCTGTCATGCTCACTTGACATTTGAATGTGAACAGGGCATGGCGTCCTGGGGAGAGTCAATATTTTGGAAAAAGAAGAAGTCATCATATTTTATTACTTGAAGACAATTTAAGGGGCTCCCATTTGGATCATAATATGTGAAAATTAAAATTGTTTTGATTAGTGATGTATACCTTGCCCTGGTATATTAATTACTTTCCTCAATGCCATGATATCTGAAGAGAAGCAACTTAAGGAGGGGCTTGTTTCAGCTCAGGGTCTGAGAGAGCTGTTCATGAGAGAAGGCATGGCAGCAGGCACAGCTCCAGGCTGTTAGGGGTGTAAGCAACTGGTCACATTGCATCCGCAGTCGGGAAAGAGATCGTTTGTTGAGATGATACTGGTGTTTAATAGCTTCCTTCTTGTTCAGTTTTCACTCAGTCAGAGAGCTCCGTTCACAGAATGACAGGCATCACCTACCTTCAGAGTGGGACTTCTCTCCTCCGTTAAAATAGTCTAGAAGCACTGCACATCCAGAGATACCTCCTTGGTGATTCCAAAGCCAGGCATGGTAACAATGAAGATTAGTCCTCACAGGCCTCTCCTTGCACACTTCTAACTGGTAACTTGGTCTGAACCCCAGCTGTTCCAGCTATATATGTAGGGTTCTCACTTGAGTTACTTACACTATGGGACTGATGGAGACACTCAGGATAATCCTAGATCATGGGCCTATGATGAAAATCCTGCTTTCATAGTCTGACTTCTGCCTCCTGATTCTGGAGAGACTGTAGCTTTTAGCTACAGAGTTAAGAAAGGCCTCATGGAGGCCCAGAGAAAACTAAGATCTTCCATTAATACATAACCAAAATTTAAACTCATATTTCAGCAACAAGAAATAGTAAATAATGCATTGCTTCATGAAGATTTGCTTAGTTTATTTACTTACATTATTTATAGGTCATATTGGGAATAGACTTGGTCTGCTCAGCTTTGCTCACAGTAACATTCCATAAATATAACAGCGAGCAATAAAGTAGCATTGATTCAGAAGTGAGCTCATAGCTTCGCATAACATCAAACATAAAGACTGTGTTACAATGATAAATACTAAATCTTTAAAATACCTTTAAAATATCATTGGCTTTTTGCTGCCATTACTTATGCAGTATGAATTTCAAGATCTTCACATTCCGTATTGTACTTTTTAATGTGTAAGTTATATCTTGAAGTGTTTGGTGTGGGCCTGTATAAAACAGACCCCTTTTTTTCTTTTTTTGGGTGGGATGCAAAAATGTGATTCTGGTTCAAAAGGCTATTCTAAGTTGTTGGTGAAAATTTCAGCAAGAGAACAAATGGTAACTCCCCCCCCCCCACACACACACACTGTAAGTATGATCCAAGTGATCTGGGTAAAAAGAAAGGATTTAACAGAAAAATCTTCCATTGTTTATATCACAGAGCATGTCCTCATTTTCTTCTTGGGTGCTGGGGTTACAGGCAGAGGCCACCATGCCAGATTTAGGTGGTGCTGGGGATTGAACCCCAGGCTTTGTGCACATGAGGCAAGCTCTCTACCAACTGAGCTACATCACCAGACCCAGTGTGAATGTTTAACAAGCACCATCTGTGACACGGGTGAGTCTGAATATTGCGCAACTGTTTCACGCTTTCTTATGTTATTGTAAAGGCCAGGTTGTGTTCAGCACAGAGAGAGAAAGAAGCAGGGGTAGAGAAACTGTGAGCCCCACGGCAGGAGGCATAGCGGGTTCTGCAGTGGCCCCAACCAGAGCCGGCCAGAGCTGCCTCACTTCAGTCTAGGCTACTTTCTGAAGCCCTGTGTCAGGTGAGGTCTGGGTTTTAACAAGTAAGTTAGAAAGTAGTGCTTAAAAAGGTCCCCATGTCATGTGACCCACGTGAAAGCCTTAGCAGTGGCTCTCAACCTTCCTAATCTGCAACCCTTTCATACAGCTCCTCCTGTTGTGTTGATCCCCAGCCATAGAATTACCTATGTTGCCACTTCCTAACTGTAATGCTGCTACCGTTATGGATTGTAATGTAGATATTAGATATGCAGATGGTCCTAGGCGACCCCTGTGAAAGGGCCATTTTATCTACCAAGGAGTTGCGACCCACAGGTTGAGCACCACTACCTTAGAGTGTGTGATGGCTAGTTTTGTTTGTCAATTTGGTTACATCTGGAATTAACTAAAGCCCAAGCAGCTGGGCACACTTTTGAGGGATTATGTTTTTTTGAGGTGGGAGACCCTAAATCTAGATCATTTGAGGTCAGAAAACCCTCCCTAAGTCTGGGTTCCACCTTCTAATGGCCACCCACATACAAGGACATAGGAGAAAGAAGCTTTTATATTCTGCCTGTTGGCTTCAAACTCACCGGCCAGTTCATCTACCCTGTTCCTGAGCCATTTTTTCACTGGTGTTAGAACATACTTCTTCAGGATTCTGATGTGGACTGAAGACTGGCAGCTGTCAATTGCCTTCCTGGGACCCTGGTACCAGACTGGGAGTACTGAGACCTGTGGTCTTAGGGACTGAAGGACTGCTGGATCCTTGGCCTTTCCATCAGGAGACAGCCACTGTTGGACTACTCAGACCACAACTTGTAAGCCACTCTAATCCCCTTCAAACACACACACACACACACACACACACACACACACACACGTTCATTCTATCCGTTCTGTTCCTTAGAGAACCCAGACTAATACAGAGAGAGGGGGACTTGTTGCAAAATTATTTTATATCTCTTATGGCATTTTCAAGACTTGATCCTTTCTCTCAAAGTTTCCAGAATAAACAGGAATTCAAGTATCTTGTTTAAGAATACCTTTAAAATTTTAAATATATATATATTTGTGTGTGTGTGTATGTTTTGTCTGCATGTATGTCTGTGCACTATGTCAGTGCCTGGTGCCCAGGGAGGTCTGAGGAAGGTGTGAAATTTCCCCTAGAACTGAAATTACAGATGCTTTTGAACTGCCATGTGGGTGCTGGGAATGGACCCCTAATCCTCTAGAAGAGCAGCTACTGCTCTAAAATGCTGAGCCATCTCTCCAGACTGCAGAGTACATTTTCAGATCACATTTATGTATCTGTGTGTTTGTATGTGTATCCATGCATGTGCCCACACACCATGGTACATGTGTGGAGGTCAGAGGACAACTTGCAAGAGGTCAGTTCTCTTCTTCCACTGTGTGGGTCCTAAGGATCGAGCGCAGGTTGTCAGCCTTGGTGGCAAACACTTACCCATTAGAGCCTCTCATGGCCTTATTTTACTTATCTTTCTACTGAATTATTTGTCAGTAAATTGTGGAGACCACAATACTATCGGCAAATATTTCCTAGGAACATTAAATACATCAATATATGAGCTTTCATACCTAGACAATTTTGCTTTCATACAAGGGCGTTGTCTAGTACAATACAACCCACACTCACACTTTGCCAATGACCCGAATGTGTCCTTCTACCCACTCTTGTTTTCCATTCGCGGATCCCACATTGCATTTTTCAAGAGCATAGATGCTACCTGATTTGGTAAAATGTCCCTCAACTTAGGTTTATCTGATTGTTTCCTTATGATCTGCTTCCAGTGACACATTTCCCCAGGAGCGCCACCATGGTACCGTTGTGTCTTTTCTGGTGCCACACATAGGAGATACGCAATGTCAATTTGAAGTTTTCGCAGACCTTAAATGTTCAGCAAAGTATAACGGCACAGATGTGCGAAGATACCATGATAAAAGTCATTACTTTGTGTGTGCTGACTTAAAAATTTTAATTAAAATTTTTGTGTGATAATTCTACTGTTTATTGTTCAGAGGTGACCATAGCGTATTTCTTCGTTAGAGAAGCTTTGGAAAACCGTGTCCTCTGAAACAATAGTCACAGTCCTGCCTCTGTTTCTCAGAAAGCAATTACAGATTCCTCTTTCTAGTCCTTATCGTGAAAGAATGGTGCTGATGTGCTTGGCCGTTTAAATATTGCAGGGGCTTCTCTAGGATGCCCTGTAATCAGGAGGATCCAATTGTGCTGGAAGTCTGAGAGTGCTAATTAATCATTCTTCCTCAACTACGGCTTTTTACCAATTCGGAGCACAGAGAGCACAGCCGAACGGCTTTGTGGTGGGCGATGCGGACGATGCGGCCAGGTCTTCCGCTTCCCTTTGCACAGCAGAACTGTCCCTACCCTCCGTGCTGCCCTTGCCGTTCTCAGCTCTTACTGGAAAGGTTGATATCAGGCCTGCCGGAAAGAAGGCCCAGCTGTCTGTCTGTTGACTGTGGGAGGCAATGCAGCTGCATAACTGCCTAGTATGTGTAGCTCTGAGTGCACATGAGGCCAAGGGTGAAGCTGGTTTCTGCTTCCCAGAGTGGCCCTGCATTCCCAGTCATGAGTCTCGTGACTGTCCTGCTCAGTCAGTGTTACTACCCCATGAAAGGGGGCCAATGGGAAGTAATTAGCACTTTGCCTTAGAGGTCTTGAGTGAGAACTTGAGCACATTCTTGCTCTTCAATTTTCAAGTTTGTTTTCTATGTTGAACCAAGGAGGAATGAAAATGGGAAGCCTGCTTCCATCATGATGCAGGAGCTGCCATAATGTGTGAATCACATCTTGTCACATCCGCAGTTTATCAGGGATGTTAACTTCCATTTTCATCTGGAAAATTCCACTGAGGAGAAAGACATCTGTAAGCCTTGACCATATATTTATTTAGACAGCTATTATGCTAGTCTATCTTGCACTGTTTTCCTGTGCATGTGTGCGTGTGCGTGTGTGCGTGTGTCTGTGTGTGTGTATGCGTGTGTGTGTGTATGTGTGTGTGTGCGTGTGTGTGCGTGTGTGTGTGTATATATGTGTGTGTGTATATATGTGTGTGTGTGTGTATGTATGTGTGTGTGCATATGCGTGTGTGTGTGTGTATGTGTAGGGTTGCTGGATTATTTAGTAGGTCTATTTGTAATTTCTTGAGGACTTCCATATTATTTTCCTTCATGTTCATTGATCATTTTGTTTATCTATCTATCTATCTATCCATTCATTCATTTATTCATTCATTCATTTATTTGATTTTTGAGACAGGGTTTCCCTGTTGTAACTCTGGCTGTCCTGGAAGTCACTCTGTAGACCAGGCTGGCCTTGAACTCACAGTGATCCACCTGCCTCTGCCTCCCAAGTTCTGGGATTAAAGGTGTGCGCCACTACCACATGGCCTATTGCTCACTTATATTCCTACCAACAATGAGCAGGGGTTCACCCTTTCTTAACATCGTTGTTAGAACTTGCTATCTTTTATCTGTGTGTATACATGTGTGCCCGGGCCCGTGTGTGCGTTTGCACATGCACGTGGAGGCCAGAGGTCAATGTCAGGCACATTCTTCTCTCCACTTTCTTTTTTAAAATGAAAGAAATCTATTTATTACTGAGTGTGCGTGTGTATGGTGTGTGCACAGGCATGGGTGTGGCAGTGCCTGTGTGGAGGCCAGAGGACAACCTCACTGAGTTGATTTTCTCCTTCCACCATTGTGTGAGTCCCAGGGATCGAACTCAGGTCGTCAGGCTTTCCTGACAAGCACTTGTAATATCCCATCGGCCCTCTCTGCCTTACTCTTTGAGATAGCTTCTCCCACAGAACTTGAGACTGGCTTGCTGGGCATCCCCGAAGAGCCTCCCCGAAGAGCCTCCTGTGACTGCCCCCTCAACACTGGGACTGCACATGCATGCTGCCACCCTTGGGTTTTGCATGGGTGCCAGGGGATTCAACTCAGTCCCTGTGCTTGTGCATCAAGGACACTATTGACTGGATCATCTCTGCAGGCTTGGGAGTTGCACACAAATATGAGCCTCTCAGAAGAACCAAATGGCCCAAAGTTAAGAAACCTCGCGAGTGACACAGGGAAGACACTTGCTAGGGCAAGGCACTTGTCCTGGAGAACAGCAGCTGCAAGGGGGAGAGGAGGACTACCTTCAAGCACAGGCTGTCTGTTAGGTGGGTGGGATCTGGGTCTCAGGGTGGGGAAGATGGTCAGGGCTTGACCTTCAGCCTCTTCTTCCTGCAATAGTCTCCTGCTTAATGAAGCTCTGTAGTGATTGTATTGCTTCTAGGACATAATTTCAGAGGAAGACCCACTATGTGCTTTGGAGAATGAGGCCCACTGTGTGTTCTGGGAGAGTGAGTGTATGTGTGTGTACATACCAGGCTGTGGTCGGGAGAAGGGCAGAGGATATTCTCTTAGTTCTAAGTCACCACACTTGGGAACTTGGGGTATTATTTTCTGAACCTAACACTAGATGATCAATGAATGCCCAGAACATGAGTGAGCAGAGCTGTCTCGTCTGTCTGTCCCCTAGACAGAAACTGAGCAAAGAAAGTTCACCGGAGAAAAAACAAAACGAAACAACAACAGAAGCAGCAGACCGCCGCTACGAGGTCTGGATTGCTTAGCTTTGCTAAAGACGACCGCTGCTCGGGGCCAGTGGCTCAGATTCGGCCTTCTTAGCCTCTGCAGGGCTGGAGACGCACCATTTGGAAGTAGGAAATGAAGGAAAGAAAGGAGACAGCGCTCAGCATATGAGTGTGACACGTGACTTGCTGAGAGCAGCAACTGGAAAGGCAGGAGCCGTTAGAAGGTGCCTTGGCTTCGTCTTCCCAGGTCCGGATGGTGCCTGTGAGCTTCATGTTCTTTCTTGCAGGCTGCCTCAGGCCCTGCGTGTTAAACCGTCCACCCGAGGCTGCTGAAGCCCACAGTTCCACCTCCTGTGCTGGCGTCTCTGCTTGGATATCTTGTCCAAATTCTCCTCGCCTCTCTTCACCTCTCCACCAACAAAATGGCCCTGAGCCCTCTTCCCACCCATCCCTACCCTGGCCCACGCCATCTTGTCTTCACCTTCTCCATGCCTCGCACCGTCACACCCATAGCTGCTCAAGCCCCAGGTCCGCTGTCATCTTCCATTCCTTTGGTTTTTTTTTTAATTTTTTTTTGAGAACTTAACAACAAAACGTTTGTGTGTGTATAGGTGTTTTGTCCATATGCCACCTGTGTGCAGTGCCTAGGGAGGCCAGAAGAGGGCGTCAGATTCTGTGGAACTGGAGCTATCTGTGGTTGTTAGCTATCATATGGATCCTGGGAGTTGAACCTAGGTTTCCTGGAAGGGCAGACAGTGCTCATAATTTCTGCACCATAACTCCAGCTCCCTCTACTGCTTATCTCTGTAGCTGTTAGCTACTGTGGTGGTTCATCCAAGAAAGACAAGGAGGCATAATTATAGGTGTAAACTCTGCCAGACCTCAGAAGAGGGAACCTCTATCATGGAAAGCACTATACGGGACAGTGGAACCCCGAGCGTATGAGCCCAGGAGTTTTTATTGATTCAGAACCCCTCAGGTGTTCTACTGATAGCACGTGCAGATCATTAGCAATCAAACACCCCCCATATGACTCCAACACCTGCAGACAATACAAAATGCCAAGGCCTAGTGAGCCCCTCACCCAACAGTGCGCGAAACAATTATTTTCTACATAACTAAAAAATCAACTTCTACAACATATCTTACCCTTCACATCACATTCACTGCTAGTCCTGTCCCAACCCTGGTCACTGTCTATCATTACCTCTGTCATCTGCTCAAGCTGTCATCCTCTCTCACTGGGACTGCTGCTGGAGGCCCCTGTGGACTAGCCTACTTCCTCTGTCCGTCCCCCAACAATCTCACAGATCAGCCCGATGGACGCTTTCAACGATGTGCTGCTCATGGTGTCTCTTGCCTGAACCCCTCTCACACCTTCTCCTTGTCTCTGAGTGAAATCTGAGTTCCTCCCAGCACAGGGACTGGGCTGGCTGCTCGCTTCTCCAGCTGACACCTAGGGACATCCAACGCCTTCCCTTCTTTTTCCTTGGGACAATGCAGAGCTCTCCCAGTTTGTCTCTTACACTTGCTTTTTCTCATGTCTGGAATGTTCTACTCACAGCCTTCCTGGACTCGGTTGTCAGTCAAGTTACTTAAAGAGCTGTTCCTAACCAAGCTGTACCATGCAGTTCCATGTGCAGTCTTCTCCCTTTACAACACTGTGAGCAGTGTTAAGCAGTTGCTCCTGTATATGTCCCTGCATCTCTAAAGTCCCAGAAGAGAGCCTTTCACTTACATGTGACAGTGGAAGGGGAAGGATAAAATGATCACTTTTTAAAGATTTTAAGTGGGTAAGGAGACATTGGCTGCAGGCACCTCCATGAACACAAGCTTCGGGAGAGACACACAGAGGTGCCCATTAATACTTATAGAAAAAAATGAATGAACAAAGGGGGCTTCATTGTCTCGGGGGGTGGGGATGTATCTACTTTGCTCAGTAGTTATTAACAAGAAGGCCGGTAGCATCCACAGATGTACCTTCAGCTCCTGGCTGTGTGTGTGGTGGGGAAGTCATATGTGTGCTGCTTTAGAAAGTCCCTGGTTTCTCTCTCTGTCCTGGGAGTCCCCTTCTGACACTTTCGCTGAAGCGCTGGTCAAGGCCTGGTTGCTTATCTGTCTTTCCACAGAGACAGATACTCTGAATTGGAGTGTGGGGAGGGAGTGGTTTGGAGTTGAGGCAGATCTCCGAGAGGCTGAGCATTCCCTGAAGAAGTGGAGTTCATGAGATAGCAGCGCAAAGATGGTACTTTAACAGGAAAATGGAAGCCTGGAGGCAGAACTTAAGTTCCTCTCTGGATACGGCACTTGAGGCCCCTGAGATTCCTTCAAGTCACAGAATAGTGTCCATACGAAGCCATTTTCTTAAGCAATATGGATGCACACTTTGATCAGGGAGAACAAGCAAAGCAAGTGGATTTGTGATTAGGAATTCTCCTGCTGCTTCCTAATATGCTTAATGAACGACTTGTCCTCTTGTTTACAGTCCAGCAGGGTTTTCCCTGAGCATTGACAGAGGGAGCATTGCCATAGGTAGAGGGAGGCCTCATTGGACTGGGCCTTGAGCAAAGAAAGGTCCATTGTGGTCATCTCGACAACACAGAAGGTAGAAGTTGGGGGTTAGAGGAAGAGGGCAGAGGAAGGAAGAGAGGAAGTTGGAACAAGTTTGTCAGGAAAAGTAGATACAGCTTTGGTCCTTCCTTTGCGTTGGTTCATCTATGTCACTTCATCCGTTCTCTGGGACAGTCTCCAGTGGTGGCAGCATCAGTGTCTTTCTAAAGATTTATAAATGGAGAACCACAAAGCTGAGCACATTGCCCACAACTCTAGCTCAGAAGCGCTGGAGCACGCCCCTGCTTCCCTTATTCTCTCTCAACCTCCCTCCCAATGTCACATGAAGAGGTTTTCATTGGCTTCTCTCTCTCTCTCTCTCTCTCCCTCTCCCTCTCCCCCCCCCCTCACTCTTTTCTGTCTGCCACAGTAGTCTCTGCTCTGAATGAGCTTCCCATGAGAATGGAGGGTTGACAGGGTGGGAGGACCAGAGGAACTTCCAGTTACAAGTCAAGAGAGAGATGGGACATTTCTACTCCACGCTCTTTCTGATAGAAAGAATACAAAATCTTCCTTAAGACAAATCTTCTCACCTCTTAAAAAACGAGATAGTGGATTAGAGTGAAAAATATCTTCCTAACCCAATCGTGTCACCAGCGATCAGGAAGTAAGGGTTAATGCACAGGCCTCGGTCCCGCTGACAGACAATGTGGCCATCACTAACTTGAATTTTCTGAGGCAGGGTTTCTCTGTTGTAACTCTGGCTGTCCTAGAATTCACTTTGTAGATCAGGCTGGCCTCGAACTCACAGAGATCTGCCTGCTTCCACCTCCTGAGTTCTGGGATTCAGGGCGTGTGCCATCACTGCCTGGCATCAGGACAGAAATTTTTAGCAAACATGCAAATATCTGGTTCACAGGATTCTCTCCAGTGCATAATGTTTTGGCAAAGCTAGAAAATACCCTTTGTGCAAAAGAAGTTTAGGCTGGGGAAGGAAAGGAATATGTTGCCCCTAAACCTTTCTTATTAATGGACAAAAATAAAAAAGAAAGACCACTTTTTTCAGGGGTGATAATTGTCAGGTGATAACTTAAGTTTATCCAGGAACAAGAAGTCATCTCCAGGCATAGCTGGCCAGATTACGTAGAGCATGCGTTCATCTTCTGCTGTCTCCACATATCAGGAGGCGCGGCACGTCAGCCTGTGTAGTGTCAGTGTTGTTCTATACTTGATTATATTGTCTTGGTGGTCTAGAGGACACCCTAGTGCCCTGATACCAAACTACACCAGTACTTTCCAGTAGTAGTAGATGCTCGTGACCAGTTCTCATCCCCTCCTTAGACATGTGGAAATTATGTTTTCCTCCCCTTCCACTAGTTGGTTGTAACAATGTGCCTGAAGTTAGCCAGTATGCTAGGAATAAAAACACCAATCAAAATGCAGAGTTGTGGAGCCCGGTCCTAGCAGATACATCTATCATACAACTTGTGCACCTAATGCTCAGGAATCATTGCAGACGAGGGGGTGGAAAGATTGTAAGAGTCAGGGGAACAGGGAGTTTGCTGTGAGATCCTGTCTCCTAGGAATGTCAGAAGTTACACCCATAGAGTCTCACTGACATGGCTGCCTAAACATGAGCTGAACAAGGACAACAATGGACCTGCCAAAGATCACCAGGCCTCAACTGTACATAAAGAACTACAGCCAACTGGGGAGAGCAGGAGAAAGAGTCTTCCTTAAGGGAAGGCACACCAATTGATTATTCAATACCAAATAGTCATCCCTGGAAACATATATACAAGTCACATTATACAGACTGAGCAGGTTGTATTTATATATTTAGAAATATATGTATACACACACGCACACACACACACACACACACACACACACACACACACACACACACACACGACGACAAATTAATGAGAAGAAAAGGCCATGAATTTGAAAGAGAGCAAGGTGGGGTATGTGGGAGAGCTTGGAGGGAAGAAAGTGGGGGGGGAGAAATGATGTAATTATAATCTCAAAAAATTATAAAAATAGCGTCACTTCTGGGGAAAGCATGTAAGAGCTAGTACATGTTTCATCTTTCTTCACCATTTTGAACCACAAAGAATCACATTAAGACAGAGATGCCCAAGATTGAAGTCTGGCATGATCATAAGCCACCACACAAAGGACAAATGCCCAAACAACCACTGGTATTTGTAGTGGGTTAATGTGAACAAAACCTAAACATTCGTTGTGCTAATGTTCTGAGATTTCTGGTGATGTTTATTAACATAGTCTTCCTTAGCCTATCCTGACCACACTCATAGGTCTCTCTCTCTCTCTCTCTCTCTCTCTCTCTCACACACACACACACACACACACACACACACACACACAAAGAGACGTATAAAATAAGCTATTGGTTTTGGCTCTGTAGTGATTTAAATGAGAAATGTCCCCCATAGGCTCATGTATAAAAGCACTTAATCCCAAGTTGTTGGCACTGTTTGGGGAGGCAATGGACTGTTTGGGCCGAGGAGTCTTGCTGGATGAAGTATGTCATCGGGGACAGGCTTTGGGAGTTATAGCCTGGCCTCACTGCCCGTTTGACCCCTCTGTGTCTTGGTGTGCCAATGCTGTGCGACCAGCCAGCTTCCTGTTTCCACTGCTTGCTGTCATGCTGTCTCTGCCGTTATGGACTCTATCCCTCTGGAACTGTAAACCAAAATACATCTTCTTCCTTAAGTTGCTTCTAGTCATGGTACTTTATCACAGCAACAGAAAAATAACCAACATGGGCTCCAACTATATTTTCTAAATCAAACAAATTTCACAGAACATAGGGGCTCGATGTGACCCCTTCTCTGCCTTTCCCTACCAGCTGCTTAGCTGGAGCATCTCAGCCTTGGTCTTCCCGGTTCCCTCATGTGACTACTTTCAGGTAGCCCCTGGTTACATTTAAACACACTTCTCTTTGCTCTACTCTTCTCACTCAGTGTCTGACATGATGTCCTTTCAACCTCCGGTATGCCTTCTCAGTCATCCCGTTATGTTCCGAGGACGGGGTGGAGGCAGGTGGGAGTCTTCCAAAGCATCATCTTATAAGCGATCCAGGATGTTCCATCGCCAGCAAGGCTTCCTCTCAGCAGGGACTGAGAGTAGCAGGCTGAAATAATTGAGCATTTTATACGTTATTCTGTACAGTGTCTCAGGAAGAGGAACAGGTGTCAGAAGGAAGGAGACAGCATCTCCCACCACACAAAGCGAGAAGAAAGGGAGGTTCACCCCTGACAGACTTCTGTGGGTGCCCAGTGAATGCTGATAATGACAGAATCCAGCTTTTCCTTTGTGCGATCTTTCTTAGGTTCTTCTCTAACTGAATGTGGCACCAAGGGAACGATCACTGGCTGCTGTTCAAAGACATGTGACTTGGGTATTTCTCTATTGCCTGCCCACTTCATAAAATGTTAATGAATGTTTGCAAAGCTCTTTGGAATCCTTTGATGAAAGGTGCAACACGAAGGGAAAATATTATTATTAGATGGTAATAGACATCTCTGAATGATTGGCCATAAGAATAATTGACACAAGCATTAAAAGATGCGCTAGAAATCAACCCGACGGAGTCAGCCCCTCCAGCCCCATCTGTCTCCACATTACATATATCACACTGTTTCCTTGACACCCGTTCTAATAACCATATAATTCACACATTAAATCACCACTTTCAGAGAAAGGTTGCGCTCACTCAGAGTTCTATTGATAGCGACACTGAGAGGGTATTAAATGTTGAAAGGTCTAAAATGGAGACGAGCTCTTGGTTGGAGAAGCCAAATCCAGCCCTTGAACGGCCTCCACAATGACAGGGTGTGAGAGAGGCGCATCAGCACCTCAGCACATCAGAAAACAGGAGGAAGCTTTCCAACCAACAGAAGGAAACAGTGAAAATCTAAGGTCAGATAAAATGGACATTCCTCATTCTTAGTGTGCATTTTCACTGGTTTGAAAAATAGAGGCAAGACAAACTGATGACACTTCTCTGATGCCCTTAGATGGGGACCCTTGTATCTTAGTCTTCTGTGTAAAACTCTGCCTTGCTCAGAGCTGGCTAGTTGGCTCCCCTGCATTTGATGATGATGGTTGGATGGCTGTCGTCATCTGCAGTGGAGTGGAGAGGTGACTTGTGGGCATGTATCTGATTTAGCATCGTGAGTGCTGTAATCTATTAGCAATGCCTGGCCTATAGAGAAAGAGGAGGAGGGGTGGCGTGTGTGGGGTAGGCTCTATAGGGTGTGAGGCTGGGTAAAAAGAACAGCTTGGGTTTTGTTTAAGGTAGTTTTGATTCTGATTTGTAGCCATCATAGGCTAAGTGATTTGCTCTTTGATGAGAGGATGGGTGGGATGCAATGGCGTCTTTCTGTTTCCCTTATTTTTGCATGGAGGATTGATCACTTCAAGGCCTGGCAGCTTTGTCATTCTCCTAGGAGGAAGAAAACCCAAGGCTACTCAGAGGACGAAGAACAGTGGGCCTGTCCTCCTTTGTGCCCAGGCTCCCACAAGAAACTCTGCTGCATATGAAGTCTGTGGTCCTGCCCTCAGCATGCTGTGTCCCCAGAGCTCACATGTGTATTCTGAGACCCCTGCTGTGGGGTCTGGGAGCTCCAGTTTATGTCCCTGATCCATGAGCAGGCCTGATCGTGGTTCCCACATGTTGTCCATCAGAAAAGTGGTCCCCAGGGACCTTCTTTAGGTGGTAAGTTGCTTCCTGAAGTTTTACTGATAATCATCATGGAGTTCATATGCTATTTTGTTTCGAGGGGTTCAATGCTTTCTGATTTTTATCTGGTTTAAAGAAGTGAGATTACCTCAATTTCTTTAAAAAAGAAATCTTTTTTTTTTTTTAAACAAAACAAAACAAAAACATAGAACCCCTTGTTGTTCAGACTGGCCTCCTCCCATTACTTGGGAGAATCCAAAGAGAGCTTTGAACTTCGGAACTTTGAAGAGCTTTGAACATGGGAATACAGGCATGTACTACTATGTCTGGTTTATACAGTGCTAGGCATCAAACCCAGGGCCTCATGCATGCTAGGCAAGTACGTCACCAACTGACTTGCATCCTCAACCCAATATATCTTTACAATAATAGGGATAGACAAGATTTATCGGGCATTTGCTACACATGGAACACTATCCTCAATATTTGCTTTCATTCCCTCACTTAGTCCCTTCAGTGACCAAGTGATTGCTGTCCATTTACCCACTGAAGCTTCAAGAACCACTCTGTGATGGACACTTGGTGGTGCAGCATGGGGAATGATGCTCAGGTTCACCTACAGGTGTGTGTGTGTCAGTTGGGGGGGGGATAGGAGGGAGGAAGTGAATAAGAATCCGACAGCCCTGGCAACAAGAGCTGTGAACAGACATTAGCATTAAAGAGCCACTGTGCTGGGTGGCAGAATCATGACCTTCATGTCTAGCAAAGCTGTTGATGTGGCTGGGGAAAGAGACAACAGGTCCGCTGTCCTTTGTTCTGTGAGCGGATTGGATTAAGAATGTTCAAGTAAAAGTGAGGGCTGGATTTGAAGCCAGAGTGCAAATGTCACCACTGCAGATCATACATGGGGCTTTGTTTAAAAGAGTGAATAAGATTTTTCCTGTTTTTTCATTATTTGGTTTATTAAAAATTAGTCATAATGAGCAGAAAAGAAGAAATTGATACCATCTTACAATTAAGGTTTACTTGACGCTGGGCATGCCTCTTATTTAGGTTAATATATAAAAGCCATATAGATGTTAATTCATTCTCTTTTATGTGATGTTTCGTTACTTTTAACTAGCAGAGTTCAGCATCCAGAGTTACCGCCATATGGGGTTGTCATGAGTCGACTTTGTAGCTGCTGTAGACACTCCCACATTATTCTGCTCTTGGGTTCTATTGCTACAAAGGCACTGAGCCCTTTAATAATTTTATCATGCCTTGTCTCCACTACAACTCCTGGATCTATTCTGATACGTGCTGTATATAGGGCATGTTATTAAAAGTCAGCCTATCACTGAGGGGGCCAGACAGGAGAACAGTTGCTGGTTTCTCAAGATCCTAATGAGGATCACAGAATTACTCTGCGCGATTCCAAACTTGGATTACAAATGCCTTTTGGTGTGTGAGGTTGCAGTGGTTGAAAATTGGTAGTGTTAAGAAGCTATTGGTTTATTAAAAATGTATTTCTCTGTAGCTCTTTCTTGGTCCTCCTGACTCGCTTTCATTAGAAAGCTATTAGCATGTTTATATAAATAATTGAAAATGGCTAGACAGCAAGGTCAAGCTCTTTGCATGTGTGTGTGTGTGTGTGTGTGTGTGTTTTTTAAAGTTGAATTTAAAATATGTTTGGGTAAACTCTTCTTGTCTCTCCTCTGTCTTGCATTTGTTGATGTCGGGCAGCAGGAGAAGTTGCTGCTTGTTATACAGAGGGTATATCTCAGAGATCCCATTGATTTCACCGTGGCTACTGACATCTGCAGAATTAAACATGTAGAGAAGGAAATGTGCTTAGAATTCCTCTACGATTCTACATGACTGGAAACTGGAGGGCGAGGCTCCAAAGCTGGACCACTCACCCCAGGCAAGGTTTAGGAAGTGACTAAAGCCTTAGCCAAAAGTGTCCCGTCTCCGTGTACTTCTGTCAGCCGACTGAACTCTCGGCTGTTATTAGTACCGAAGGATGGGCTTCTTTGTCCACATACAGCCGTGGTCTTTATGCATTAAAGACTTGGCCCCCAAGATGGCATTATTCTTAAGCGACAGAACCTTTGAGAAACAGGGCCCAGTGGCTTTAGGTTTATTGAGAGTATTCTCTCAAACAGGATTGTGGGACCCCGGCCTTTCCTCTCTGCTCTTTGGTTTGTGACACAAGTGGTTCTGCATTGTTGTGTGCTCTTGTCATACGACGTTGCCTTGCTACAAGTCCAAAATGACAATATCAATAGATAATGCACAACCTCTAAAATTATAAGCCAAAACAAACCTTTTCTCTGTATAAGTTCATTGTCTTGGGCCTTTTGTTTTAGTGCTAGCTGTCTAACACAGACACCCTCAGTGATGTATTTGGAAACGTTTTCCAGCTTGGTAGAAGTTCATAAGGACTTTTGGTCAGATTCCATGTGATATCGGTCATATTTTTTATTTATGAAGTTCAATTTGTCATGTGACTTGGCTCCTGTGTCCTCTCCTCTCTCTTGCACAAGAGGTCTCAAAGTCTGTATCGTCCCCCAACTCAGGTTTTGGTGCAATAGCATTAGGAGGCAGGTCCTTTAGAAGGATGTAGGCTTCAGGAGGAGGAGTAGTGCCTTTATTAAAAAAGACCAAGGCCACTCTGTCACGTGGAGACACAGGTAGACGGGGCCTCCTAAAGGTCGAACATGCCAGTGCTTTTTTCTTGTATCCAGAGCCAAGACTCAAGTCAAAATTGGTTTTGTTCCAGCAGTGAGGCTACATCACCTGAAATTATGGGTCTAGTGACTTGGAGAGTGTGTTCTGTGAATACTGATAGCTCTGTGTTAACTGTGTGCATCTGCGTTTATTAGAGTGCACAGATAAGCAGAATATTGCTGTTCTGTGTTTGTTTGACAGTGTGTATTTTGATGTGGAGTTGGTCTATCAGTTACTTTCTTGACCTTTAAGAAATAAGATCTTGGTGATGCAGGAAATGAATGAACATCCTCTGTCATCCTGGCAAAGTTGCACACACCCCCTTAATTAGCTGTGAGGTTCTTTTTGCTCTAGGCACATGCAGAAGTGAAATGGTTGACCAATGGCCAGGGATTAGCACGTTCTTTTTAGATAAAGCTATACCTTACAGTGGACTTCAGGCTGCTCGCATTCCATTATTTAATGTAGACTTTTTTTTTTCTTCATGCTTTGACATTTCCCAGTTAGAAGTTCAAGGCCCTTCTTCTGTACTTTCCTCTTCATAAAACTCAAGGGAGGATAGTCCCGGCCCACTCATGTTTGCCTTTTCTGTGTAATTCCCTTTGCTATGATTAGAACGTACCTTTCTCTCCAGTTCACATGTTGGAGGCATTTTCAGTGGAACAAGGATGGGGGCGGGTGGAGCCTGGCAGAAGTTTAGTCCTGAGGACTCTGATTTCATGAATACACGGATGGTGTTAGTGTGAGAGGAGGTTGATTACCAGCGGAGTGATTTGTTGTAGAAGTGAGTGCATGCCTGATATATGTGAGGTCTTGAGTTCAATTCCTAGTAGCATGAGGAGGAGGAGGAGGAGGAAGAGGAAGAGGAAGAGGAGGAGGAGGAGGAGGAGGGAGGAGGAGGAGGAGGAGGAGGAGGAAGAGGAGGAGGAGGAGGAGGAGGAGGAAGAGGAGGAGGAGGAGGAGGAGGGGAGGAGGAGGAGGAGGAGGAGGAAGAGGAGGAGGAGGAGGAAGAGGAGGAGGAGGAGGAGGAGGAGGAGGAGGAGGAGGAGGAGGAGGAGGAAAAAGAAAGGAGCAAAGGAAAAGAAACAATAAAAATAAAAGCAAGTTGAGCCTTCCCTCGTGTTTCTGCACCCAGCGTGGAATGACAGGGCGTGGAAGCCCCTGGCCAACGCTCTTAGGTCCGAGTAAGTCTCTACTACTCACATATTAGAAGCCTATGGTCTTCTGTTACAGTGGCAGTGCCCTGACTGAGCTATTTCACAAGGTCGCAGCACTGAGCATAGAAGTCCAAGTCTCCTCACTGTGCAATCGCCCAGCTGAGGTAGTAGACTCTGGTCTCCTCTTTATTTAGATGGCTGAAATTTCAGCAGTAAGTCTCATGCCCTGATGACACCTTGCTCTCAGTGTACTCCTTATATTGACTGGGGTGAGGTTAAAAGGAAGCCATGTATGATAGGGCCGGTCAAAGAGACACTTCTTGGCACTTCCTGGAAGCCCTGAGCAAGGTAACTGACCTTGCTCACATATAGAATGCCACCTACTAAGTGCTTTAGATTCTCATTAGGCTGTAGCCATCATTCTAGGAAAGTGAATCCTTTTCTCTGATGCGGTGATAAAATACCTGACAAAGGCAACTCAGGGGAGAAAGGGTTTCTTTGGCTCATAATTCCAGCCTATAGCCCTATAGCTGGGATCATGAGAATCTGATACAGCTAGTCGTATTCACGATCAAGAACAGAGAGAGAATGAATGCATGCATGCCTATGCTTAGCCTGCTTTCTTTACTCTTATTCAGTTTAGGATCCTGAACCTAGAGCATGGTGCTGCCCATAGTAGGTGGATTTTCCCAAATCAAAACGTGTCTAAGATAATCTCTCCCAGACATCCACAGGCCTACAGGACGATCCTGAGACATTCCTCCTCAGGCGATTTTAGATGGTGTCAAATTGAAAATTAGAACTAACCATCACAGAGAATACGATAAATTCGTGTCTATTTCCACATGGACTTCAGGTGTGCTTTCTGATTTTATTCTCAGAGCAAACCCATGTGTGTCTAAACAAGGAACATAATAAATAAAATAACAGACACAAGGCAAGGACTCAGGTGAAACCCTCGAGGGCACACACACACACACACAGTGGGACAAAGTGTGCATTAGTTGTAGGATCTCCTCAAAGGTGTCTT
Organism: Cricetomys ansorgei; assembly: GCA_026225945.1. NCBI lineage: Eukaryota > Metazoa > Chordata > Mammalia > Rodentia > Nesomyidae > Cricetomys > Cricetomys ansorgei. The sequence goes on along the minus strand of JAMJFZ010000521.1, from coordinate 18,675 downwards.
GTAAAGTCAGCGTGGGGCGACAAATTCCATCAGGTTTTATTCTTCTGAAACTTTGTCTTCAAAGCAAACTTGTGGTTTTTTTTTTTTTTTTTTTAGTACAAATTCTATGTATTTGGCTCCCCTTTAATAATAGTTTATGTGTCAAGCACTGTTCTAAGGGCTGTATATGAGCAGGCATTTAATGTTTACAATTTTGGGAAATTCACTTATTAAGAGAATTTGATCCATGAAAAACTGAGGCATAGAGAGAGCCACTCTATCTGTCACCAAGGAGTGTGCCAGCAGCAAGTACATAAGATGCAGCCGAGCACATCTTTCCAATTAGTATTCTCTCTGTGTGTGTGGTTAATTTTTTTCTTGTGTGTCTGTGTGGCTGGAACATGGGCTGCCTGTTTTATGGCTGTTCTGAAAAGATTAGCATCTCAATCGGTGGACAAAATGGAACATATTGTTCTCTCCAAGGTGGGTGTGTATCAATCAATGCACTGAGGACCCAGAAAGAACAAAGCTCAGAGAGAGGTAGGCTCTGCCCTCCTCTGCATGTCTTTATGTAGACCCCAGCTGTGCATCCTAATTGTATTTTCAGTAGACAGCTACCCACCCATACCTAACCTTACTTGGCCTTGAACTAGGACTTCAACCGCTGGGTCTCTTTGGTTCTAGGCTTTCAGACTCTGACTGGACCACAGCATGAGCTAGTGTGGGACTCCAGCTTGTGGACAGCAGGGCACAGCACTTGCCAGCCTCCATAACCATGGGCTAGCTCTTCGCTAGTGGTCTTTATTCAGGGTTGTCTGTAGGGAGCCCTGACAAACACAATGTGCCAATGGCTGAGACGGCTTTTAGGCTTCCGTGGCAAAACCAAACATCTTTAGGTGTTGGGCATCAAACCTTTCCAAGAGGCAGAACAAATGCAGAGATTATGAACATGAATTCTAAAAGCAGATTCTATATGGCTTCAAACCTTAGCTCACCTTTAACTAGTTAGGGGGTTACGTCTGACTGGGCTCCCTTTGCCGTCTTTCAGTAAGCAGCACTGAGTCTAAATGGCTTTCGGCGGAGGTGAGAGAGTCGGTATGTCTGCAGCTGCATTGCCAAATAGTGTAGCATGGAAACCATGATGTAATTCTGCTCGTGTCTTTGCGGTGCTGGGGAGCAACACTCAGGGACTCACACATGCTTTACCACTGAGCAATGTCCTCAGAGCCTGTGAGGTAATTTTAAGCATTTTAGTAATCACATTTCTAAAAGGAAAAAGAGATGAAACTGTATTTCACTTAACCTGCCATATCCAACATAAAATTATTTCAATGTATAGTTAATCTAAAGTCACGAGTGAGATGCTATTGAGTCTCTTGCTTATTTATTTTGTCCTAAGCTTTGGAACCAGGCATCCATTCACACTTTAGTGTAACTCATTCTGAGCTCTTCTCACGCCGTGTGCTTCAGAACCACAGTGGCTGGTGCCCACTGAAGCAGAGGCAGGGAAGGGCTATTTGTTATTTTACCTTCCAAATATTTTTGAAACCCAAATAACTTCTCGCCTTTCTCATTGAGATACTTTGTACCATTTCGCCCTCATCTCATCCTGGGGAGATGAATTAGTCTCCTTAGCCACAATCTCTCCTATCCAGTCTTCATACATTATTCCAAGAAATCCTTTGGAATCCTCGATGAGGTGCGGCGTGGGTACTCCTGAGACTCCCTGTCCGCTGCCCCATCTCTACAATCCGCCACTAACCTTTGTCAAGTGTCAGTCTACTGCTCACATTTTTGTATATATCCCATTCACACATCCTCTGTATAGCTACCCCAACAGACATTTTCTAGAATTTCCAGTTTCTGTCACATGACTGTCAACATGTAGTCATACATCATTACCTATGCTTGGAATGTTGCTTCCATCAGTAGGATTGGATAATTAGCCTATCTCCCGTCCCCAGTAGACTAAAGTTCCTTTAGGGAGGGTCTCAATTTGGTTTTGTGTACCCTTTTATTCCCTGCACCTGGCCCAGGGCCTGGCGCTTGTAAGCACTCACGAAATGATTTGGGAGACCTAACCGAAATGAGTAAATATGTAACTGTCATGCACTACGAAACCCCAGAGAAACAGAACTAAGGGAATCCGAAGATGAAGAGGTAAACGCCACGGTGCCGCTTCAGGTGAATTGGAATTCGTAAAGGGCGAAAACAGAGAGATCCTGGGATAGAAAAATGTACCGTGTAATAGGATTCGAGAACTTCACAGACATGGAAATACGAACATTTAGAGTGGCATGAGACAAAAGCACAAACAGACCCCATCAAAAGAGACGGGAAGCAGGGCAGAATATTGTGAGCCGTTTTCTATCTTTCACGCGCCTGGAAAGCTAAGTATGAAGTGGGCACGAGCAAGAGGTGGTGATCAGGAAGCCTAGTACCAGATTTTCTATGATAGCTTTACACTCTTTTTCCCTCAACAGTGGAAATTCTCACCTACCAGCAGTCGGTAAAGAAACGCAGTTAGCTAATGAGTCGGTATACACGTATCTTCTGTCTGCCATGTGCTGGGAGCCTCGTGTTCCACAAGACGGCTGTGGCGTCCGTCTGTGTAGATGGATGGAAGGGTGCCGCCGAGCTCTTATTTCTTCCCCTCATAGTTCTATGTCACTTGAGCTCAGGCTAGGCGAGTATTGAAGTGCAATGTCAGGACGTGGTAAGATAAGTGACCGTGGAAGTAGTTCCATGAATCTTTCTAATAATGAAAGCTTGGCAGTACTCCTTTCTCCTTAAAGAGACAGGTTGTAACGCTGAAAAGAATCTGAGAGGAGTTCTCCAGGCTCGCCACCTCCAGCAGTGTGGAACTGATGACGAGTCGGAAGCAGGAAACATAGATGAAATATACACCCACAGCTCACATGAAGCTATGGACCTTACCCACGGAGTCAAAGGAGCAGTAGAGGAGAAGTAAGAGCAAGACAGAGAAGTAGCCAGCCTGCCTGGGAGGCTGAGGCAGGGGGATCGAAAGGACTGTGTGGGCTACGGAGTGAGTTCAAGGGTAGCCTGGGAAACTTTGTGAAATGCCATCTCAAAAGTGAAAACAGAGGCCTGGAGAGGAGGCACAATTGAGAAAAGGACTGTCCTCTGAGCCTGACTGTAGTCCCATCCCTGGTATCCACATAGCAGAAGCTGTCCTCTGACCACTTGTGCACTGAGTCATGAGCCCCTCTCCCCACAAAATAAATAAATAAATAAATAAATAAATAAATAAATAAATAAATAAATAAATAAATAAATAAATAAATGTAGAAAACTATTTTTAAAGCAAAAAGAACTCTGGGGTAGAGCAATTGCTTACCACATGCATGGTACTAGATTTGATCCTCGGTGGTACACAGAAATGACAGCACTGGGGATGTGGCCCTGGTAAAGTGCCACAAAGCATGCATAAGACCTTGGACTCAAACTCAGCACCACATAGACCAGATGAAGTGGTACTCCTAGGAGTTCAAGGTCAACTGTCCTGTATAGTGCCAGACAGATGACTAAATGACACCCTGTCTCTCCCTCCCCCTTTTCTCTTTCCTTCTTTACCCACCCCTCTATACACACACACATACACACATACACACACGCCCGATGAATTCCATTCTGGATGAGTTAAATTATGCCGCTACAGCATAAATCACAAAACTTCAGGGACTTTACTCTGTTCCATGTTTCTGCATTGTGAGGCACACATTTGGGAACAACGTTCCAATCAATGAAAGGAATATTGTGGCTATGTCATCGCTGCCGGGTTTCCATACTGGCAGGGAAAGAGGGCAGTTGCCTTGTCTTGAGAGTGATGCACATTACTCCTGTACACAGCCCATTGTGCAAGCCTCAGTCTACTGCCCATGCCTTACCATGTGAGTTTGTCTAGGAGTAAGAGGAATGGAAATACAATCCTTTGTGTATCCAGGAAACAAGGGAGATGGGTCAGTGAGCCCCAGGCATGCCCACCACATTGACGGTGCATTTCCAGCCCTGTGAAATACTCAAGCAGAAGCACCACAGACGATGGGAACGAGTATGCAATAAAGCGTCTTAAACTTGACTTCGCAAACACTCATCTGGAGAAGATTGTTAAAAGTTAGTTTCCTAGGTCCAACTCTCAGAGATTCTAATTTAGCAAGCCTGGAGTTAGGCTCTGGGCACTAAATTTTAGACTCCATATAGATCATAATCTCATAAACTCTCACCCAGAAAGTGTGTGGATGGTACTCGCTGCCGTTCCATGGGAAGGATAGAAGAGAGTGAGAGAACTAAATGAGCCAGCCTTGAATCCGGCGAACTCGTAGGAGAGGGGCTGTTTTGAGAAAGGTGTGGATGGCTCGCTCATGACAAATGCTGCTGAGACTTTGTGTAGAGGGACAGAAAAGGACTCACTGTCTGCAGTGACAAGGTCACCTTAGCCAGAGTTGGATCTCACACCCACTCATGTTCTTCGAAGAGTGAGTGGAATAAACACACAGCATAGGCCATTCTTTGAGGAGGTTTGACTACAAAGAAGAAGAGAAGGCTTAGGAGATAGCCCAGTGGTGGATCAGCTGCCTACGACTGTACAAGGCCCTGGATTTGACCCTCAGCCCTGGAAAAGCAAGGAAGGAGAAGAGAGAGAAAGAGGAAGAAGAGGAGGAGCCCAGAGGGGAGTAGGTCAGGAAGGGGGTGGTTAAATACAGGCGAGGCTTAAGCATGATTATATGATAGTGGAAGGAAGATGATGAAAGAGACCAGTGCTGACTACTGGATCTGTTGATGGGAGGGGTTAGGCTAATGAGAATGTTCGGAAGGCTCTGCCTTAGCTTGATGGAACAGTGTTCCTTCATCCTAACGAGGAGGAAAGGGGAAAGGTGGGTGCAGACTGATCACAACTTTGGCTGTTCAGCAGACTCAACTATGAAGGTGTTTTAAAATCACACACACACACACACACACGAGAGAGAGAGACAGACAGACAGACAGACAGACAGAGACAGAGACACTGCTTTCGTTGGTCTTTTATATATCCCAGCTACAGTTGTTTCTGTTTTCTTCAGACAAGGTTTTACTGCATGATCCTGCATGGCTGTCTTAGAATTTATTATATCATTCTAAAGTATACACCAAACTGGTTTCTACTGGGTCACAAACAGGAAGCTCTTGGTAGCAGCAGATTCTCTTGCCGTAACTTAGTCCTTCAGCACTGCCTTAGAGAACATTCTCGAAGGCCTCTGGAGTAAATGTTCTTACAGGGCTGTGTTCACTTCTAACTTTTTAGTGAATTCGTGTCTTCCCAGTTGTCTTAGGTTTACTGTTGCTGTGATGAAATACCAACTTGGGGAGGAAAGGGTTTATTGGGTTTACACTTCCACACAACTGTTCATCATCAATGGAAGTCAGGGCAGGAACTCAAGCAGGGCAGGAACCTGGAGGCAGGAGCTGATGCAGAGGCCGTGGAGGAGTGTTGCTTATTGATATGCCCATCATGACTTGCTCAGCCTGCTTTCTTATAGAACCCAGGACCACCATCCCAGGGATGGCATCACCCACAATGGGCTGGGCCCTCCCCCATCAATCACTCACTAAGAAAATACCCTGCAGGCTTGTCTATAGCCAGATCTGTTGTGGAAGTTAATTTTTAGTTATGTATAAAATAATTGTTTTGTGCACTGTTGGGTAAAGGGCTACCTAGACCTTGGCATTTTGTATTGTCTGCAGGTATTGGATTTCTGTGGGGGATGTTTGATTGCTTATGATCTGCAAGTGCTCTCAGTAGAACACTTGAGGCATTCTGTATCAATAAAAATGCCTGAGCTTGGACATTCAGGGTTCCACTGTCCAGGATGTTGTTTGCCATGATGGTGGTTCCCTCTGCTGAGGTCTGGCAGGGCATACACCTATGACAATTTCTTCATGTCTTCCTTGGTGAGCCACTCAGTAGTGTACTACAACACAGATTTTGTGGAGGCCTTTTTCCAATTGAGACTCCTTCCTCTGATGACTCTAGCATGTGTCAAGTCAGCGCTGCGGTGAGTGTGCCTGTCAGCATCTGTGCGGGAGTGCGTGCTCACTCTGCCCCTCCCCACAGCTCATAAAAAAGGCAGAAAATCTTGTGGAATTGTAGCTGCGAGGCACAGTTGATTGCAGTATAAGGTGATAGCTGTAGTGAGTGTCTCTTGTATCATCAGGTGCAGTTGTTTGTAGTTAAAAGTTGTTTGAAGTTCAAAATTAATTATAAAATTCTGATTTGTTTCAAAATGAGTCCAGGAGCTGGTAAAGGAAGAGCTGCTTCAAGTAGTTATCAAAAGGAGTAAGTAGATCTGCCTGTGGGAGCATCACATATAGGTGTTTGTCCCCAGATTGGTAAGATCAACTTAGCTCTTCATGAGAAATCTTTGATTTCCACAGCCTCTGTCACTCCGGAGAGTGATCCTTGTTATAGATTCAGGTATTGTACTTGGGTGTGTGCGCAGTGCTTGGTCATAATTATATAATATAAATATATAACAGACATTTGTAAACCATTTCTGTGGACTTTCTAGTCTCTGGCAACAGAGAGGCAACTCTTAAATGAGCCTGGTTGTGTAATTACTTTTTCTTTTACTTAAATTTATTTTTTTCTCTTGCATGTAGTGAATTACCATAAATGTCATTGCTTAAGATGGTATGCATTTATCATCTTATAGTTTCTGTGGGTCAAGAGTCAGCTCAGCTAGATCCCCTGCCCAGAATCTTGTAAGCTGAGCTCATGGTGTCAAGGAGGAGTGGCATCTCACCGATCTTCCTTGCTCAAGGGCTTGCTGACCCATTTCTCTTCTTACTGCATGATTTGTGGCAGCTTGCTTCAAGGCCAGCAGGAGTGCTGATCTCATCAGGGACCAAAGAGAGGCCACAAGCTTCTTTAAGGTTGCTGTGGAGTAGGCCAGTCTCACCGAGCATCATCTTCCGTTGGCTGTGTGAAAATCAGCAATGAAGGATTCCCTCTGCTAAGTCCATTCATCTTGGCTACGTCCTGGACCTATAGGACAGGACTTACATCTGTCACAGTCGCACCTGTGCTTTAGCTGAGGTGAGATGTCTAGAACACGCACAACAAGACATGGGAATACTGAAGCCATCCTAGAATTCTCTCTCCCACATCTGAGTTCCAGTCAAACACTATGTAGATAAAATGTGAATGTTGGAAGATTTTACCTACTTTAAAAGTGTTATTTTTTTCCCTTAACATTTAAAAGTCTTTCTTAACTTGTGGGCTACCAAAATAACTAAACAAACAAACAAATACAAAACAACAGACACTCAGCTGTGTTTGGTCCTGGGCTGTAGTTTGCTTCCCACCTTTATATAACGTGGTGCCTTGGTAGGAAACAGATCCCTGAAGCTGGTGTGAGGCCCAGTGGGCATAACTGCAGTGTGGGGCAATGCTGGAGCTGAAGGGTGATTTCTATGGGACAGAAGACATGGGCACTTCCTCTCAGTAGTTGATTCCTAGGACATGACAGGATTAATTCTGGACTCAAGACCAAGGTCACCAGGAGTACCCCCACACAAAGATAAGAGAGCCGTCCTCATCGAACACATGCTGCCCCATGTTGTCTTCTTTGTGTTTATTGAGACTTCCTCAAGTCTCTAAAGACACCCTCCATGGGGCTACTGCGACTTTACTTAGTCAACCAAAGACAAGCACGCTCTTCAGTTCTTACAAAAGATGTAATCCTGCTGAAGTGCCGTTCTGAGGGAGAAATCATTGCTTTTCATAGCCCAAGGCATAATCAGAATTTCAGACTTGGACTGCACGTCTAGGCTAATTTGGATATTGTTTAAATCCAAATTTTCATCATCACACACAAAATAAGACTAACAAGTTCCAGACAAGTGCTGCGACTCATATTGTAGCTCCAGCGTTTAAGAGCCTGAGGCAGGAGGATCACTACAAGCTTGCAGATAGTCGGACTACATACTGAGTTCAAGGCTACCCGAGACATATCATGACCCTGTCTCAAAAAACAAGTTAACACAAAATAAAATGTGGAAAAACATCGTTTTAGAACCTCAAGAAAACTGTATAGCATTGTATATAACAGATGTTTGAGACACTTGTCTAGCCATTAGTGTTCTTAAAAAATGTTTAAACGGTGCTAACCGCATCAGCCGCTGGGCAAGTACTAATTTATTTGGTTCACAGAATAGTCTTTTGAAGACATGGAACAGAAACAGACATAGGTCTCAAGAAAGTAACTGGACTGGTATCTCCTATCCAGTCTGGAACTGGGACCTGGGGTGTGTGTGTGTGTGTGTGTGTGTGTGTGTGTGTGTGTGTTAGAACAGAATTTCTATATATACCCCTGGCTCTCCTGGAACTCACTCTGTAGACCAGGCTGGCCTCAAACTCACAGAGATCCACCTGCCTCTGCCTCCTGAGTGCTGGGGTTAAAGACATGTGCCGCCACCAACTGACTGCAACTGGGATTTTAGTTCCAGAAACTTCATTCCAGATTCTGTTTGTTCTGCCATTGTGCTTCACCGCCTCTCCAGCATTTCATGATGATGATGATGATGATGATGATGATGATGACGATGATGAAAGACAATGGCAAGTTTTTCCCAACCATGCAAACCTAACTCACGATGTCGAAGAGTTAGAAAGATACTTTAATGAAAACAATGAGGCCGGAGAGAGCATTCTTGAAGGGGACCTGCTTCAGAGTAACTCATGTGACCAGCTAAATGACTGTCTTTCCTCCAGTCGAAGCCTCAGCAGGCTTGGTGATCATCTTGTCAGCAGGTGACCCAATATTTCGATGCTACTTTTGCGATTCTTTTCCAATAATGGCAATATCAGAATCGTGGCAGGAATCAGACACATGGCACATATTTGCGGCAGTCCTATTAATAATTCAACAGATTTTCTCAACTGATGTAGAAATTGTTATTGTAAAATTATTCAAAATTTGTTACATTTCTATAATATGAGTGAAGACAGTGAAATAATCGTGTGATTTTTATCAAAGACAAATTTGGTCCTATTCAAACATAGATTTCTGATACAGACGCCTGTCCTCTGAAGAATACTAATGTTTCCACATCACATGCTGAGTTTCTATCAGTGGGAAAGTTCCATTGTCAAGACATTTTCCAAAGACACGAAACTCAAAACAATGCCCACTGCAATTTTCCATGCCACTTTTTCTAAAATGAAGGGGCAGAATATTTCTCCATGTGAATCTTCGCATTTTAATCAGAATTGAAGAAAACAGCAAAAGTGTGAAATATCTAATTAAAAAAGTAAAAATATCAGGAGAAAATTGCTAGTGATGTTAACTTTCCATTGCAATGTGGATTTAGTGGAGTGAAGGAATAGGAATTGAATTACCCACCTTCTGAAGAAATTTATTGAAGAATCATCAGTGATTTTGATATATTTGGTTTAAAAACAACAAAATTTGTTACAGGGGACATAAAAAGAATATACATTTGTAGTATATATATTTTTTGTTATTGTGAAGACTTTTAAAAATGATGCCATTCCCGTGTTAAATTATCACCCAAACATCTGCTCACTGCTTAGAAGCGACAAGCACCTCAAAGTTCAGTGAAAATATCCTCATGGAAGAACAACATCATACCCGGCATGACCCGTTCATCCAGCCATTCTTGCGAACAACTTCAGGGGATTACTAAGGGTTCTCTTAGAGGTTTCCACTTGGTCATCCAGATGGGTCACTCAAAATTTCCAGCAGATGTTTGAAAAAGTAAAAAGAACAAATTCTAACTTCACGAGCTGACTTGTGCAAATCAGCGTGAGCGCGGGAAGACTCGCTGTCTCAACAGGCGCAGTGGAAAGAACAGCGCAAAAGTCACACTTAAACCCACTGCCATTTTTTTTCTCAGAATTTGGTTTCTTTACAACACACACACTCAATACCAGGTGATACAGCTAAATGTCTCATTCACAAAATTTAACGTTTCTAATTTTTGAAAGTCAAAAAAATAAATACACACGTTGAAAGGGTCATTGCCAGACTTGAATTCGGAGCAGAAGTCTGAGAACACGGTCACCACATGAGTGTCCTGGCCCGGAAAGAGCACAGTGCGCCAAAGAATGAAGCAAGCAAGAGTCACAGTGGGTAAAAATGAAAGAAAAACAGCATGTGGACGGTTTGAGGATTACCGGGGGACTTTCCTGTCCGGAAGAAAACCACCACAGATGTGAGAGATTCCTGATAAAGCAGCGACCGCTGACTGTAATCGAACTCTAAGCACTTGGTTTGGAAACTCCTGAGCACTTGAAAAGAGCTATCGGGTATTCTTAAGGCAATTGATCACTTCCCGCGCTGCTCGTGCGGTTGGAATTTCACAATCAGAACCTATCAAGCTGCCTTGTGAAGACTGCCGCCGAAATCCACAGACCGAGTGGGGCAAATTGGCTGGGTGATTACGGGAGTGTGGGGCTATCATTTCTGAGCTGAGCATTGACAGAGAGTGGAGAAACACTGCAACGCGCACGCATTCTGGAGGCACCCCGTGTTGGGGTGATTCATGAGGCCTACACTTGGCATGAAGGGAAGAGCAGTCGGATGCATCTGACGGTTAGTATTTTGTAACATCCAAAGCTGGGACAGTAGGAAACACTTCTGTTTCCTGGAGAAAATGTTAGAAAATTGTGCGTTCATTCATCTGACAAGTGTTTATTGAATGTTTTTTTTACGTGCTGGGCAACTGTTCGAGAATAAAGCATACACTTGTGAATGAGTCAAACCACAGAGCTAAGGCCCAGGAAGGCCACACACGTAGAGAAACATATGATTTTCCAAAAGCTGGACCGATTTTATGCAAAAGAGAGACTCACATTTTATGAGAGACATCAAATTGTGCTGCCATTATTAAACAGTATAGGGCGTCGTGGAATGCAGTCAAGCTTTGGATTAAAATTTGTTTTGCATTGTGCATGTGATACTGTCTGATTAATTTCTCTTTCAGAATGTCACATTTAATGTAACAATCCCCAAGTTTTGATCCTATAATCTGAAAGAAAATTTAGACCATTCTACATTACCCACCCAATTAAACCTGGTTGACAAAACTATGTAGATTTAATGTACACAATCTAGAAGGGTTCAGCTTCGAGGAAAACGCAATGAACTGGCATGATTCCACCTGTTTTCCGCGCTGACCACGTGGTATTTGATCACCAATTGGTGTGCTCTTCCCTGGGGAGAGTTAGGGTGTTTCTAAGGACTTCGTTGTTGCTGTTGTTTTGTTTTTAAACATGTGATTCTAATGTACTGAATTCTGGATGTTGATTATGTCCCAGATGCCCCAAGAAAATGTTTAGTTTTCTACTTTTACTTGATTTTCATGATTAACCTTGAAAAAGCAAAGTTTCTAAGCATTTCCCACAGTGCTTGCCATATAATGAGTATTCCTTACGTATTTATAGATACAAGGAAGCACCTTGGGTATTATGAGTTAGCCTCCCACCTTCAAGGGGTGAGGGGCAGATCCAGCGTGTGGAACTTAAAGATTACACAGTGTTTAAGATGTCATTTTAACAAAGAAATTAAGCCACACCAACATGACAGCCTAAACATGAACTGAACAAACACAACTATAGACATGCTAAGGTGGGGTGGGGAAGAGGAGGGAGCCCAGAAGGCCTCAACCCTACACAAAGGCCTACAAGCAACTAAGGAGTCTGAGAGCAGGAGAAAGTCTTTCCCAGGGAAGAGCACACCAATTGGTTATCCATTGCCAAATGCTCAGCCCTGAAAACACACATATACGTAATGTTACACAGACTGGGCAGGCTGTGTATTTAGGAACTTATATGTATATGCATATGTGTATGTAACAGTAATCGATGAAAAAAGAGGTCATGAATTTGAGATAGAGAGCAAGGAAGATTTGGAGGGAGGAAAGAAAAGAGGAAATCTATGGAATTATACTATAATCTCAAAAGATAAAAGAAATAAAAATGAATCTTTAAAAGAAGAAAAAAAAAAGAAATTACAAAATTAGGCTAGGCGTGGTGGCGTAAGCCTTTAATTCCAACACTCAGGTGGCAGAGGTGGGTAGGTCTTTGAGTCTGAGGCCAGGTAGGGGTACATAGTGAGACATTGTCCCAAAAAAATCATGCATATAAAATTAGACATTTTAATGAGAAAAAATATCCTTAGAATGATAAAATAAATCACTACAGCTTACATCTTTCTATTTTTGAGGTGTAATAGACAAATAAGTATATTTGTGCACAACAATGTTTCTGTAGATGTAGCTCACTGACTTGATTAGCACAAACCAGATAGTTAAGCTGTCTACCACCTCGCACCGTTATTTGTGTGTGCGTAATGCATAACAGTGTAGCGAACTTTTTGTGTGGGTTATGGGTTTAAGTTCAGAACATTTCATTTCATCATAATTATAATCTGCAAAAAAGGGGAATAAAAGTGCATTTTAAAGGTTCGTTATGCTATGTTGAATCGCATAATTTGGCAACAAAGTTATATTGCACAGAGCGACATGGATTTTGTCATGACGCTTCTTGTTCTTCAGACATTTTGCTGTTATGGTGGTGAATTTTCATAGCAATTTTTTTCTGAAGCTACCAGAGATCTTTAGGACAAGATGTAGCAAGTATGTTAAGGTACAATTGAATATATATTGGCATGCACAGAACATGTTGCTTCATTGTTGCTTGTTAATATCCTACAAACTCAGGAATTTTCTAAGTTCTTTTTAATGAACATCCCATGAAAAAATAAAGACATGTGCTATGTGCTTACAATTGTATATACTACATTACTGAGTTGCAGCTAACAGGTTGGCGTGCCTGGTTTCAGTAGCCATTGCTAAGAGCTGAACTGTCTACTTAAATTGAACTATTTTATATGTGCAAGAATATTTCACAGACTAGCTCCTGCCCTTGTGTGTTTCAAATGTTTTAAATTTTCTATCTAAAAAAAAATCACCAATGCTGTGTGCCATAGGGCATGTTCATAACATGGTTTTGGCCCTGGTCTGGTTCTTTCTTGTCCCAATACGAGGTGAGTTAGCACAATGGGGGGTCACAGGTGACTCAAGCAGCCTTTGAAATTCCCATCTGTATTGGTTATCACTCTTGTTGTACTTACACTTAACAAAATACCTGTTAAAGGCAACTAAACAGAGGAAGGGAGGGAGGAGAGTTTATTATTGCTCATAGTTTGAAGGTTTGGCCCATCATGCAGGGGAATCGTGACAGTGGGAGCACGAGGCTGGTCACGTTGCATCTATGTTTAGGAAGCAGAGGGTTGAAAACTGGTGGCCTGCCTTGTTTTCTCCTTTTTATGCAGTCTAGGACTCCAGCCCATAAAATGGTACTACCCACACATAGAGCGGGTCTGCCCACTTTAAGTAATCAAATCTAGAAAACTACTCATAAGCACGCCGGGAAGTTGGTCTCCTAAGTGGTTCTAGATGCTGTTGATTTGACAATAGCTGTTAACTACTACAGTATCTATTCACATTTTCCAAGACTTCAGACCAAACAGCGATGTTTGATTTTTCAGAGCACTGCTACAGATGCCTGGGCATGACACCAACGACTATGAGAAGGTCCCTCCTCCAGACCCACTGGAACCAAGAGAACCTCACCAATGACTTCCACCCAATGTTGATACTGGTCTGTTGATATCAGTCACAGGTATCCTTAAAATAATCTTTTGTGTTGCTTATTAGTAAAGGGAGAGCAGGGCTTAAATGGGAATTTGGAGGTGGGGGCAGGCATAGTACCAGGAGACATGGTTATGTTCTTGATGCAGATGTGTGCCACAGTGTGAAGCTGTAGAAAAGCTCCTCCTAGTAAGGGCCATCTCTCTGGAGCTACTGTGATGCCCTGAACCTTTATGCCAAGCTTGCCAATTCCTCTCCCTACAGGACCGGACACCACCACTCTGTTCCTGCAGTTTCTGACTCCAGTTATTTTCCTTCCAGAATATGTAGCCTGGACTTTGTAACAATACCATACTCTGGCCAGGAACTCTACAAAGTCTCCCCAGTCTCTACATTGAAGATGGATCCTGAGTCCTCCATTCTCTTACACACTCAGGTCAAGCCATCTTTTCTCTCCTTAAAGTATGCAGACCTCCAAGGGAGCTTGTCACCAAAGACCAGACCCTGCTCTTCTTTTCCTCAGTAAGCTCTTGAGGTTGTAGGATCCCTGAAGTTATTCTGGGCTTCCTGGTGGTCCTCACACACATCCCTCAAGCCAGGATCATTGAGAAAGATGATGTAAAACCATGTGGACTGTCTTCCCAGGGCCCTCCATGATGGCTGACTCACTATGGTTCTCTCCAACCTATGCATTTGGTTTTTTTTCTTCTTGTTTTCCTGGCTCAAGTGTGGTTCATTGGTCATACTGATCTGAGGGTTCCCTGTGATAATCTCAGCTGCTGCATCAGGACCAGGCTTGAAATTCTGCACCACACCTTCAAGCCTCACAGCGTTTTTTCCCTCCTCTCTAATGGGGAGATCCCTTCAGTGCACCATCAGGCCTTAGATGCCTCAAAGGCATCATTTACCAAATGCTTCACCACCAGCATAGCAGAAATATATTTTGCGAGGTAATTTGGTATGCACACGCACACACACACACACACACACAATAACTGAAAAATATTTGCGACACTGAGCACAATTTTTGCTATCTGTAGGATGCACTGAGATAATTTCTTCACAATTTCATTATAAAACGTGATCAAGACACATTAGTTTTTTCCCTATGACTCGCTTATGGGTTCGGTTCCAGTTAGAAACAGCATACACTCTCCTCTGCTGTCCAAAGGGTTTGAAGCCTGACCTGGTGTCGTGTAGCAGTTTCCTCTGAGTTAAAGCATTTCACCCCAGAGGGAAGCTCATGAAAACTCAGTTCCAAAGTTCTAAAGAGAGGCTCCTTCAAGAGTCTGAGGAAGTCCCTGAAACTGACCAGATAGATACCCAGGGTTCCCCCTTCCCAAGGTTATCTAAGCGATAAGGACTGTTGAAGAGACAAAAAGAGAATTAAGCTGCTTGGCAGAGGGCCAGACCAGAGAGCTGCCTAGAAGAGACTTGAGCTCCTAGCAGCGTGCTCCAGGGTTCCAGCTTTCGTGGGCTGTCCCCCAGGCGGAGGCAGGCTTTTGATGACACAGCTGCCTTTGTGTCCTTCTGCTCTTGTAAGTACCATTCACTCATGCACCTGTAACTTATCTCACTAAACCCATTGGTTCACCAATTTGCATCTTGGTGGTATCCTTATTTTGGTCTGCTGTCAGTTCCCACTCTGGGGTAGGTAGATGTTTGTCTGAGACTCCTCAGATAGTGCCACGCAGCACCTGGAGGGTCCTTCGTGGATAGAAACCGGCTCTAAACAGTGGATCCCTCAGGCTTACTTCTCTCCTGAGCATTTAGACCTTCACTGAGTTGACCACACCCATCTGGCCTGGCCACTCACTCACTTGCTTCTGGTGTGTGGGTTCCTGTGTCTTACCAAACCTAGGAAGGGCCGGTCATCTTGTAAATAAATACAACGGATTCAGGAAGAATATTGCAAGGAAGACGGCTTCTCTGAAAGTAGAAGCTTCTTAGTTTCTCAGTCTTTTACGTGTTCTTCTTTGTGGCGTTCCCTATTGCTCTTCTCAGAGAAGAAAAAGCATCATATTGCTTATTGGTCTTTCATCATGTTCAGCATACTCTCTCTCCCTCGTCTAGTCAATAATTCATCCTCGAAACAGTTCCCCATCCATCACTTCCTCTTGGAAGCCTTTCCTGGCACTCCTGAATCTAGATAGGCCCCATTCTTCACTCTTCTGTGACACCATGGCTTCCCTCTGTCGTGCCATTCAGCACTCTGAAACTGGCTGTCCTCTCACCTGAGCCCCCAGTAGCTGCAGCCTCTTGAGGGGAAGGGCTCCACCTTTTATTTTGTATCTCAGTGCACAGAGCCCAGTAAATGCACATGTTTGTCAAATGAATAAATGGGACTTATTGACTTCTTTTGGCATCAAAGTATTCCAGACCACAGTGATCTCAAATCTTCATCATATTCTGCACAAACTGATTGAATATTGATCTCTTGTCATTGCTTCCACTTAAAAGAAGAGAACCTCTGGAAACTATGCTGTGCAGCTGTGAGACAACAAAACAGATTCTGAAAGTCATACATAAATAGCAGCCTCATTACTTTGTAATCATCCCTCACAACGGAAAACTTGAAATGCCTGAGCTGTCGTCAGACCCGAACACATGCGCCAAGAGTCATAACTTTGTGTGGTAACATAAAGCTGATAGCTTCAATTTAGAATGTTGGGAAGGAGCAGGATGGTCTGGAGAAGTTTTGAATGCATATATTTAAATTAAAGTTATTATTATTGTGGAAGCACAAAGGTCAAAACTAGTGTCCTTTCATGCTAAGTAAATACTCTGACACAGAGATATTCCCTAGTCTAGACAGAATATTTGTTTTTACTTCTATTAAAATGTCATTGGTTTGTTCTTATGTCTCAATCTTTAAGATGATGTCAACATACACTGTTGACACAAATCTACCACATATATTAAGACTATGTAATTTATTTAATTCACAGTTTATTAAGTGCTTCCTATTCTAATAGGGCCAGTAATAGGATCAGGTCATGGGAACCAGGCTATTTGTACATCATATTTTGTTTTCTATTCATTCATTCCTTTAGCCAACAAATACTTTAAAGCTTTCATGTAAGTTCATAAGGCATTGCTGTAATTAGCACAGGGGTAGCAAAAGGCCAGTGTGGTCCTGGTGTCATAGAAATCATAATTTTGCTAGGTAAGATACAAGGCATAACATGGTTAACATCAACACTGGCATTTAATAACAACACAAGCCAACAAAGCAAGGGATATTTTGGCTCTCCCAGTTCATCTCCACAGGAAGCTGGTGATAGGACTAAGAAGGGCCTCTATGATGGATGAAGCTTTGTTGGTAGCTGGGCGCCAAAAAGCTAAAAAATTCCTGGGTCCAAAGAGCCGGCAGAAGGCTGCTTTCTCCTAACTGGGATCACAGTCGCATCTGGAAATGTAAGGAAAAGCTGAGGGGCATTTTACCCCCCACATTTCTTGTTTCATTTTCTCCTTGTCGACTACAACATGGAGGGAATGGGGAGAAGGAAAGCAGGAGCCGGGGTTGGGATCCCTCCCTGGTTTGGGGGGCTTTCCATTGAGGGATCCATATCTTTTACCTGCTTTACATGTATACTCCCAGCCAAACAGAGTCTGCCTGGCTCTAAAGACGTGAGCATTCGATGTCTGACTGGGACGTGCTGAAAGAAGAAAGTCTCCAACGAGGGTCACACTGGGACTAAGGAGCAAGTTACTGGCCTCAGGTGCTAGATTTGAACTTACTCATGGGGTTATGAGTAATATACATGGAAAAATCGTGTAAAAATGACAATACGAAATTCTCTGCCTTTCTTCCTTTCCTTTGAGCCTTGTAGGAGTGCAAATGCATGATATGTGCCTCCCTTCTTCCTCTCTCTCTCTCTCCCTCACTCCTTTGTAAAAAAAAAAAAAAATGACCATTTGGGCTTAAGGCTAGCAGTAACCCGCTACTGAAACAAGCAAACTGAATAACTCTAACATCTATAAAGTAGGCACAGAGAGGCTGCATCAGCCACTGCTGGACTCCAGAGATGACTCAACTTTTCCTTTCATCTTGTCATAGGGACAGAGCTGAAGCAGGAGTCAAATCCAACCTAGTTTAAACAAATTTACCAAGAATTCACAGACCTAGACCCAACCTAGTGAACCGCCCACCACCTAAGAGGAGAAAGGAACCAGGGCCTCCTTAGCCTGGGTGTAGACTGAGTAATGCAGGAGTCCATTCTTGTCTATCGGGGCAATGAGCGGGGGTTGGGATTGTACTCTCCACCGACTCTTACGCTTAGCCTATTTGGTGGAAGCTGTGATATACCCTTGTAGAGACCGGGGTGTCCTCAATGAGAGAAGGGCGCCTCCCTGTCTGGCCAAGCCATCATTGCCTACTCTGGAGCACACTGGAGCAGAATGGTATATATTAAAGAGTCAATCATAGAAAGCTAAAGGTTAGGGTCATGTTAACCTTAGGAACTGATGGCAGGCCTCTGAAGTATGGAGAGTAACGAGCAAAATCTGGCGGGGGATGGGGGCATGAAGACAGACCTAACCCACAGTCCTGGAGGCTCCTGGGCACTGTGGAGGAAATGGAGAGCACTAGTGCTTCTTACTCCTAGGGAGAAAGAAGGTTAGAGAAGGGACTGGGACACTGAGTGGCCATGGTGGCTATTGGGTTTATCCGAACAGTGCCTTAGAAAGGTGGTTGAAGGCATGGATTCCTGTTAGAATTCCTTTTCTTTCAAAGTTGGTCCTTAGAGATGAAAGAAGAGGGGTAAGCTCCCCGAGAAAACCACTCCCATCTTCATCACAATAAGCAAACACAAAGAAGCCCAGATCAGGACGAGGTCCCAAAGCCCTCTTCCATCTCACTAGAAAAGCCTGCCTGTGGGAAGGGCTGGGGCTGCATCAGAGCAGCTCAGATACCACCCTTAGGTTCTCCCCTATCCCGAGCTGAGAAAAGGGCAAGGAATCATATTTAAAGCAACTGAGCCAGGCTTGCAAATCAGGCTAGATTTTTGATAACAAAAAGAA